>CM042190.1:1916812-2002588 GCA_023539305.1 Ilex asprella | reverse complement strand
GTTCATAATTATAATAGAACTAAGAAACAAAGAATCCATAGCAAATAAATACTACTAAGAGTCAAACATATATATATATATATATATATATATTATCCCTAACCTCAATGAAAGAGAATAGGAAGAAATCCCCTACCTTGTGTTCTTGAAATCTAGGTTTTGATCTTGAATTAACCCTTCAATCTCTTGTTTTTTCCCTTTGATCTTGTGTTTCTCTCTTTCTCTCTTCCTCTCTAATGTTTTCTAGGGTTGAAGTGGCTGAAATGAAGGCTTAGGAGGCAACATTGGGTATCTATAGTGGAGGGAAGACCGTCTTGTTTGTGACTTAAAATGTTAGATATTTACAGTGACTACCGGTAGATAATATTGACTACCAGTAGATCGGGTGCGCTAGATAGTCAACTACCTATTGATTACCGGTAGTTCGGATACACTGGACAATATTCTACCGGTAGTCACTGCCCAGATTTTTGCTTCAAATTTCAGTGCAGTTTTGACTCATTTAGAGGTCAAATTGAAAATTTTTCATGAGATACACTTTTGTAGCCCTAGATGTCTACTATCTACTGTCTAAATTTTAGATAAATTGGGGTTATTAATAAAACTTTATGAGCTAAATACTAAGAAGTGTCCAACTCTTTTTTACCCAAATTCACTCTAAAGTGTGTTTCAACTTCGGAATACTTTCTAACTTCTAATATACTTCATAGTTCCTCTCTCATGGTTTTTCAACCTTACGGATTCAATGGAAGCATTATTTTGACCTAAATCCATTTAAAAACTTACATAATCCCTCTTCTCAAGTTTACACACCTTCAAAACTTAAATGTTACAATCCATTTGTCTCCCTAGTATTTATTCCTACTATTTCAATCTATTTAGTTTATTCTTACATCATTACTTCTATTAGAATTGCTAGAAAATTATATTACTATATTGATATAAACGTGTGGGGTTTTACATTAGAGGTAAAATTGAATTTTTTTGGTGAAATACTATTTTGTAGCGCTGTGAGTCTAATATCAAGAAAATCAGACTGAAGATAGAAAAGTAGTCGGCTCTTCCGGATTCTCATCTGAAATACCAGACCGCTCATTCAGGCTACCAGAGGCCTTATCCGAAATACTAGATAGTACATTTGGTTTGCCAAAAGCCACATCCAGTTTACCAATTTTGGTCTAACAGACATAGAACATCAATACTTTTCATTTAAAATTTGACTTTTCCACTGCATAACTCCCACCCAACCATTCCCTCTTCTTTTTAAAACTATTGCAAAATCCTTCTTCTCTCAAACCCTAGATCTTAATCTCTTCATTTTCTCTCAAACCCTAACACTTCATCTTCTCCCTATTTTCTTTGTAAAAAGCAGTCACCATGGCTCCCAAAGCAAGAGGTGGAAAATCTAAAAGGGCATCTACTTTAATCTCTAATCTAGAAGAAAGACAGATGAAGCAACACTTGGATCTCTCCTATCTCAATGATGACTGTCGTGAACATTAGCATCGGTATAAATATCGAAACTTTGCGAAAGGTTATAAATGATTGATTTGACATGATGGAATGGACTAAGGCTATGGAATTGGATAAACAATACTGTCAATTGGTAGATTTTATGCAAATCTAGTGCCCACTAAGTTGAGAAAATTGAAATCTATGGTAAACAAACTAAAAATCACTCTCACACCAAAGATAATTGCAAAACTCATTAAGGCACCAAATGCAGGTTGAATAGATTTTATTTTGGAAAAAAAAAAAAAAAACTTAGCAAAACTCATCTGAGTCTTCTCATTCATTGCATCATGACTGAACATAGACTCAACCTTCCTTACATCATTATGCAATATATGCTACAAGTTGAAAAAAGGGATAGCAAACTCCATTACGTCATGCTTCTCATCTGAGTCTTTGAGAAATTTGAGATTGATCTCAATCATGAGGGAGCAGTGGCTAGGAAGACATTCATTGATAGCACCACCTTGAGATTGATTAACGTTATAACAAGGGAATTGTAACGCCCCAAAACCCCCCTTGGACGGCATTACATTCTAAACACCATTCGCTGCATAAGAGCACTAAATAACTCCATAAATAAGAAAGTTTCATTCATCAACCATTGATATTTTAACAAAATTCGGGCAGAGTCTCCTTTATACGGGGAGCCCTACCCAAAATACAACATGTACAATTATACCACAATTGACCGCACAGGGTCCACATATACATAGTTATTGACAACACCGGGTCCATTTATCCATCATAAAATAAACTTTCATTCACCATATATCATATCCACACTATCATTCCAAAAGAATAGGTCAAGCCATGACATTTACATTCCAAAAGAATTACACTTAAACTTAGCAGCGGAATAACCAAAATACTAGACTATATATAGTCGTAAATACATTCTCTAGTCTAGTACCAAAATAAACTACATCTCTATATGTCCCACTCGGGATCCAAGTATCCCTCTAAGGAAGCCTCTCCATGGCCCGGCTCATGAACACCGAGCTCCTCCTCTGGCACATGATCTGAAAAATATTTAACTTTAGGGGATGTGCATGAAGCTTTGTAGAAAAATTCTTCCAAACTCAAACAAGGTTTTGGAAAACATATAAAAACAGTCGGTCTCATTTCACAAATATAATATATAATTTTTGAAATAAAACAGGAACATTTTTAAAACAGATCTCAGGTTTAGATAACAACGGTGATTTAAGGAATAAATGGAACCAATATATAATTAATTATACATTCCACCATAAACCGTTTTTCACAAGTTCTTGCGGAATCTCATACTTTCCAAAACTCTTGTAGAAATCGTATCTGATAGAACGAACAATTACCCACAACTGCCTTCATATCAATCTTATAAACATGTATCCCACTATGATGTAAGGCAATCCACATGAATCGACACATTGACTAATATCTAGGCCCACACACACACAAATCCTCGCAAGGATATCAAACTTCGAAAAGGGCATCTACCAACTACATTGTCTCATACCAATGCACCGGCAATAACGAATCCAACCCAGGCATAGTATACGAATCCCCATACACGGCACTCGTGAGCGAATAGTAGTTTGGTCCTCACAAGACACCAATTCCACTACGAGTGGTAGAAAAAAGGTCAACCCACACGGAGCAAGCACAACATCTACCCACCATACGATATCTCGTCAAAGGCCATCCATGGTCATCCAACATTCATAAGAGATACAATACCAAACCCATTTCCTCCGTTTACAAGCATATCCCAAAAATCTCCAATTTAACATATGACAATTTCAATAATAATTTAAGAAAAATACAAGAGATCACAACCACCTCATTTTGCTACTCCACATAAAGCACTTCATGAGAAATCAATATTAAATGAGAAATTTAAGAAGAACATTCATCACTCTCCAAAAAAATAGGATTTTCAAGCAAGTAAATGGATTTCATGAGTATTCAACCTTAACTTTGTGTAAAACATGATAATATTTGCAAAGGAACCAAGAAATAAAGAACCATATCAAATACATATGTTAGGAGTCCAAAACATACATATATAATAACTCTAGCCTCAATGTAAGTGAATGGAAGAAAATCCCCTACCTTTTTGTTCTTGAATTCTAGGGCTTGAATCTTAAATCACCCTTAGATCTTGTATTTTTTCCATTTGATCTTGAGTTTCTCTCTACTTTTATTTCTCTCTAAGTGTTTCTAGGGTTAGGAGTGGTGTAATGAAGGCTAAGGAGGTGACATAATGTATTTATAGTGGAGGAATGACTGATTGTTCGCGAACTGAAAGTTTTGGATTTTTTTACACTAACCTTCCAAAAGGTTTTTATAGACCTTCCGGAAGGTTTTGCCTTCTGGAAGTAATGTTCATGTTGACCTTCAGGAATGTTTTATAGACTTTCCGGAAGGCTTTGCCTTCTGGAAGTGTTGTTCAAGTTAACCTTCCAAAAGTATAGACCTTCCAAAAGGTTTTATCGACCATCAGGAAGGTTTTGCCTGCGGAAACTTCTAATGCATTTTTGACCCATTTAGAGGTTGAATTGGAAAATTTTCATGAAATACACTTTTGTAGCCTTGGATGTCTAGTATCTACTATAAAAAATTTAGATTAAATGGATATCAAAATAAAAATTTATGATCCAAACACTAGGGCAGTGTCAAAAGTCCTTCTGCCAGAATTCTATCTACAATATGCTTTAATTCCGGAATACTTCCTAACTTTATTACACCCATAATACTTTTCTCAATGTTTTTCGATCTTTCGGATTCAATGGAGGCATTATTTTGACATACAAACATTTAGAAACTTATCTAATCACCTTTTTTAAGTTTAAACGTCTTCGAAACTTAAACTTCCCAATCAATTTGTCTTCCAAATATTATTTCTACTGTTATAATTTATGTGATTCATTCTTACGTTATTACATACATTAAAATTACTAAACAATCATATCATTCTATTAATACACACGTGGGGGTTTACAAAGTAATTATTATAGAGAAAAGAGCTATGGCGGGTGGTAATCAAGGTGACGGTGATGAAGAAATGGAAGCAAACTTTATAATAAATGAGGACAATCCACAACACACTAAGGAACTTCATGAATTTGATGATTATCATAAGGACGAGGCCAAATCCATGGGACAATATGCCACTATGCGTGATCTTGAGCCGCTTCGCACATTGGTGGATGATCTCGCCTCTAGAATGGAGGGACTTCACACCAAGGTTGATGGCATAATCAGCTAGCTACCTAATCCCCCTCTTCCTACTCCTCCTTTCATGGAGTGATCATTAGGATGACTATCTTTCACTATCATGATTAAGACTCTTAAAGTATCTTAAGATGATGGATGTTGTTAACTTGTGGTGTATGTCTTAAAGTTTATGTTTTTTGAATGGTTGTTTAAGTTTTTAAGAATCTAAGTTTTATGTTTGCAGGATGGATGTTTAAGTTTTAAGTATGCGATCGAACATTTTCTGATGAATGCTTTTATGCTTGTTATGAATGTTTCACATTTACAATGGATGGTTTAAGTTCAGTTGATGATTACATGAGATACTATTTGAGAAATGTTTTCCATTTGTTATTAAGCCTATTTACTTGCTTTAACTATTGAGATGGTAATGAGAATTGCGTATGTGTTATAATATGTGACATAATTATGAAAATTTCTTTATTGTTGCGTCACTTTACCATTTGGGTTATTGGTATATACTATTAGCTCTCTACCCTTGGCAAGTGATTGATAATTGCTTGGTCTAACTTTGATGATGCCAAAAGGGGAGAAATGTGTGTGTGTGTGTGTGTGTGTGTGTGTGTGTGTGTGTGTTACATAAAGGACTTTGATCACTCTAAAGCTCATTATCAAGACACATACATATGTTAGCTACTATTACACTTCAATTATATCATTGAAAATTATTAGCATTTTTAAATGGTGCATTGGTTTAGGGGGATTTTTTCATTGTCATCGTCAAAAAGTGGGATAATGTTGACCCGGTGCTTCATTAAGCACGATTTTGGTGATTACAAACATCCTAAATGTGTACTAATGTGTGTATTAGTGTACGGACAAGTGTAGGATTAAGTTTAACTGATTGCCAAAGATGAACAAGAAAGAAGAGAAAATGGCACGAACACAAGGCGATGAAAACAAGTTGAAATGAAGAAGAATGAGCATCCAAAAGGGCATCCAATATGTCATATGGACAATTGGAAGACCTTAAAATTTTTCTAAAATGGCCAATACTGAAGGAAGAAGAAGGAACACCCAGAAGGCCATCTAGTATGTTAGATGGAAAACTAGTAGATTTCTAAATGTTTCTGGAAATAGCCAAGGGAGAAAAAGGGACATCCAAGAAGGAATTCGATATGTCGGATGGACAACTAGTAGATCTCCAAACCTTTCTGGAAATCAAAGTGTTTTGAGGAATGCTAAACCAAGAAGACAAAGGGAAGAGATCTGACCAACCAGATGGCTATCTGGTATATTGGATTTATACTGCTCCAACGGCTACATCCAGAAGACTATCCAGTATGTCGAATAAGTTTCCGAACATGATAGTTTTAAATGTCAACTCAATCATTCTCTCATTTAATACACCCGAAGTATAAACAAAGGTGAATGGGAGTTGAAGAACAATTTTTGGGCATTCGACTTTGAGAAAAAAACAAAAAGAGAGTATCTAACTTTTGTTTTCATCTTGAAAAATAGATTCTTGTGAAGCTTATATTCTCTTTGTATTCTCTAGTGCTTTGTGCTTTCATTGTACTGAGAAAGAATATTTCTAAGTAAAAGAGAGTAGTGTATTTTTCTTGAGATGTGCTAAAGAAGGGTTTTTTATCTTGGATCAAGAAGAAAAAAGATTGTAAGGTTTTTGATTCTCACCCATTGAACAGATTCAAGCTAGCGAAGGGAAACTCCAAAAAAATTAAATTGTCTTTTAAAAACCTTGAAATAGAAAAAAAACCTAATTCACTCCCTTTTAGGTCGCATTTGGGCCAACATATTTTTCTTTTAAAAAACTAATGATGTTGTTAGGTTGGATATTTTACTCTAACGTGTCCTTTAAACCTTAAAATAAATATTTTTGGACCTATTGGCCCAATAAAACTAACAGGTGTCCTTTCAAGCAATTTTCACCATGATTAACCCATGTGTTTCATTTTCAATATCATATTTTTCATGTGTGGACTAAGTGAGAGATTGTTTGAGCATTTCCTAAATAAAATGCTTGTGTGGACTAAGTGCTTTCATATTTTGCATGTGTGGACTAAGTGAGAGATTGTTTGAGCATTTCCTAAATAAAAGCTTTTAAAAAAAACCTTCCAATTAGTCCTATATATGCGATTTTAAAAAATAGATCGGTGGTAGTCAAATTCAACTAGGGTGGAGAAATTTGTTTTGCAATTTGACCAACAATTGTACGTGGGTTGTGATTTATACAATAAGAGGGAGTGGATATTTACCACTCTCTTATAAATTCTATTATGGGCATAATCGCACAAGAGGTTAACATATAAGTGGTGGTCCTCCCCCGCTCATGCACATCTAACTTCATTAGCTATCATCATCCACATTGTGCATCAGAAATTGGGGTAGAGCAACATATTCTTCTATTATTGGAAAAAGGGTAGTCATTACTAGAAAAAGCTTGAAATTTGTGTCTGGGATTAATAGGTATGTCGATTACCTTGCTTAATCAAAGGATGATACAATTTGATTACAGAAGATATTATAGATCTATAATTTATTCACGTTTTATAAACCAAATGTCCCAAGCTCAAAAAAACATTAAAGTTTTATGTATGTATTAGAGGTACATGCAAGAATCAATATTGGTACACAATAATATGTCCATATATATGTATGGACTCCATAGTTTCACACAATCCATCATGTTAAGTTAAAGAAATACACTATGTACTATAGCCAAACATAAAGCAGCTTTACTCATCAGTTTGTTTGACGACAGTTTTCTCTAATTTCTCCTTGGGAACCTTCTTTGACACCGAGCATGCTCATTTTCACCATGGCTTGCTGGAAATCGAAGAAAAACATGGCTTGGTTCATGGCATAAGCATTGACAATTCCCCTAGTTTTCATGCTTGCATACAAGGTCTGGTCTGAAGTAAGTACCCCAGCCTTCCTCTGCAGTGCATTGTAATAGTCATTATCAAAAGTGTTTCGGGTCGAATCAAAGACTTGTTCGGCATTGTCGCCTGCCCTGCATGTTTTAGACAATTTCTTTGCGAAAGTTGTCTCTAGTGTTGGATCCATGTCATGAGTGGAGTCGAAATTACTCAATCGATTTTTGAATGACGAGCATCTTGCCACTCCCAAAGTATGCGCCCCTACATAAGTGAAAACAATAAAAAAAAAATAAGAGTAATGCTGCAACAATGCCAAAAATTTGACAAAAATAAGGACCAATTTAAGTGGAATAAAACAAACAATTATCACGTCAATGCCACGTTGTTTGGATTTTACTTTTTGTCATATTTTTTTTGTTAGTTCAGCATTACTCCAAAGCAAGCATCAAACGCATTCATTCATGTGATCATACCAGCATACGGAAAAAGTGAAGGAAAAAAAACCATTAGCATGCGAACACCAAATTTTGTTTTGCTAGAACCACTCATTCAGGAATTGCAAAATATTTACCAGATAATGCCACCATTTCCTGAGCACTAAAGCCATGCTGCCCAAACCTCATGACTAGCTCTGAACTATTTAGGGTGGGTGGAGGCAGGTTGATTGTGTCTTCTATCTTTGACCTTCTTCCATCCTTTCTTCCTTTAGGTATGTCATACACTGGACCGCCAGCCTGATACCAACAAGACCATTGTGAGTTCCTATTGATCCTGATGGAAATAAGCCAAGGAACAATTTAAGGAAAAAGAAAGAATGATATTGGAGTCATTGACTCATCCAGAAATTTAGCCCGGGGAAGCAGCCTCTTAAATTTATCACAAGTTTAAGAGGATGTGTCTATATTGTTCAGATATATTTATAAATAAATTAATATATGACCATCGCCTTCCCTGCTCGCCTAGATTCATCATTTGCTATAGTTAAATCTCTATAACCAAAAATTTATACGTGACACGGTTCGGTTTTGAATTTACAAAGAAAACAGCATCTCTTGCAGCCATTGCAACAATATCAGCGCATGAAACGATGCCTGGGCATTGATTTTCTAGCTGTTCTTTTGCATCATCGATGATTTCATAGCCCCTCAAGCTCAAATTTGCGGGGGAGTCCTTTTCTGCAGTGTTGTCCCTTGTAGAATCAATAAGGATTGATGCATCACATCCCTAGTTTGATAAAAGCCAAAAGAAACGGTGGTAAGCAGCGACCAATAAGCAGTCAGTCCTAATATTGATATGCACGCACAGAAAACTTTTGTTTTTCAATAATGTTATTTGTATTTACTTTGGAGATCTAATTTTGGGAACTCATGACGTTAAATTGTTAGTGAACTTTGTTCAATTGTAAGACTCACTATTAATCTAATGAGCGTAATACTTAATATCATTGTTCATTTTTTTTTTAGGGGCGCTATCGGATACGTACTCACACAAACACGCATCAAGGCAAGCATTGGATATGGTATGTATGTATGTATGTTGTGTTTGTGCGTGTGAGTGTGGAGAGAAAGAGAAAACTTGCCTGAACGAAGCAGTCATGGAAGTGCATTCTGACAAGGGCTGCTGCCAAGGTGGGATCAGTTTCTAAAGCCCCGTTAACCGTATTCTTCACAATTCCCTCGGCAAATGGGCAAGCCATCATGTAATAATCCATCCTGAGAGCATCTGCTCCAAATCTCAGTCCACTAACTATCATCTCCATCAGCAAGATTACTGCAAACAAACTATGGTTAACCATCTTTATTACTTTTACAGGAAGATTTAGCAAGAGGAGGGAAGAAATCAGCCTTTTGAGGCTATTTTGAAGCAGAACGAGAAGACTGATCATCGAAGACTATTGGATAGTAAGTGTTTATATAAGTGCATATGTTTGGAAAAAGCTACCAGATAAAGTCGAAGATAGTGGTCTAAATTTCTCTCCACCTAATCATGTAGTAAATATGGTAAACTTAATTAGTTTCGTGCAAAATTTAGTTGTTTACTGCATGGAGGTCGACACGTAACAATTTCAGCTTTTGTGATCGTGGTGTAAATTAATTATTTACACATTCAATCTGAATTAGGTGTTGAGGGAATAGAAGTGAAAAGCTGTCGCAAGAGTAATAACTTGTCATAAATTATAATTAATGTTCAATTTGGAATTATTATCTTTACGTAACTCAGTTTTTTCTTCTTCTTTCTTTGCATCAAGTCATATCGAGCTATGAGAATTATCAACGCCCGATATCAAATGCACACGGAATACCATCATGGAATGGACGCCATGCTCTCAACGCCTACACCATACTTCACCTCTTGCTTCATGTTGCTTATGTAAAATTATTTAGTAGTGCTCCACTAGGATTTTTTTCCCTCTTACCCATTTCTCCCTAAGTTTGTGATATGGTGCTCTTGACATTAATAAATTAGGACTAAATTTGGTGCTTCTAAGAGTCATTTCTACATTAAAAAAATTTTAAGGTCCTAGATAGATCGATAAATGATAATCTATCAAGAAGTTACCGAGTGGTTGTATCTTTCTCTTTTATTTTCTTTTACTAATTACTCAAAGTTACTTTTTTTGGGTCTCTTTGAGCACCACCTGGCCACATACAATACTCCCATCCCCACAAACGTGGATTAATTACTAGATAAGAATGTATAGATGTGACTAAGAAGAAAACTCACTCACGAAATTTAACGAACGTGGAGTTGACTTTGTTTCGCCAAGTTGCTTTTGCATATAACACTTGTATTAAGAGTGGCTCTTCGCAGGCACATTAACGAGCGTGGAAATGGGACAATGTGATGTCAGTCCCAAGTGCAGAGCTGTTTTCCATAATGAAGAGAAAGCATGGTGCATGTGCCCACGTCCACTATCATTTTCTTTTTGCTTATACGCGTGAAATTGCTCGCACTGGGTTATAAGTGCTGACCACGCGGCTTAGTCTATGTATGCAGGCATAGATTGTTTTTTTAGTGGTGAGTGCGGTACATAGTATATATGGCGCAATATGTGGAGGATGTGGGGATGCTTTGTAGCGAAGGGAAGTCAGAATAATTGATTGAGACTTTGAAAAGGACAATATATGTGTACGCAAACCCTAGTGAGCATAAAGAATCGAGACATGAAGAGTCGAGACACAAGGCAGTCGATGAGTAGTAAACGCGGGTCCAATAGAATTATTTCAGTATTCGTATTAATAATTAATATTTCATAAAACAACTAAAATGGCAGCCCAATTTCCGAGTCTTCCGCCACTATAAGTTTTGAGGATAATCTGATGTACATAAACTTGCCACTATGTTCTATGAGACTTGACGGTGTATAATTAGCGTTGATGAGCAGATTATAAGATTTCTCAAATAGTTTAGATTAGAGCTACGTGGCTTGTGACTACGAAGGGAAATAAAAATTGGTAGAGGGGAGATTATTCACACAGTGGGTGTATAGTGGTTCACTGGCCTGAAAGTTTGCTAATCTACTCTCTAATGGAGTCTCTTGCTCCTCAGATCTATATTTCTCGTGGTTTACATTGTGCTTTTTGCTTCAATAGGATTTCTTACCCTGCAATGGGGGCACCGTACAGTATTTATAGTGTAATCCCTATTTCTAAGATATTTACAACAAGATGCTTGCCCTTCATCCGTGGGATCTTCCCTGATTTTAGAAAAGGATCTTGGTTAGTTAAAAGTTTTGTGTCTTGATTATAGCTTTCAACTATTTTGAAGGAGCTTGCTATTAACCAGCTGTCCCCTATACATTTCCTTTTTTGCTTTATCTGAGGGGAGTTCGAGGTCTAGATCGCTGAGCTCTAGGTAACTTGACTGATCACTAGGTCCGACCTCACTTCCAGAGCTCTTAGTTGATTAAAATTCTTTCCAGGTATAATCAAGACTGTTTCTGTACCATCATAAAACTGCTAGTTATTTCTCATGCCTGAAGGCACGTAGTAATAAAAAAATGGTTAATAATAAACATATTTGTTTTCACAACCAAAATTAAATCCCAAATATAGAGGAGAGAAAACATAATTTAAACACCGATTGTAGTGGTAGTGTGAGACGGTGATGGTTGTGGTGGTTGGCGACGACCATGATGGTAGTGACAACCGTGGGCGGCAACAATAATGATGGTGGTTGGTTTTGGATGACGATGGTAATAGTGGCAGTCTTGAGGTGACTACGTTGGTGGTGATAGGTGTCAGTGGTGATAGGTATGGGTGGTGGTGGACGACGGTGATTGTGGTTGGCAGTGGTGGGTTGTGGTGGTGGGCGATGACGATTGTGGTGGTGGGCGACGACGGGTGTTTTTTGAGTGACAATGTGATGGATGGTGGCGAATACGATGGTAGGTGTGGTGGGGGTGGGTGATAGAGGCTGGTGGCAATGATAGGTGGTAGTGGGTGGTGGTGGATATTAACAGTGGGTAACGGTGATAGTTAGATAATGGTAATAGTGGAATAATGGTGGTAGTGGTAATAAATATAATAATGATATGACAATGGTGGCGGTGGACGGCGGTGGTGGCGGTGGCGACAACTGCAGTGGTGATGGTCGTGGGGGTGGTGATGATAGGACAGTGGCAGTGGTGGTAAGGTGGCGGTAGCGGTGATGTTGGTGGTGGCGGTGGTGGTGTGGGGGTGACAGTGGAAACGGTGATGGTTGTAGTGGGGTGGAGACGACAGTGGTGGTGGTGGGGCGATTTCAAACACAATTTTTTTAAAAGTACTTATGAGAGGTTATAAATCTTAGAGGCACTTTTAAACAATCACCCCAAACACACCTTATAGCCTTGTTTTCCCTATTAAATTTGGAATATTAATATTAGCCGTTGGATTAACTTTAAAGTAAAATTTAAAGAGATCTCAACCGCGAAAAGTAAAAATTATTTTATTTATCTTTTGAAATTTGAATTGTATTGTACTTTATTATATAGACTAGTTATTGCACGTGCTTGAAGACACGGTGTAATAAAAAATGGTAAATAATAAACATATTTGTATTTATATCCAAAATCAAATCACAAATATAGAGAAGAGATAAAAGAATTTAAGCATCGGTTTATAGTAGGGGTGAGAGGTGGTGGGCGGCAGTGATAGTGATAAGAAACAATGATGGTTGTGGTGGATGGCAATGACCATGGTGACGGTGTTGGCGACGAGGGCGACAACGATAGTGGTGGTGGTGGTTTTTATTAGATGGCATCTAGAAAACTTAGTTGAGTTGCACTTCTTTATTTGGTGTCATGTCATTTGGGTCCCAATAAAAACTTAAAATAAGATATTTACCATGTCATTTGGGTTCCAAATTTAGTCATAAAATTTGATCAGTGTAACATTACTTTTATAAAAATTCATCTGCCGCTCCCCATCACAAGATCAAACTGATAACAGAGAGCTCTAGAGAAGAAAAAATACTGCAACCAAAACAAGAAAAGAGGAGGTACTGAAAAACTGATATCTTTATTCATTAAGCAACAGCATTTATATAGGCAATTTTCACAAAAAAATAGCAACTGCACAACTGTGCCAAACAAATCTCCTAAAGACTAGGTAAACTAGAAACAAACTCCAAACAACGACTCCCATAAACTAAACCATGTTCTGCAACAAATCAGAACCACATTCCTATAAATTAGGATAAAGATAAAACAAATTTGACTTTTCCAACAAACCCTCACTTAAATTAAATGTTCATAACATTTAGTTTAATTATTTTAGACTACTGCTACTGCAAAAGACCCCCTCCTTTAAACTGGATTCTCCAAAGTACAAACTCCAAGTAATTTCCTGAACTTATGAAATGCAGCAAATTTGAGGGGCTTCGTGAATATGTCAGCAATTTGGTTTTCACTCCTGCAGTAGATGAGATCAATTGTTCCATCTTTTGTGAGATCACGTAGGAAATGGTATTTCACATCATGTGCTTGCTTCTTCCATGTGGAACAGGATTTTTGGATAGCTTTATTGTTGAACTGCTGTCACAATAAATGAGAGTAGAATCTTCTTGTTTGAAATAAATCTCCTCAAGAATCTTTCGCATCCATATTGCTTGACAAGCACATGACGTTGCTGCTACAAACTTAGCTTCTGTAGTTGATAAAGTCACAATTGACTGTTTCCTTGATGACCTTGAAACTGCTCCTGAGCCCATCATAAACACATGGCCAGATGTGCTCTTTCTATCATCTTGATCTCCTGCATAATCACTGTCTGTAAAACCAACCAAATCTGACATTTCTTCCCTTTTATAGAGTAATCCATAACTGGCAGTACCTTGCAAGTACCTGAGAATTCTTTTGGCAGCTAAATAATCGATCTCCTTTGGACACTCCATGTACCTACTTATGAGACTAACAGCATGCATTATGTCAGGTCTTGTGGTTGTCAAATACATCAAACTTCCTACAATTTGCTTGTAAATAATCTTCTTTCCATCAGGATCTCGACCAAGCTTCAGTGGGCGTGCTAATAGCATTGCAATTTTTCATTAGAAACCTATCCAAAATTTCTTGCACATACTTTCTTTGGGTGATAAAAATTCCAACTGTAGATTGCACTACTTCAATACCAAGAAAATAATGCATCTTTCCAAAATCAGTCATTTCAAACTCAACCATCATAGACTTCTTAAAATTTTCAAGCATGGTACCATCATTTCCAGTGAATATGAGATCATCAACATATAAACACACAATCAGCACTTTTCCTTCATCACCTACGTTTGTAAAAAGTGTGTGCTCGTATGGACATTTTTTGAAACATTCCTTATCAAAATATTCATTTATACGACTATACCAAGCTCTTGGAGCTTGTTTTAGTCCATATAGAGCCTTCTTTAACTTGTAAACTTTATGCTCATTTCCAACTTTAATATAACCAGGAGGTTGATTGATAAATACCTGTTCTTCCAAGTTTCCATGTAAAAAGGCCGATTTCACATCCAACTGAAAAATAGGCCATGAACTTTGAGCTGTCAATGCAATCACCAATCTGATGGTGTCATGTCTTGCAATAGGAGCAAAGACTTCTTTATAATCCACGCCAAACTCTTGCTTACAGCCTTTTGCTACTAAGCGCGCCTTATACTTGTCAACTTCTCCACTCTCCTTCAATTTTGTCTTGTAAACCCATTTAACACCAATTGTCTTGTGCCCTCTTAGAAGATCAGTCAATTCCCAAGTGTCATTCCTTTCAATGGCTGCAATTTCTTCATCCATTGCCTTCCGCCATTTTGATTCTTTAACGGCTTCTTAAAAAACTATAGGATCACAATCGAAAAATAAAGCAAAGTGGGTGATTGGATCTTCACTTTGGTCAGTCCAAGTTACCTCATAATCTTGCATCCATATGGGCCTCTTTCGAACACGACGAGACTCAACTGTTGCATCAGTAGCTTCTCCTACTATCGATGAAATTTCAGTGTCTGTTGGAGCAACAACAGTTGCTGGAATTTGTTCATGTAGGGGTTGCTGCATGTCTTCTTCGACTTCACTATCAAAAATGATTGGAGTAGGCTGCTGCTCATTCCAATTCCAAGTGCTCTCCTCGTCAAAAATGACATCTTTGTTGGCCACAATCTTCTTTGTCAGTGGATTGAACAGTTTGAATGCTTTGGATGCTTCACTTATACCGAGAAAACACATCTTTCACCCTTATCATCAAGCTTCTACCTTTTCTCATCTGGGACATGTGCATAAGCGATACAACCAAAAATTCTAGAGTGATCTACAGCTGGTTTTCGTCCTGTCCACGGTTTTGAACAGCAAAAGTAGAACTTCTGTTCAAGACATGGATGCTCTAATTTATAGCTTTCGGCTAAAAACTCTTTGGTATTCTCCCCCTTACCAGCAAGCTTCTCACCATATTGAGGACGATTCTATTTTTCCTCTCCGATACACCATTTTGTTGCGGTGTATACGCAGCTGTGAGCTCTCTTCTAATCCCTCGATCACTACAAAAATGCTCAAATTCCTTTGAGTAATATTCGCCACCTCAATCAGTCCGTAAAGTTTTGATGGCTTTTCCTGTTTCATTTTCAACTCGTGCCTTGAAGCTTTTAAAGGCAATAAAAGCTTCTGATTTTTCTTGCAAAAAGAAACCCAAGTTTTTCGACTATAATCATCAATAAACGTGATTAGATATTTTTTACCCCCATTGGAAGTTGGATTGATCGGACCACAGATGTCAGAGTGAATCAACTTCAGCACATTCTTTGCTCTCCATGACTTTGCTTGTGGGAACGGTGTTGTTTGCTAACACATTCTTCACAAACTTCGGAGGGAATAGTAATCTGAGGAATCCCTGTCATCATATTCTTTCGTTTGAGAGTTGCTAATCCACCAAAATTCAAGTGGCCATATCGAAAATGCCAAAGTCATGATGGATCATTCACCTTAGCCTTTAAGAAAGTTTGGACATTTTCTATCTGCAATGGAAACAATCTATTTGAACTCATCTTAATGACAGCCACTGCTTCTCTTGAAGGGTCATATATCTCACAAGCTCCGTTCCGAATAGATATAACATAACCTTTTTCTTGTAATTGACCAGCACTTAGCAAATTATTTTTCAAATCAGGAACATAAAGGACATTAGACATTGTTTCTACAAAACCATTTTTGGTTCTTAACTTAATGTCTCCCTTTCCCATAACCTTCACAGTAGAACAATCCCCAAAACTAACAGTAGTATGAAAGTCTTCATTCAAATGAGAAAAAGAAGACTTACTATCACACATATGATTGTTGCAGCCTGTGTCCACATACCAAACATCTGATTCAATCTTGTCTTCATTTCCATGGAACGCTATCAGCAAGGTTTCTTCTTCTTTCTGCTCTACAAAATTAGGTTTCCGCTGCTTCTCTTTGTCTTGGGGCATCTTGGTATAACATTCTGACTGATAATGGCCAAGCTTGTGACATTTGTAGCACTCTACCTTGGATTTGTCAAACTGTTGATCATGTCCCTTTCCTCTACCTTGAAATGTGGATGGATCATTGTTATGTTGAAACAGTCTGCCTCCATCTATATTGTCTCGACCTCTTCCTCTTCCGCCTCAACCTCTTCCACGATCTGCTGATCTACTAGGTTGCCACGCACTGTTTGTAGAAGCCTTTAAAGCTTGCTCCTCTTTGTCTTGCTGGAAAACCTTTTTTTCATGAACCAGAAAAGATCCTTGCAACTCATCAATTGAAGGAGTATCAAGGTCTTTTGATTCTTCAATAGTACAAACATAATTAAATTTTGGTGTCATTGACCGAAGAATTTTCTCAACCACAGTCACGTCCTCCAGTTTCTCACCATGAATTCGCATTTTGTTGATGATTGCCATCGTGCGTGAAAAATACTTCATAACTGACTCTCCTGATTTCATACGAAGTAGTTCAAACTCCATACGAAGTGCTTGAAGCTGCTGCCTCATTGTTCATGTTGACCCTTGATATTTCTTCTTCATGGAATCCCATATCTGCTTGGAGGTATCTTTGCAAAGAATGGTCTCCAAGATTGAACGATCGATGGCTTGGAATAGATAATTCTTTGCCTTGAGATCTTTTAACTTCATTTCTTCTTTGTCAACTTGCTATGTATCTGTCACTACCGTGCCAGCTTCTAGTATTCCTTCTAAAACAACTTGCCAGTACTCCTTAGATTTCAAGAAGTTCTCCATCAACATGCTCCAATGATCGTAATGACCATCAAAGCGAGGAATTGCATGTTGTACATAATTTTCAGAGGCCATCTATAACACGTTGTTGTGTGAGGGAAAGCTATTGCTTTTTTTAACAATGACTCTGATACCACTGATAACAGAGAGCTTTAGAGAAGAACAGCTTTTATATAGGCAATTTTCACAAAAAAAATAGCAAGTGCACAACTGTGCAAAACAGATCTCCTAAAGACTAGGTAAACTAGAAACAAACTTCAAACAACGACTCCTATAAACTAAACCATGTTCTGCAACAAATCAGAACCACATTCTTATAAACTAGGATAAAGATAAAACAAATTTAACTTTTCCAACACAAACAACGGAGTTATTTTCATCTCCTTTTGTCTCATCCGTTATGTCCTCTCCTCACTTTTTCTCTCTTCTCTTCGTCTCTTGTCTCTCCAAAAATCTGTCACTCTCTCTCCCTCATATCGACTTTGCACAACACCCTATTCTGCAGTGTGTTTCCGTTCTTTTCCTCTTCTCCCCCCTCCCCCTCATTTACCCCACCTTCAACCTACCCTCACCCAAATTGTCATTGTCAACCCCCAACTCCTCGGTGGTGTTTCCATATCTTTTCTCTCTATTTGAGCGGAGTTGAAAAGAAGCAAAATATGCTGATATCAGCATGCCAGAAACAATCCAACTGGTAGCACAGCTCTATCTCGTACGCATGTATATATGCGCATGATGTGTAAACAGTTTGGGATATATTGTTAAAAAAAAAAGAGACATTGTCATAGTAAAATAATGTATAATTTTGAAATTCTTGTTTTAGGCTTAAATGATTCTACCGACTTCATGAGAAGTTTGAAAAAAGCCAGTTTTGAGAAGCTCCCCAAGGAGTCTTACTGGCAAAGCGCATCAAGAAGATGCACTTCTTCATATTTCAGCTCGTGCACCAAACGGCAAATGCAACGGTGGAAGCGCTTGCATCACTGGAAGTCCGCTTTGGTTGTCTGCTAATTCTCGAGTCTCTTCCCGCTCCTATATATGTCTCTCTCTCTCTCTCTCTCTCTCTCTCTCTCTCTCTCTCCTTTCAAGTCACGAGCACAGGTGAATTTATGCAGAACACTAGTATCCAAAACATGCCCCAGATTCGCACTCAGCCTACATTACAAAACCGAAACGGTGCTAAAGACTTAAAATGTTAATTAATTTGTTGATTTAATTAATAACTATCATTAATTTAACTATAATTTAAAATATTTATTCGGACTCATTACTTATAACAGCTCTGATTGGTTAAGTCAATACTTTTAGTCCAAATAACATTATGTAACAATGATATAGAGATAACAATATCGTCCTAGTCAGCCGTAGCAATAAATAGTCAGTGTAGTGGTGACACGTCATTAGTGACACGTAATATTACCAACCAATAATAATACAATATAAAAGTTAAACAAACTCCACAATGCCAAGGTGTTACTTATACAATGAATAAAACTATATTTCCCAAATTTAATTACCAAATGTTTTATCCCCAACGATATACCAAAAAAAATGAAAAAAAAATACATGCGACCAATCAAAATTTAATAGCTACACAAACTTATTGGGAATTCTCAACTTTGGTTTGTGTGTTTGTTTAGTTGTCAAATTTTAATTGGTTGCTTGTAGACAATTAGTTTACTATCAAAATTTCATGCATGAAATATTTTGTGAAAGTTAATAAACCCCACCGATCCAATCATCCATACTAATTTAAAATATAAAATTTAGTAAATAATTTGTTAGGCATAACATTGATCTTATGCAACATAGTGGATATCTAACAGTGATGGATTATTGAACTTGACCGACACACAACAAAAATACAAAATTAAAGCACAGGTCCCTCTAGTTTTGAGGACCTCATTCTAGAGCGTTTCAAGTTGAAACAATACCGAGCAACCCCGTCAGACTGGTGTAGCAGGGCGTCAGCTAACTAGACATGGGTTATCTCACCAAAAAAATAAATCTCAAGATCTCTTTGCCTCCATGCAACACAACCTGGGGAGATCATACCATTTTCTAAATTCATTTTAGCATTCTCCCTCTTCAAAGAGGCAATCCTTGATTCCTCTTACCCAGCTAGGTTTCAAATTGGAGAATGTTAGGTAATGACATCCTTCAACAAAAATTGGAAGTAACATGTAACACATCATGTACATTGGAGGCTTTCTATAACGAAAAAGAAGTCCATTCATCGTTGCAGCACTCACTGGCGCTGGAACTTGGGTCGTACAGTGATCACCCCAGGCCTCGCCTCATCATAATGATACCTGGAAAATAATATTTTCTAGTGTCTTCAAATTTAATATCAATGGCGTAAATAGCACAAATTCCAAGTTTTTCAAATTCAACTAGTGCTTAAAAAATAAACTACAATGCTGATACAGTCAAGTTTATGGTTGAAAGGCAAAAACATTTCACCTGTTCTCACTGAGGAAGCTTCTGATGGCTGCTGGAAGGGTAGCTTGTCCCTGGCAATGATTACCTCTTCCTGTCAAAAGAAAACGGAATAAACAGTGTCACCAAATCATCCATTGGTTTGTCAACCTTACCCCTCTAAAATGCCATGTGGAGGACACAGGAGAAAATTTTCCGCTGCATGCATTGAAGAGGATATTTTCAAGACCTTGAGAAGTTCAACATAAACTTCTAAATTGGTCCAATATTAAAATTGGTACGGGTTCATGTTGAAGACAAATCGCTTGCACCAAGGTTGCACAGAAAATGAAAAAAGACCATCAAACGGAAATATTAAGAAACAAGCATATCATCCAACCAAAAATAAAAAACCAAACAAGCAATGAAAAAGATCGCCTTAGCCATCGTAGCACAGTAAGTATACATATATCATATATGATATCTAGCACCCTTTGTATACGGCTTTAGCTGAAGCTGGCTGTCTTTGAAAGACAAATGAATGAAGATATAACAATATGACCAGTGGTGACAGGATGAGAAGTAAAGAACAATAAAAAGGAAGGATTGCCAATGATTTCCAAAAAGTAGTAGATATCATAATGCTCTGTATTAGCATTTGAAAGTAATTAGTCAACTGAAAAAGTACATCCTATGAAGTATGGATACTTCATTAAGGTTGACGTATCCATATCAGATATTGTATCGGATGTGATACTTGTTAGACCCATCAGATATTTATATATATATATATCGAATACACACCACACATATCCATTAATAGATTAAATATCTAGATACGTTGGGACACGTATCCAAAATAAATATGCTTCGGATATGGAAGTAAATAGATGGAGTCATACGTAGTATTTTTTATTTTAATCTTTATTTTTAGTCTTCCTTCTCATATTCACATACAATGCAACAAACACAAAAAAATCCTGAAAACACGAGTATTTCTTAAGTAATATCTACACTATCAAACGCCAAAAGAGAATAAAAAAAGTTAATTACACCATATCTCTTGTCAACAAGCAAGCACTTCTAAGCGAAATCAACAAGTGAAATGTGAAGTTCACTTTGTGGATATAACTTAACGGGACGATCTATACTTCTTTGAAACTAAAATTTTGCGTCTCATTACTAAAGAATCTACTGAAAATTATAATATTATACAGTCATCATGTAATAGCTTTCCTCCCCAACTAGATACCTGCAGACAAAAGGGATAAATATATTCCTTTATAGATGTATCCTGACCGCTCCGTCTCCTATTCTTTAGGTTTTGTCGTATTATATCATACATATATCCTATATCAGTATATGTGCTTCCTAGAGTACAACCATCTGAAAATCTCGCCTCAACAAGAAATTTGCACCTCCATAAGTTTTCTAGATGCCATCTAATAAAATTTGAAGTGTGTTTGCCGTGGATCCATCTCACGGTACACACCAGGGTCCAATCTGATCATTCAATTAAAAGGGGATTTTTGCGTTACTGTCACAACATACCAAAGTGTACGTCATGACAAGCACCATTGGGTCGTGTGACTGCTGGCACCAGTTGCACCTTCACCATCATACTATGCTACCAAAAAAGTCTTCATAAACAGTGTTTGGACCCCTTTTGTGTACATGGCAGGCTATACACAAACATTAGTTTTTTAAAACTCAAGCACAAAAACATAGATCGAAAAGTTTTGTAGACCTGTCCTTCACTCATGAAAAATAAATGGTTTTAATGATAAATAGACTATTACTTTAACATATAATCTAGCCATAGAATCTAATAGAAATCAGGATATTATGGGTGTTACCTAGTTCTCAGTTTGGGCATAGTATCAACTGCCTAGCATAGGAAAGCCACAGAATACATGGGTTATGGTACTGAGGGCAATATTTTCCAATCTCCACAAAGAATACTTGCTCTCAATAATCGGGCATCCAAACAAAAGAACGCAACTCTGCAGAGTTTCACATATTACTTGAAGGTAAAACTCCAACATCCAACATGGAGCAATGGATAGATGAAGTTTACTACCAAAACTGATTTTGCAGGATCTATAATGTAACGCATCAAATGATGCAACTCAATCTAAACATTTAATATGCTTACACTACCAAGCAATTGGTCAAGCAGAAAAAATAGTTAAAACGTTCAGTAGAACAACAGCTCCTTGTACAAGTACAAGCAAAAGACAAGAACGAAAGAATTGTAGTCCAACTATACACCTAAAACTGTCCAAGTGGAAAAACAGCAGACAGCAATTCCATATGTAGCATGATATAGTAACTTATCCGTATGTGTGGAATTCACATCAAATAAAGGATCGTACCTGTTATGACTTCTAATGATGTTGGTCTGGGCCCATATGATGCCTCTTGTTTGTCCAACTTCTGGACATCCATATGACTCAAAGACTTGAGAGATGCAGAATGTAGAAAGCCTGATTTTGTATCATCTCTTTTAGGTGATACAAACCGACTTAGTGGCACCTGGGACTCAATCATCTGCAAGTGATCCCGTAGGGCTTGAACTGCTTCCATTGCATGAAGACCATGCAAGTCCAATTTCCACACATCATTTTCAAAATTCCTGATACTTAGTATTTCTTTAGCTGCCTTAGCATTAAGCCTTTCAGCAGCCTTCCAATCTTCCCGAGCCTTTAGTGAAAATTGTTGGGCAGACAAGTGATCTCCTATCATATAAGCATCACGGGATGCTTTTGAATGCCGAGATGCTGACCTGTACAACGGAAATCCACAGACTACAACATTTTCCGGAGAGCAACTAGAACAAGAAAATAATTTTGACACTTACAAACATTGCCTTAAAGAAATAGAGGAAAAGACAACAAGACCCTGGAGAGGAGGCAAGCACAGCCTTCCCGTAGTGTCTTTAATGAGGATTGGGTTGGACTAGGATAAATGATGAAGATTTATTTTGGAATTTTTAGTTATTTGAATATTTTTTTTTATTTTTTTTTAGTAGTAGAGTTTGATTAGGAATCTTTCAATTTGTTATTTTGGAGTTCCCCATATAAAGGGACTGATGTTATTATTTTTAGGTGAGATTATAGGGGATTAAAATGAATGCAAAGAAGCCTTTCTTTCACTGCCCCTGGATCTAATGATAAGAGTTTCCTTAAGCCCATCTATCTAAACATCAAATTGGTGTGGCGTGTGTGATGGAATCATAGCTGCAGAAATCCATCAACACAAATGGCTTCCTAAATGATTGTCCCCTATCAAATAGTTTGCTATGCACCAAAAGATGGCTGGTTCTGGTAGCAAGAGATTCAAACATCCAAGGAATGAAGTGAAGATAGATCAGAAGATTTTTTTGGGTGGAGGTGAATGCCGATTCTTGGGGGGATATGATTGAAGTTACTAAAAGATCTTGGAATGCACACTTTTCTATCACTGTTGGATTGGGAGGTGCCTCACGGTAATGCAGTGTTAATAAGGAGGCAAGTAGTAGTTGTGGTATGGCATCGTTCTTCAGGAAATTTAGAAGCAATGATTATCAGTTGTGGGTTGAAGTAATGTCTAATAGGAATGGCAAGTTCCTTATAGTCAAGGATCGAAATTTCGTTTTGAAGTACCATTTTAGTAGGCCCGAAAATAAAAACGTTTTGGAAACACAATGAAAACGCAAAAAAAATATGGAAACACGAAAAAACGCAAATAAAATCTATTTATTTGTAAAGATAATAATAATTGATTAATTGAGCAATTTTATTGGGTTAATGAGAAGTCAACACTCATTTAGCGCACCTTACCTAACTCACCCGCTTGAGAATAAAATAAGAAAAAGATATGGGGAATACCATTTTTTTGAGACTTTCATCTCACACGGCTCCAAAGTGATAAAAGAAAGAAGATGAGTTCTTCTTTCTTTTTTGATTACCTTCCTCACGTATATATAACACCGAATCCATTCGATTTCTAAAAAAGATTACTAATCCTTAACTTTTCGAGGAATCCTTCATCAATGGTTGTAAATGACTGATTTTTTATATAAGATAACATCAAGTTTGAGTAAAAAAAAAGAGTTTGACACGAAGCGGAAATTACTTCAATTAGTTTTAAACAATTAATTGTTCTAAAACAAACATTTTTTTACATGTATATATGACAATTTTAAATTAAATATGACATGTATAACACTTTTAAATTAAAATGAGTACAAATTTATTATTTTCCTGTTATTATAATCCTAAATTACTAATTTAAATTGTGTCATCAAATTACTAAGTAATTATTTCATTAATATTAAAAATATTACATGAATAATTTTTACAAACATAAATACTTAATTTTAGATATTAAATATACCATAAAATTAATTGCAGTTATTTTGATAAGTTAATTAACAATAATAAGTTATTTATTAATTATAAGAATTATTAACAATTATAAAGGAAAAAATGGGAGGCTGAAATGACATTTATTTATGTTAATTAAAACAAAATAAAAATGGCAAACAGTGAGTCGGTGACCCTTCATTCCAATCGCACAGATCACAGAGAGAGAAAGAGAAGATCAGAGACTCCGATCAATGAAGAGAGAAAAGACAAATCGATGAAGACCCACCACTAGCAACCGGTAGAGAAGAAGAGAAAAGAAGAAAATTGTACCTGGAGGAGATTGGATCTGGACATGAGGACGACCCTTGGTAAGCTACTAACTTATCTCCTTTCGATTTCTAAGCTTATCTCTTCGGTCTATCTCTCTCTTCTATTTATGTTGGAAAAACTGTCACAGGGGAAAAAGTTCTCCACTTTTTGGGAGGAGTCTGGAGTCCGAACACTGTAACTCTAATCAAGTCCCTATTTCGACCGAAACAGTCTGAAACAGTAACATTTCCCTCGAAACGAAGGAATTTCAGTTTTTCAACCTTGTTTCGTGTCAGTGTGTTGAAAATCCAAAATGTTTCAGACGTTTCAACACGATATTTCAATCCTTGCTTACAGTTTCTAGGTTTCAGTAATCAAAGAAGATTGCTTTTATAGCTATTTCTCAAAGTGATGATGGCAAGGGTTCTGGGAGTTTTTTTTAATATGGTGGTGGGTCTAATAAGAAGCAGTAGCAAATATGAGAACAAGAGAGAAGTTAATGGGAAAAAGGGTACCGAAATACTGTCCCAGAAAGACGGTGGTATGAGTTCCTCTGTTTTTGGAAAATGGAGTTGTGATGTGATCTAGAAGAGTATCTTTATTCCTTGGAGGTGGACTCATGAAGCATTGCTGAATAAACTACATGTGGAAGCTGAGTTGTTCCCATTCCAAGTTGATAAGGCTGCCTTATTCTGTGAAAATAAGGAACAAGCTTTGAACATATACAGCATGGAGGAGGTCTCAATTGAAGGAGTGGGATCTATCAGGTTCTCCAAATGGTCTCTTCAGTCTAATTTCGGAAGGAACAAGAAATTTTTTCTAGGTTAATGGTTAGGAATCGAAGGGTTACCATTCCATTTATGGAATGAAGAAGATTTTAAGAAGATATGAGATTGTTGTAGTGGCACTTTGACTAAGTAAACTATGTTACCAAGCAAAAATTAAAGTGGGTAGATGTGAAAAAGGGATCACTCCTCCATTGTTAATTGCTGAATTGCAAGGGAAAGTTTCCAGATAACAATTAGGGCTCTTTCAAGACTGGGAAATATTAGTAATCGTCTGAAACTAAGAAAATTGTATGGTAGTACCAAAAAACTGTACAACAGGCTAGAGGTTGGGAGAGGTTTCTTGGATGGAAAACATCTCAACTTTTCCGAAACTTGCGCCGATATTAAATAAGGGGAATCCCACAATTAAGGGGTTAGTTAATTCAGCAATTAATGACAATCCCACGCCAATAAAGTTTAATTCAAATTCACAAAAGGAGGATGGAAGCTTATCCGTAATTACAGCTATTTTGTATGTTGTGTTATAGATGAGGTGCCTACTGGTTCAAACAAGGATCCTAGAAATGATGTTGGGCCTGTTAATAGGGCCCAAATCTCTTTTGAATCGTTTGATAGACCAATGAATATCAATGTGAAGAGCCCATTATGGGTGGGCCATTTTAAAGCCAAAAATTTGGATTGTTTGAAGTTTAAAGCACCCCCACTCCATTATATTCGATCCAAAGACCCGTTTACAGCTTCAAATGTCGATTTTGCTCTCATTAGGGCAAATCTCATCTTCGAAGCAGACGAGAAAATGGAGGAAGATGAGAGGGTTCTGTAAAATCAATGTCAGCTTTGGATAATTTGGAAGAGGGTAAAACCCTTCTATGCCGAATGAAGGAAGAATTTGAGGCGTCGACCAAGTTCAAAGAGAGAAGGAGAGTCAGTGATGAGGTACACAGTTTCGAAGCCATCAAAATATTCTCTTGTGCTCTTATGAGTATCACGAAATGGGTACCTCATCCAGGGCTCAGCGACTTTTATAGTAGAAGTGGTTGAAGGGGAAAGCACCTGTTGTTCCCCACAACAAGAGTTATACGAGAAGAATCAGAAGGCTTTGGATGTGTTTGTGTATGGAAATTCGAAGACTTTGGTCACAGAATCATTTGATGTTCGTCAAAATGATTTTATCGAGTCTCAAGAAGCGCAAAAAGAATATTCAGAAGGCAAAGAGGATTATGGATTATATTGATAACTTCAATATTAATGAAGTTCGAGATGGGTCAGAGGAAAACTCAGAGTTCGAAAAGGAAGATGATAGTAAGTGTGATGAGGTAGCTATCTCTGACGATAATTCAATAGTACCTAAAACAACAATTGATTCTTTGTTGAGTTAGTTCAACCATTATTTAAGAGAGAATAAAATAGTGTTAGTTGGGGAAGGGATTCCCTTGTCTATTTGTGGTGGCAATGTTTCTAATGGGGTGAGGAAATTAGCCAATTATTTTATATCAATAGAATGGAAGGAGGTATGTAACTCATTGGTGTGTATTATGAATGAAAACGTGGTGAGGGATTGAGTTCTTAGAGACCCTTTAGTCCAAGCTATTGTGGATGTTGATTGCCTTTACCAAGAAAGTTTACCTTTTATCTCAGAGGTAAGAAGGGAGTGTGAAGAGGAGGAAGTTAAGGGGGAGGATAAGTTTTACCTTTCTGGTGAACAGAAATGGTCTATTCTAAAAAAAAAAAAATCTAGAGAAAATTGGCTTGTCTTTAGTCCACAATAAAAGAAAAGGTAAAAAAAAAGCGGGAGGAGAGAAACTAAGAGAAAAAAATAAAGGGATGAGGGAACTTAGAAATTTTACTAGTTGGAGCCAATTATGATGGAGCTTTGACGAGTAGGAGTGGGGAGGGTATAGTCAATTCTTTATGAAAATAATTAGTTAGAATGTGAGGGGACTGGGTTATAAGGAGAAAAGATCAATTAAAGAAATGATGCTTAAAAAGGGACTTGATGTTATTATTTTACAAGAAACTAAATGAGATGAAATTGAAAGAAGTTTGATAAAAAGTGTGCGGGAAGCTAGGCTCCGGAAAGTAGATTTGGCGGTATTTTGATTATATGGGATGAGACAACTGTGAAAGTGGAGGAATCGATTGAAGGTGAGTTTTCAATATCAATCAAAATTAAGTTTAATAAGGGAGAAGAATGGTCGTTAATCGTGATGTATGGACTGAATTGTCCAAGAGTGAGAAGTAGATTGTGGGAGGAACCTTTGTAGTCTCCGACAGTGTGTAGGTGGAGATTTTAATGTTATAAGATATTTTTCAAAAAAATTGAATGGTACAAGGGTGAATAAGAGCATGAGGGACTTTGATTCATTCATTAGAAAGATCCACCCTTCGAGAATGCTACTTTTACTTGGTCGAATTTTAGAGAAAATCCAATTTGTAATAGATTGGATGGATTTTTGTTTCACCACAGTGGGAGGAATGTCTCCCAAGAGTAAGGCATGAGGTTCTTTTCAGAGTTGTATCAGATCATTTGCCCAATTTTGTTGGATTCATATCAGGTTAGATGGGGTCAGTGTCCTTTTAGATTCCAAAATGTGGCTAGAACACCGTACTTTTAGGGGACTTTTTAGAAAGTGGTGGGAGAAAATGAGTTTTAGGGTTGGAAAGGTTTTAAATATATGAAAAAGTGCGACTTTGTGAAACAAAAAGTGAAGAGTTAGAACAAGGAAGTGTTTGGGGATATTCGGGTTCACTAAATGAAAATTTGAGAAAAGAGAGATGGAATTAGAAATCGGTTTAAACAGGTAGTTTTTAAGGAAGAGAATAGTTGGTGAGAAAAAAACTAGAGTGAGATGGCTAACAAAGAGGATAATGACTCTAAGATATTCCATAGAATTGCAATGGGAGAAAAAAAGAAGTTTATTGATCAGTTGGAGTTGCATAATCGGTGATTATAGGAAGGAGGGGATGATAAAAAGTAAGGCTGCTGAGTTTTTCACTCAGTTACACTCATCTCAAGGAGACGATAGACCGATAGTGGAAGAACTATAATGAAGTCCTATTGTTGATGTAAAATCGAGATGTTTAGAGAGACCTTTTAAGGAAAAAGTGAGGAAGGCTATGTTTGAGTGTGGCCGTGACAAAGCCCCTGGACTGGATGGTTTTACTTTAGCTATGCATCAGGATTTTTTGGAAATAGTTAAAGATGATTTAATTAAAATTTTTAGGGAATTTTTTCAGAATAGTGTGATTAATGCAACTATCAATTCGACTTTCATTTGTTTAATAATTCCAAAAAAAATGAAGTCCATGAAAATGAGAGATTTTAGGTCAATTAGTTCGGTATCTAATCTGTTTTATAAATCATTGCAATAGTATTATCATTAAGATTATGAGTCTCTTGGTGACTATTTTTGATGTCAGATGGCTTCTCTAAAGGATTGTAATGTTGTAGGTTTCATTGTGAGAAGAGATAGAATTTCATTTTTCATTTACAATGTGCACTATTTTTTAGAAAGAGGGAGAGAGAAGAGCAAAACTGTAAAAACCCGGGTAAAATTAAACTTTTAAGAAAAAAAGGGCGAAACGGTAAATTGTCACAACAGTTTGTGTTGTAAACCTGAAATTTTTTAGAACTCGGATGACGAAACGGACCTCACCGTTGGATTTGTCTCGCGAAATCTAATTATCATGTCAATTTTCGTCGAATTCTGAGATAGTCGGATTTTTGCGCGTTTTACAAGGCGGTCGGGCACCGGGAGAACCAAATACAAAAATTTTAATAAAATTATGAATTTAGAAAAAAAAATCGAGAACAATTTAAAAATAAAGATATTTTAAACTTGAACCGAGGTGAAATTTAATCGTTTCGGGATGAAAACGGACCAGAATTAAAAGGGACGTGTGGCCAATTGTGCGCCAAGTATTCTAAAAATATAAATAGGGAAAAAAATCAAATTTTTTCCCCATTGTTCAGCCATTGCTTAGCCGATAGAAAGAAGGAGAGAGAAGAGAGGGAAAAGAAAGAAAAGTTCACCTTTTCTCAACGATCTACGGAGCTACGGTGCTCGGATCCATTCGGGCCAAGAAGAAAAGTCGTTCTACTCATCAAAGGCTACACCTACGTACCAAAAATAAGAGCTTTCACCAAAGGTAGAAAAAACCAAAAATTTGGGAAAGATTGGATTTGAGCTTGGATTGATTCTTGGAGCTTCCCAAGGGCATTCTTCAAGCTACAAGAGCTAGAGGTTCTCCTACTTAGGTCTATTCACAACTTTAAATGTTATATGAAAATGGGTAAGTTAACATCGATATATATGACTTGTCTATAGAAGTGATTTTGATGAAATAGGTATTGAAATTGGGTAGAATATATTCTATCTTAAAATGGGTATGTAAAAATTGCTTAATGTAATTTCTTGAATTATGTGAATTGTGGGCATGTTATGTGTTTACATTATGCCGTGATTTGGAAGTATGTTGTTGCTCAATATGAGATGACATGCTTGGACTTGCGTTTTGAATAAAATGTTGATAAATGCATATTGAGTTATTGACATTGTGAGTTATGAGAATTATACGCTTTTGATATAATTGTCATGGATTGTGTGAATTGGGTTTGAAATGATTCATATGGCACACATAGCATATTGAACATCATATTATGGTTGCAATGAGACATTGCATTGCATGTGCACGAAAACATCGCGATTGAGTGGGTGTGAGTGCATGATATTGTCAATACCACACTTGGTGGATGACAAGTGAGCTCGAGTAAGTTAGGTCGATGACTTGGCCTAGTCGTATGGCTTATATGGTGTTGAGAGTCGGGGTTAGCAAGAAGGGCTAGAAGATCCCTCAGGTGTAAAGCCCGGTGATTTGGATACGCGCTTCCGTTGGAATTAGTCCATAAAGTATGTCTGTGCACACTGGACCATTGGTGGAAGTCCATAATTCCGTGTCGGTTGGGTACCGTTGGTATAAGTATATAAATACTCACCACATACAAGACCCCTGATTGATAATGTTATTTGACGTATAACACAAATGACGGAATTATACACACAGAAAATTTCATATGTTGGAGAGCCGGGAAGGACTCGGGATCATGGATGACGGGCAATTGCATGTGTCGAAGAGCTAGGAAGGGCTTGAATTGGGTAGTAAGAGAGTTTTATCTCATTTCATAGCATTGCATTGTAAATTTCTAACATTGATAGCATATTCATGCTTGAAATGTGTGCATGATATATTGGTTGCATATGAGTATTTCATGTGTATTTGGGTTGGGGAGTAGCCTATTTAGGAAATACTCTACTGAGCGTGGCTCACCCTTTATGGGCACACATTTTAGGTGTTGAGTATACCCTGGTGGGCGGAGCACATTCAGGTCACCAAGCATGAAAAGGGCCGACATGTGACTTTGTTTTGAGTTTTGTAAAACATTTATGGAACTTAATTTTTGACATGTAAATTCATACAAAAGATTGTAATGAAACTTGTATGGATCAAGTATTAAGTGTATAAACCATGTTGAAAACCCAAATACATGTTGTGATGGGTTGGGTTGATTTTAGAAAGGTTTGAAATGAATTGGAAATGAAAAACTAATGAAATGGGCAATATGTGGGTTTAACTACCGATAGTCAACAGGTAGTCGTGGACCAGAAGGTCACAGGCTACCGGTATTCATTGGTCCAGATGGTTCCAGCTACCGGTAGCTAACAGGTAGCTTCCGGTAGAGATTTTTCAGAATACCCGAACTACCGGTAGTCGATATACACGTATCGGTAGTCAATCTAAAAATCTGAAACTTGAATGACTACTGGTAGTCAACCGGTAGCTCATGGTCCAGTGGACCCCAGCTTCCGGTAGGTCCAAAAACACCTACTGATAGCTCTTCCAAAAATCTGAAATTTTAAAATTTATTTTGCCATGCCTTTGGACTACGTAACGTTTTAGTTAAAAGAAGTGAATGGACTATAAAGGAGATATTTTGAGGCACGTTGGATCTTGGTTGAGTTTGAATAATTAAGGGAACACATATCACAATTGTAGGCAAAAACCCCGGTTACGGGAAAAGTTATCGGCGTGGTGTCGGGTCAAGTGACATCCACGGGTATTTCTGCGGGTTGACGGATGGTCAACGATTGATAAAGGACCCTCGAATTTTGGAGTGTCACAGCTTAGTATCAGAGCTTAGGTATACGAACTAGGTCTAAACCATTGCATTCCATTTGTATATTGCATGTGTGTGCTTTAATTGTTACATGTTATGTGATATTTGTTATGCGAATTATATACATGGTAAAATGTGTATAAAAATGGACACACTAGGGTTAGAAAACATAACCTTGGGAGTGGGAAAAGGTGACGGGATGGTTCAGGGATTTAAATTTCTGTTAATACAAAATATACGTTCTACTAGGGGGACAATGAAAAAATTCTCAAAGTTTGCACTTGATCCCTAGTTCAGGATACTAAGTTAGTGTACTTTTGTCATTTGACATGTGTGTAGATGACAAGTAGAAGGAGAGGACACCGAGGCGGTGGGCGGAACAATAATCAACCCCCACCGGCCTTCGACCAACAGGCCTTTATGGAAACGATGGGCATGATGGCGACTACAATTGCACAAGCTAGCACCAGTGCAAATCAAGGAGGCACGAGTAACCTCCAACACTTCAAAGCACACAAACCTCCAATTTTTAAGGGAGGGCCGGACCCTATGGTAACCGACCATTGGTTCCGACAAGTCAAAAAGATTTTAGCGACACTGGAAATTACTTCAGATGCCACCAAGATAAGACTAGCTGCGTTCCAGCTAGAGGGAGAAGCTCAGTTATGGTGGGATTGGATAGCTGACTCGAAGAACATTGAGGCCATGACATGGGGAGAGTTTCGGGATCTCTTCTTGGACAAGTACTTTCCCACGACCGTTCGACATGCGAAGGCTCGAGAATTCTTATAATTGAAACAAGGCACTATGACAGTGATGGAATACGTGGCTAAGTTCACAGAGCTAGCCCGTTTTGACGATGATTAAGTGGCCACGGACATGGCCAAAGTAAGAAAATTTGAGGATGGTCTGAAGTTATCCATCCGGGGAAAGATTGTGGGCCTCCGCCTATAAGACATGGACACAATGGTCGAGACAGCCATGACCATTGAGAGGAAAGTTGAAGATATACGAAACATCCGGGACGCTGGTGCTAAGGATAAGAAGAAGGAGGGTCAATCCTCTTCTTCTAGCTTGGGGAAAAAACAGATGACTTCTACCCCACAAGGGTCTCAGGGTCAGGGCCGCGGCCATCAAAGCCAAGGCCAAGGTCGACCCTCCCAAGATGGGGGAAACTTCAGGACTACCTACCAGGCAGGCCAGAAAACTTGTTTTTATTGCCACCAGCCGGGTCACATGAAGCGGAATTTCCCTCAGAGGCAAGGATCCCAGGATTACAGGACATCTCAGTCCCAATCTTCAATGGGGCAGCCACAGACACACTATATTCGTCCCAACCCCATCACGGGCCAGGGAAGTCAGTATCAGTTCCAGGGAGCTACTCAAGCCCCTACCACTTTCCGAACAGGAACTCTGTAGTCAAGCCAGATCGGCCAAGGCTTGGGTCGAGGCCGAAGGCAGGGCTTGTAGGCCGAAACTTCTGGGACCCAAGGGCGTGTCTACGCCATCACACCTCAGGTTGAGCCAATGGATCAGTCAATCATCCAGGGTACATTTTTACTCTCTCGCTTATGGGCTAGGGTGTTATTTGACTCTGGCGCATCGCATTTATTCATTTTTGCATCATGTGTTAGAGATTTGGGCTTAGATGTTGATACTTTGGAAAAGCCATTATATATGAGTTCTCCCCTAGGAGCTAAGGTGAGAGTTAACTGGATATGTTGGGATTGTAAGTTAGAAATCTCGAAGATCCTACTCACCGTGGACCTTAGGGTCATTAACATGTCAGAATTTGATGTCATCCTAGAGATGGACTGATTGGTCGCACACTGAGTCGTCATTGATTGTGATAGGAAGAAGGTCACTGTTTATACGCCGGAAGGTGTTTGTTACAAGTTTCAGGGAAAAAAGCACGACGCCTTGTCCCAAGTTGTGTACGACTCTCGGTAGCACGAGCAGTTGATGGGTTGGCTTGCAAGCCTTGCTCTAGAGGACGAGGTGAGACAGGAGTTGGGCCTACCTCGAGTTGTTTGTAAGTATACGGATGTTTTTCTGGACAAACTACTGGGATTACCTCCCTATAGGATTGTGAACTTTAGCATTGAATTGCACCCTGGTACTTCGCCAATTTTTATGACTCCACATAGAATGACACCTGTTGAGTTGCAAGAACTCAAGGTCCAATTACAAGAATTGTTGGACAAAAGTTTTATCAGACCGAGCACTTCACCTTGGGGCGCTCCGGTATTGTTTGCCAAGAAAAAGGATAAGACTCTTCGACTCTGTATAGACTATCGACAATTAAACAAGGTTACCATAAAAAATAGGTACCCTTTGCCGAGGATTGACGATCTATTTGATCAATTAAAAGGAGCGCGGGTCTACTCTAAAATAAATCTCCATACGGGTTACCATCAATTGAGGATCAGAGAGGCAGATATTCCTAAGACGGCGTTTAGAAAGCGGTATGGACATTTCGAATTCACGGTGATGCCATTTGGGTTAACAAATGCCCCCGCGACATTCATAGATCTCATGCATAGGGTGTTCCAACCCTATTTAGATCAGTTCGTCATGGTATTTGTTGACGACATCCTAATCTGCTCGAAGTCTGAGGAGGAGCATGAGGGTCACTTGAGGATTGTTCTCCACACCTTGAGGGACCATCAATTGTACGCCAAGTTTAGCAAATGTGAGTTTTGGCTCACGGAGGTGAAATTCTTGGGACACGTGGTGTCGGCTACGAGTGTATCTGTGGACCCGAAAAAGGTAGAGGCAGTAATGAATTGGGAGAGACTGAAGTCGGTCTTCGAAATACGTAGTTTCTTGGGATTGGCAGGGTACTATCAGAGGTTCATTGAGGACTTCTCTCGACTGGCTGGACCCATGACGAGATTGACCCGGAAGAAGGTCAAGTTTGAGTGGAATAATTCTTGTGAGAAGGCATTCCAGGAGTTAAAAGAGGAGGTTGACTTCAGCTCCTATTTTGATAGTCCCGGAAAGGGAAGTGTACTGTGATGCCTCCAAGGACGAACTCGGTTGTGTTTTTATGTAGTCCGAGAAGGTGATGGCTTAGGGTTTCCGACAGTTAAAGAACCACGAGCGGAACTACCCCACGCATGACATGGAGTTGGCAGCCATTGTCTTTGCCTTGAAGACTTGGCAACACTATTTGTATAGCGAGCAATTTGAAGTGTTTTCAGACCATAAAAGTCTGAAATACATTTTTACACAACGGGACCTCAATATGAGACAACGTCGGTGGATGAAGTACTTGAAAGATTACGACTTCACCTTGCATTACCATCCCGATAAGGCAAATGTAGTGGCTGATGCACTCAACTGGACGTCACGGGGAGCCTTAGCTAATGTAGCTTCCCGAGAATGACAGATGCGGATAGTTCGGGCTACATTATATAGGTCAGACTCAAGGTACATTGGGGAGTTTGGTAGCTACGCCTTCTCTGCTGAACAGAGTGATTGAGTCTCAGAGTTAGGACATGAAGCTAGTGTCCATCCGAGACCGTGTACAGGCGGGTACAGGTGACAAGTGTTGGGCAATTCACACAGATGGCAGTCTTCGATATCGGGGAAGGATTGTAGTTCCCTAGTTTGCCGATTTGAGAGAAAAGATTCTCAGGGAGTTCCATTGCTCCCATTTTGCAGTTCATCCAGGTGACACGAAGATGTATCATGATCTTTGTCGCCAGTATTATTGGAGTGGAATGAAAAAGCACGTTGGAGACTTTGTCAGTAGATGTCTCACGTGTCAGCAGGTCAAGGCCAAGCACCAAAGACCAGCAGGGTTGCTTCAGCCTTTGAAGGTGGCGGAGTGGAAGTGGGAACATGTCACGATGGACTTTGTGACCCACTTACCACGGATATCGCGGGGACATGACGCGGTGTGGGTGATAGTGGACCGGCTTACCAAGTTGACACACTTTTTGAAGTGCGGATGACCTTCAGATTAGAAGAATTTTGCAAGCTATAAACACGAGAGATACTCCGGCTACATGGAGTGTCCGTATCTATAGTATCGGATCGAGACACCAGGTTTACGACTCACTTTTGGGAGAGTTTTCAGCGAGCCATGGGGACGCAGTTGACGATGAGTACAGCCTTTCATCCCCAGACGGACGGTCAGTCGGAGAGGACCATCTAGATTTTAGAGGACATGCTGCGGGCATGCGTCCTAGACCTTAAGGATAGCTGAAAAGAGCATTTACCCTTAGTGAAATTCGCCTACAACAATAGTTATCAGGCGAGCATATAGATGGCACCCTATGAGGCACTATATGGGAGGCCTTGCAATTCCCCGGTGTGTTGGACGGAGATTGAAAAGAGACCATCTACGGATCCAGATTTGATTAGGGACACTTCAACAAAGTTAGACCTGATAAGGAAGCGTCTTTTTACGGCTCAAAGCCGACAGAAGAGCTACACCGACAGACAGCGGCGACCTCTGGAATTTGAAGTGGGAGATCACGTCTTCTTAAAGGTGACACCTAAGAGAGGAGTGGTCAGATTCGGGAAGCAAGAAAAGTTGTAACCAAGGTTCATTAGGCCCTTCGAGGTGCTCGAAAGGGTGGGTACAATGGCTTACAAGTTAGCATTAATGCCAAATTTGTCGGGTATTCACAGTGTTCCATGTCTTTATGCTCCGAAAGTATATTCCTAATCCGACACACGTAGTGGATTGGGGCGAGTTGATGGTTGATGCAAAAAGGACCTTCGAGGAGGGACCAATGCGTATCATGGATAGCCGGAAGTAAATTTTGTGAGGCAAGACTGTGAGGCTAGTAAAGATATTGTGGCAGCACTGAGGAGTGAAGGAGGCGACATGGGAACGTGAGGACACCATTCGTACCAATTATCCGTTTTTGTTTGAGGATGAAGGTATATGTTTAAAAAAAAAATTAAGTGTAAAATTACTTGTTTCATGTGCATGTAGTTAAGTGTGTGTGTGCAAGAATAATGGGGACGAAATTCTTTTAAAGGGAGAGAATGTAAAAACCCGGGTACAATTAAACTTTTAAGAAAAAGGACAAAACGATAAATTGCCACAATGGTTTGGATTGTAAACCTAAAATTTTCTAGAACTCGAATGACGAAACAGACCTCACCGTTGAATTCGTCTCGCGAAATCTAAACACCATGTCAATTTTCATCGAATTCTGAGATAGTCGAGTTTTTGCACATTTTATAAGGCGATCGAGGCCCAGGAACCCAAATACCAAAATTTTAATAAAATTATAAATTTTAAAAAATAATCGAGAACAATTTAAAAATAAAGATATTTTAAACTAGAACCGAGACAAAATTTAATCATTTCGTGATAAAAACAGACACGGAATTAAAAGGAACGTGTGACCAATTGTGGGTCAAGTATTATAAAAATATAAATAGGGAAAAAATCAAATTTTTCCCCATTGTTCAGCCATTGCTTAGCCGACAGAAAGAGGAAGAGAGAAGAGAGAAAAACTCACCTTCTCTCTACGATCTACGGAGCTACAGTCCTCGGATCCGTTCAGACCAAGAGGGAAAGTCATTCTTCTTGTCAAGGGCTACGCCTACGTACCAAAAACCAGAGCTTTCACCGAAGGTGGAAAAAACCAAAAATTTGGGAAAGATTGGATTTGAGCTTGGGTTGATTCTTGGAGCTTCCCAAGGGCATTCTTCACACTACAAGAGATAGGGATTCTCCTACTTAGGTCTATCCACAACTTTAAATGTTATATGAAAATGGGCAGGTTAATATAAATATATATGACTTGCCTATAGAAGTGATTTTGGTGAAATACGTATTGAAATTGGCAAAATATATTCTATCTTGAAATGGATATATGAAAATTGCTTAATGTAATTTCTTGAATTATGTGAATTGTGGACATGTTATGTGTTTACATTATGCCGTGATTTGGAAGTATGTTGTTGCTCAATATGAGATGACATGCTTGGGCTTGAGTTTTGGATAAAATGTTGATAAATGCATATTGAGTTATTGACATTGTGAGTTATGAGAATTATACGCTTTTGATATAATTGTCATGGATTGTGTGAATTGGGTTTGAAATGGTTCATATGGCACACATAGCATATTGAACATTATATTGTGGTTGCAATGAGACATTGCATTGCATGTACACGAAAACATCGCGATTGAGTGGGTGTGTGCGCATGATATTGTCAACACCACACTTGGCGGATGACAAGTGGGCTCGAGTAAGCTAGGTCGATGACTTGACCGAGTCGTCCGATTTGCATGGTGTTGAGAGTCGGAGTTAGCAAGAAGGGCTAAAAGATCCCTCTGGTGTAAGGCCCGGTGAGTTGGATACGCACTTCCGTTGGAATTAGTCCATAAAATATGTCTGTATACGCGGGACCGTTGGTGAAAGTCCATAAATCCCATGTCGGTTGGATGTCGTTAGTGTAAGTTCATAAATACTCACCCCATACAACACTCCGGATTGATAATGTCATTTGACGTATAACACAAATGACGGAATTATACACATGAAAAATATCATGTGTTAGAGAGCCGGAAAGGATACGGGATCATGGATGACGGGCAATTGCATGTGTCGAAAAGCTAGGAAAGGCTCGAATTGGGTAGTAAGAGTGAGTCTCATCTCATTTCATAGCATTCCATTATAAATTTTTCACATTGATAGTATATTCATGCTTGGAATGTGTGCATGGTGAATTGGTTGCATATCAACATTTCATGTGCATTTGGATTGGGGAGTAGCCTATTTAGGAAATACTCTACTGAGCGTGGCTCACCCTTTATAGGAATACATTTCAGGTGCGGAGTATACCCCGGTAGACGGAACACATTCGGGTCACCAAGGGTGAAGAGGGCCGGCATATGACCTTGTTTTGAGTTTTGTAAAACATTTATAGAACTTAGTTTTTAACATGTAAATTCATACAAAAGATTGTAATGAAACTTGTATGGATCAAGTATTATGTGTATAAACCATGTTAAAAGCCCAAATACATGTTGTGAAAGGTTGGGTTGGTTTTAGAAAGGTTTGAAATGAATTGAAAATGAAAAACTAATGAAATGGGCAAAATCTGGGTTTAACTACCGATAGTCAACAGGTAGTCGTGGACCAGAGGTTACAGGCTACCGGTATTCATTGGTCCAGAGGGTTCCAGCTACCGGTAGCTAACTGGTAGTTTCCGGTAGAGATTTTTCAGAATACCCGAACTACCGGTAGTCGATATACACCTACCGATAGTCAATCTAAAAATCTAAAACTTGAATGACTACTAGTAGTCAACCGGTAGCTCATGGTCCAGTGAACCCGAGCTACCGGTAGGTCCAAAAACACCTACCGATAGCTCTTCCAAAAATCTGAAATTTTAAAATTTGTTTTGTCATGCCTTTAGACTACGTAACCTTTTAGTTAAAAGAAGTGAATGGACTATAAAGGAGATATTTTGAGGCACGTTGGATCTTGGTTGGGTTTGAATGATTAAGGGAACCCATATCACAACTATGGGCAAAAATCCCGGTTATGGGAAAAGTTACCGGCGTTGTGTCGGGTCAAGTGACATCCACGGATATTTTCGCGGGTTGACGGATGGTCAACGATTGATAAAGGACCTCCGGATTTTGGGGTGTCACATTACCATTGGCTGGGAATCCATTATCACTATCTTTTTGGGATCCGATAGTTGAAAAAGTGGAAAAAAGATTAGATGGGTAGAAGAAGGCTTGTACATCAAAAGGAGAAATGCTCCCTTTGGTGCAGTCAGTTCTAGCTAGTTATCCCACAGTATTAATTTTTATTTAAAATTCCATGGACTGTAGCTATGAGAATTGAAAAAATAATGAGAGATTTTTTGTGGGAAAATAGTGGGCAAAGGAGAAAGGATCACTTGGTCAAATGGGGGTTGGTTTCTAAGTCTAGGGATAAAGACGATCTCTCAATTGCCAATGTGAAGACAAGAAATATTGCATTAGTGGGTAAGTGATTGTAAGCAATTTCCATTGGAAACAAATTCTTTTTGACATTTAGTTATCAAGAGCAAATAAAGGTTACATACCAATGGATGGGATGCTAATGTGGTTGAAAAGAAGAGTTTTCGAGCTACATGAAAATTAATTTCTTAGGGATTAACGAAGTTTTCTCAAGGTGTTAGATTGTGGTGGGTAGTGGGGAGAGAATATGTTTATGGGGTGCTTCAAACCATAAAGGCACTGAACCTTGAGCAAACCACCACCACCACCCTCCTTTGTTCAGTGCCTTTATGGTTTGACGCACATCAAATTGTTGGTGATCAATCAATAAATATCACTGCTTTTCACATCAAATTGTCAATAGAGCACTAAAAGAATGGGTTCATAGCCAACTGCATAGGAAAATATGAGTAGAGGTTTTGCAATTCATGGAATGTAGAGTTTGAAGCACACCAACCACTTGCAATTTATTACAATTGGATAAAATTAAGGTGGTGGTGTGGTGTGGTGTGGTGTGGTGTGGTGACGGGAAATGTTGTATTTGTGAATATATGCATTGGCAAGGGATTAGGTTGCATCGGGGGTTTCGAGTATGTGGGTTAGGCAGCTTGGTCAGAGGGTGGAGGGTGGTGGAGTTTTTCGGCAAAGAGCAACAAGGATGGTAGGTGTTCAACAGCAACAATGCTTGGGGTTCTCTTATGTTGTGTTGTTTAGGAAAAAGGTGAGAAGATGTGGATGCCGCAGAGGAGATAATGTGGTGGTGGCCAGGGTGGAAGAGAGAGAGAAGGGGGGGTAGGTGGAGGAGGAGGAGGTTTGATGTAGGATACTAGTGAACCCACAAAAACCATCACTTTCATGGCTGTGAACAGTATTCAAGGTTGCGAACATCCCCCGTGAACAAATATTTTTGAAGGTTGGATGTACTACTTTATGTGTTATGGATTGATGAATTGTTTGGAAAAGGGGTACTGATCTGTGTAGACTACTTTAGAACTTAAATAATTGCATAAAACTGGAAAAAAAGAAAAGACCTAGAAATCACTCCTAGGGTTCCTTAGGCATCACACCCAGGATTTGAAATGCATCACACAATCCTAAAAACATTTAATTGCTGAGATTTTCTAGTAAATATTAGTCTCTCCATTAAATTAAAACGTTACATATCCATACATAAACCTCCAAATACCTTCTAATCTTTAAAAGATTAGGGTCCAAATACTCTAGAACTTCAAAGACTCTAAATTAACTATATGTACAAACTAACATAAAGTAAAACTCTAAAAATATTCAACACTAGAATTCAACCCAAAAGCCGACTCATGGGTCATACTATGACCTGTAACAGCACATGAAAATTACGAAAATAGCATGGACTCTAGCAAACATAAAAAGACACAAAACGAAATACCAACAACCTAACTCAAAGTAATTGCAAAATATGACTCAAATATGATTATGCAAGTTCCATGTGAGTCTCAGTCTTATAACAAGCCAAATTCCTTAGTTTATCACATCTTTGAATTTGTATTTTTTTGAACATCTTATGGATTGCATCAAGGTCATGAGAGAGAGAGAGAGAGAGAGAGAGAGTAGAAATAATTGGAATTGTTTGGAAACAAATATAATTTGTTTATAAAATCAGGATGTGTTTGACCAGAAGTTTAAATGTATTTGGGATCTAGAAGGGTAATATTGGCATTTTAGAAATATTAATTGCTTACATCATCAAATTATTAACGACTTCCTAACAGAAGAGGGAATCTATTACCAATAACCAATGCGGAAGGAAGGTTAGTATTATTGTGTTATTTTCAAACAAAATGAGGTCTAATTGTTATTTGACCAAACCTCAAGGGAGGTAGATGTAATTTACCCAATATATTTCGTGCTTTAGGATTTTCGGATTACATTTAAGCACAATCAAATCCCACATACATACTTGAGTACAATTTACAAAAATTGTCGACTGCCAGTAATTTTAGGCCTTATAGCTCAGGCATTCGATGTGTATACCATCATCTAGTATCATGGCTTAAGGTCGCAATATTGACCTTCGACTCAGAGGGTACTGATATACATTGGTCGCGATGCCACGACATGATATCAGCCGAAACGCTCAAAACACTAGATAGATGGCCCAAAAAATTAAGAAAAAATCTTGAAAATTTTTAAAAATATAAATATCACCATTTCTACATCATAAATCCAAAACGCATTATCTAACATATTAAACAAAATGTAAACGAATTATAAGTGCACTACCAGAAATATTTTTCATTATCAATGTCCAATGCAAGCATTTAGTTTTTATATTCAAAAAATTAAAATGCAAACATAATCCCAGGGTATATCAAAGAGAGAATTTACTCAAAACTAATACAAAGACTTACATAGAAGTTAAAAACTTACTCAAAAGAAAATTTAACCAAAAGTTATAGTATAATAGCCCTAAAAAGAAAAGAGAGAAAAAAAGGTACCCAAAAGTAACAAAAGTCTTCCACCAATGCTAAAAACCCTACTTAGAAATTACCCAAAAGTCACTTGGAGAAAAAAAATTGCCCCAAAGTAGGGGTGTCAAACGTGTCGGATTAAACGGTTACGTGTCGGGTGACGGGTGAAAAATATGTAAATCCGAACACGACACGTTTAATAAACGGGTGAAAATTTTCAACACGAACACGACCCTTTTAATAAACGGGTAACACGACATGACTCGTTTTACCCTAAAAAGCATGGACACGAACACGGAATACGGGTACGACACGATACGGACTCACCAATACGACATTTCTCAAAAATGTAGGACACGGACACGTTGGGAACACGCTACAAAAGAATTATATTTTATATATAACATATAATTTATTGCAAATATAGTGATAATGATATACAATTCATAAAAAAATCAGTATTTTATGATAAGTCATCTGTGTGAATTTTTAGACTAAAACATCCTCATTATAGTCAATAATCATCAATTTTTTTTATAGACAATGTGTACCTAATATATAATTTAAATAATTGCTCTCATTTTCTCATTTCCTCTTTTTTAAAATTTTTATGTATCTTTTATTTTTATTATTATATTTGGAGTACAGCTTTAATATGGCTAGTATTAGTAATTATATGTTCTCAAATTTTTAAACTTTGTTAATCACATTTCAACAAATGTTTGTTATTTAGTAGTAGATACGTTCTAAAGAAGTGTCGAACACGTCACCAAAGAAGTGTACGAAATTAAAAATTTATCATTTAATTATGGACACGGATAAAAGAATATCAGACGTGTCCGAGAGTGTTCGAAGAGTGTCGGTGTCCAACACGTGTCAGTGCTTCATAGGTTTAACCCATTTAATTTTAAAATAATTATATCAATAAATTTTAATACTCAATTTTGTTTTACTTCCAAGTGTACTTATCTCAAAAAAGAAGAATTTTTTGTCAAATCTAATAAAAAATCATACTTGAAGACTTAAAAAAATAAGGTAAGAGGCTCTTGCCTTTTTATAGGCAACTCAACCTCCTCCCTCTCCTCTCATTTTTCAATGTGGAACAAAAATAAAAGGCATTAGTTTATTTTTGCCTTTGAAGTACTCCCCAACTCCCTCCTTTATCTTTGAACTACTACTTTACTTATTAATTTTTTGGTATTAATTTCTTTACTTCTTTGTTCTTGTTAATTTTTTCAAAATAATTATTAATTTATTATTATATTAATTTTATTTAAACGGGTAAACGTGTAATAAACGGCTTGACAGGTCTCACCCGAACACGACCCATTTATTAAACGTGTTTGGCGTGTCAACCCGTTTATCACCCAAACCCGTTAAGGTCTCACCCAAACCCGCTTAATTTGCGTCGTGTCGAATTTTGACAACCCTACCCCAAAGTAACCAAAAAAAAACATGACTAAGGATTTTAATTAACAAAGTAGCTTCAGGTTTGGGAGCCACCAAAATAGAGTCTTTTGATTCTTGGTTAATTGCGCCTTTGGGCCACAAAGAGAGAGAGAGGGGGGCTAACAAAATCTGAAATCAAAGGCAGAGAAGGTTGGCACCGTCAATCAGTGGGAAAGAGGAGTATGGCTGGATTTATGACTTTTGTTGCATGTTGCTTGACTGGTTCGCAGTGATGAAGAATAACAAGAAATTATGTAGCTTGCTCGAAGCTTTTACAAAAGTGTGTCTTGGTATTTTTTCTCCTTTACCCTTTTTCTTTGGATTTTTGCAATGTGCTCGATCTTTTTGAGATATTGCACAATATTTCACAATATCGAACCAATTCTAATTCATATCGTTCTACTGAGTTGACTCTAAGTTAGACCAATACGTTCGAGATATGACAAAGTTAATGCCAATTTAGGCGTGACTCGCGAGATTTGTGTAACGTGTACTGTTATTCGATCGAAGAGGTTGTGTTTCTTGTTATTTTTTATTTTTTTGAGCCATTTAGCGTGTATCTACCCAATAAAAAGAGGTAGAAATCATATTATATATTTCAGAATCTAGCATAGTATCTCAGAAACAGTCAAAAAGTGTTGCAAGTTAGATTGGACTTCAAACTGAAAATCACAACCTACAAAATACGACTGGGAAGCTTGATGAGCACAATTACCCTACCTAGTCACAGTCGGCTATGTTATTTGTTAGGATTAAGGGAAAAATAGGTTACTGGGCTGAGAAAATTGAAGAACTAAAGACGATGATCCACTTTATGATAAGTGGGAGGCTGAGAATTCAATGGTTGTCTTAACTACTATACTCTATACATCCAAAGATTAGCAATGGGTTTCTATGTACTACCATGGAGATTTAGAAGGCAGTATCACAGTCCTACTCGAAAATGGGAAACATGGCACTGGTTAATGAGTTGAAATGTCAGTTTCACAATACTAAGCAGAAGAATTCTTCTTTGCCAGCTTATTATCATACCTTGCGAGGGGTATGGCAAGAACTGGATCACTGTTAGAGACTTAACATGCGTGCTAAAGATGCCTCAAAACTACGAAAGGTATATGCTCATGTTCAGTCAAAATAGAGCAGGGGATCATGTTTCATCTTATGCCCCACGAAAGTTCACCACTAACTATTACCACTTCTCGAGATAGCCGACTGGGAAGCAAGAAAGTTGAGAGAGGGCATGCAAATGATGTTACAGCTGACGATAAAGACATTGTATTGGGATTATTGTCATAGGCTAAGACATAATAGAGAGACTTGATGGAAATTGCATGGTCATCATCAGTTTGGAGGTAGAGGAGGATCTTGAGCCCGTCTTACAACTACAATGGAGACCTAGTCCTAGTCTTCCTTCATCATCTGTAACAGAAACAATGGGTCTTACTGAGGAGGAAGTGGAGAATATACGTTGCCTTATATCGAAGCTAGATGCACCTACTATTTCTACAGCATTAAGTGCATCTTGTACTATTCCTTCTTGCCGCTATATCGCTGATTCATGTGCCTCTAACCGTATGACTAGATTATCTACTTTGTTCTCATCACATACTACTTGTTTAGGAAAACTACAGCTTAAAATAATTGATGGTTCCTTGCTATTTGTAGCTAGAAAGGTTCTATTTCAGTCACTTCATCTCTTTCTCATCTATTTTACATGTTCCTAATCTTTCAAATAATCTTCTTTTCTGTCAGTGACATTGCCAGGAAATTAAACTATAGTGTAACATTCTTTCCTTTAAATTGTGTCTTTTAAGACCTTGTCATGAGGAAGACGATTGGGGAGCAGATTTGGCTACTACATTGGAGAATAGGACATCCTAGCAAAAATTATTTCCTTTTGTATTTTCTAGGGTGAAAGCCTTTTAATTTCATTATGAAGTATGTGAACTTACAAAAACACCGTCGTGTGTCATTTCCTATTAGTTTCAATAAAAGTACTTCACTTTTTACCATTCTTCATACGAATGTATGGAGATGTATGGGGACCTTGACAAGTTGTTAGCTTGTATGGTTTCCAATGGTTTGTGATATTTATTGATGATTTTTCCCATACCACTTGGGTTTATTTATTGAAATAAAAAAATAAAGTACTTTAAAAATGGAACTTACTCAATTTATTACTCAAGTACAAATTGTTCATTCTCATAATGGGGGTGAATATGTTGATGCGTGACTTCGGTCCTATTTCACAAAGCATGATATTATTCACCAAAGAACCTGTATTGATACACTTCAACAAAATGTGGTTGCTAAGATAAAGAATCACCACCTATTAGAAGTTGAAAGGACCACGATGTTTTCTATGAATGTTCCAAAGTCATATTGGGGAGATACTATCCTTACTTATGTATCTTATTAATAGAATTCCTTATCGAGTTCTAAACTTTCGATCACCAATTGAGGTATTATCTTCCTCTTCTTCCCCTTCTTTCTCTAATTGTTTTTCAGTTCCTCCTTAGGAGTTTGGATGATTTTTCTTTGTTAGTGTTCCTCCTCGGCTTCATCCTCCTTCGGTTAAAAGATTTGTTTCTATCGATGTCCCCTTTTTTGAAAAGTAACCTATTTCTTCCCAGAGACTTCTCTACCGGGGAGAATTTGAGTGAAAACAAGTTTGGGTTTGTTCCCCCATCTATCTCATCAGTGCCTTTCTTTTCATTGAAACAAGAGCAGGACAATTATGAGGAACATCAGCAACAAGAACAAAAAGAACTATGGGTTTGTTCAAGAAGACAAAAAGATAAGACCATTTTTAATCCACTACCTTACCAAACGGCTTCCTTGGGATCAGGTAATCCTACTCTTGAGTCTAAGTCTGATATTCTTATTATTCTTTGTAAATTGTTCAAACATGTACTCAACATCTCATATCTCATTTTGTATCTTTGCATCACCTCTCACCCTCTTATCAAGCTTTTGCATTGCAGTTGTCCTCTGTGTTTGTTTCTAATAATTTACAGGATACATTGAATGATTAAAAGTGGAAGGAAGCAATATGTGAAGAGATGAATACTTCAGAAAAATAATACGTAGTAACTTGTTGAGTTACCTAAGGAGAAAAAGCCAGTGGGGTGTAAATAGGTGTTTACAATGAACATAATGCTAATGACTTGGTTGAAAGATACAAGACTAAATTGGTCGCCAAGGGCTTTACACAAACTTATGGGATTAATTGTCAGGATATATTTACCCCGATGGCAAAGATAAATTTCATTCGTATCTAAATATTTACCTCGGTGGCAAAGACAAACTCTATTCGCGTCTTACCATCCCTAGCTGCAAATCGAGGTTAGCTCCTTCAATAACTTGATGTGAAAAATGTGTTTCTAAATTAAGACCCGAAGGAAGGAAGTATATATGGATGTTACACTTGGATTTGAATTCCCCACAGATGATAGCAAGGTATGCTCACTAGAAAAATCATTGTATAGATTAAAGTAGTCTCCAAGAGCATAGTTTGAGAAATTCACCCAAGTATGTTGCGGTATGACTATCATTAGAGTCATGGTGATCATACTTTGTTTGTTAAACTAGTGTTATTCAAGGTGTAAAGCGAACCGAAGTGACCCAGACTCCTAACGCCTAGGCGAGAAGCGAGAAGTGAAGCGACACGTTTTACCGAAACTAAGTGAACAGTTAAAAAAATAATATTTTAGTTTAATTACTTCTAAACGATCTAAGTTCTAATTTTATATATACTAAATATTTAAATACAAGTAAAATCATAAACATTTAAATTAAATCAAACACTAATAATATCTGAAATCTTAATAACAGTCATAACTTAAACATTTTTGGACAGCAAAATAACAGCACAACACTATTAGATTCATAACGAAAACAGAAGTCGGACAACAAAACATCACAATCAGAAAAAAAAAAAAAAAAAAAAAGAGCAGAATCAAAATCAGAAAAAAAAAGGAGCAAAATCATGAAAAAAAACAGAAGCAGAAAAAAACTAGAAGAGAGAAGAAGAACCAGAACTAGAACCAGAAGAGAAATAGAAGAGAGAAGACAAAAGGAGAAACAAGAGACTAACCTGTGCAGCGAGGAAGGAAGCGAGATCAACCCGCGATTGTCTCTGTTCAGTCCAGCTTGTGTGTCGACTTTGTCAATCGTGTAGGAGCAACACCATCGATCGTGTAGGTGCAGCACAATCGATCGAGTAGGAGCAGCACAATCAATCGTGTCAGAGCAACAATCGATCCTGTTATGTTCTATGTCTAGCGAAGAAATGAGGTTGTTCTATTATGTGTCCAGCGAAGAAATCTGAGAAAAATTAGAGTTTTGAGTTGTATTTATGTGATAAGGGGATAATTCGGTGTATCAACATCTTTTAATTTTTTTTCAATTGCCCAATCCAAAAGTTCATAATAAAAATAAAACAAGTTCGCCTCTAATGCTTAGTTATCAAATCGTGTATCGGAAGACGTATCGTTTTTTAAAAATAGTGTATCGTATCGCGTATCGTATCGTGTATCGTAAGATACGGTGCAATTTTAAATAAATAATAAAAAAATATATATACCTTTGAAAAATAATTATACATTCATAAAAACATAGTATTTCATTAATACTCCACCAATTATTCAAGTCATCAACATAGTCCACTAACATTATAATGTAAAGTTCACAACCATAGTTCACTAATTCAAACTTAAAACATCATTGGGCTTTGTAAATAAATTAAAAAATTAACATTAATTAAGATTCAAAAATTTTGATACAAAAAAATTAAAAAAAAAATTTAGCTTTGTAAATAAATTAACATAATTTCTTCCACTGTACAAGACCACATGTTTGTTGGAGTACTTGCCTAGCCCAAAACGACATCGTTCCATAAAAAAAATTAGTCTACATAGCCCCAAATGAAGTCATTCTGTAAAAAAAAAAAAAAGAGTCTTCGCACATATCGTACCGATACGTATCGTATCGTAAAAACGTATCGTGTATCGGACGATACAGCGCAAAAACGATACAGAACTACGATCCGTATCGTTTTAGCCCTGTATCGTACGATACGTATCGCGTATCGTACGATACTAACAACTATGCTCCTAAAGTGTTCATTTTTTTGCTTTTCGCTTAAGCCAAAAGCGCTCGCTTTTCTCGTTTTTTTTTCACTTTAGTCACACTCGCTTCGGCTGGGGTGTTCCAGGTGAGATATCTTCGCTTCACCTCGCTTCTCGCCGAGGCGCGCTTTTCAAAACACTGTGTTAAACATTCTTCCCACATAAAGCTGACTGCACTCATTGTGAATGCTAATGATATCGTACTTACTAGTGATGGTGTAAAGGAGATGGCTACATTAAAGGCATATTTCACTCAAAATTTTGAGATAAAATATTTGAGAAGTTTAAAGTATTTCTTAAGCATTGAGGTTGTGAGATCTAGATGGGGCACATTTATTTCACAGCGAAAGTATGTGCTTGATCTATACATAAGGAGACAGGTATGCTAGGGTGCAAGCCCGTTGATACTCTAATTGAGTAAAATCATAGGTTGGAGGAGAGTGTTGATGATACTCATGTAGATAAAAGTCAATACTAGAGACTAGTGGGCAATTTATGTACTCACCCTGTTTAATAAAGTTTATGTACTCACCTCGTGAGTCTCATATGGAGGCGGTTCATCGAATTTTGAGGTAGCTAAAACTAGCACTTGGTAAATGGCTTTTTTTTTCAAAGCATAATCATCTACAGGTAGAAGCCTTTTCAAATGTTGATTGGGCTGAATCGGTTCTTGACAGAAGATCAACATTTGGATATTGTACCTTTGTAAAAGGAAATTTGGTATCATGGCAAAGCAAAAAAAGTTGGTTGTGGCCAAATCGAATGCAGAGGCAGAATTTAGAACTATAGCTAATGGTATTTGCTAATTGTTGTGGCTGAAATTCATATTAGAGGAACTTGGTTTTTATTTTAAGGAGCCAATAAGATTGTACTGTAACAATCAGGCAGAAATTTGAATTGCAGACAATAGCATGGCAAAAATAAGCATGTTGAGGTCGCCAAACTTTTCATCAAGGAAAAAATGAGTACCGACTCAATTTGTACTCCATTTGTGAAGACAGGGATCAAGTGGCAGGTATCTTGACAAAGGGAGTATCTAGTAAAGTGTTTCATCCAATTCTTGGCAATCTGGGCATGTGTGATATCTTTGCACCAGGTTGAGGGATAGTGTTAGAAACTATTTAGTCTCTTATTTTTTATCTTCATTGCTATGAAGATTATTTTTTTCCTTTTGATATTTGAAGTAATAAATGTAAGTGACAAAGAGAGAAACCCTAACTCTTTCTTTTTCAGCCGTATTTCTTTTCTTTCTTTTTCAGCCGTATTTCTTTTCTTTTCTTTCTTCTCTATTTCTTCCCTTTTTCTCTTTTCATTAATTCAACAACAACAAGGCTGCATTATGGCACTAAACTTTGAAAAAATCATAGGGCCCTCCCCACAAAAGTTTAAAGCTACACCCCTCACTTACTAAACTTTTACGTTGAAAGACCTTGGCGGATGATGAATTAATTCTGTACATTGACCAATCAATTTAAAAGAGGGGTTGTAACTTGTAATATAAAGAAAAAAAACTTTTGACAGATTGATATCCTTATTGATGACGAACCAGTATAACAAAATTCTGGGAACAGAAATCTAAAACATTCTTTCTGTTTCCCTTACCAGACAACAACTGATTAAGGATGCCAATATCACCTTAAAAAATGCAAACGCTGTCCATGTATTCAGGATAACCTACATGGAATGTGGCTGAAATTTTCCCAAATGGAAATTATAAACAAACCCTTCAAATTCCTAAGTGATTCGTCAAAAGCATAATAGGGGTAAATATCTCTTTATCTTCTTTTCTTTTTTCCACCTACTTTAGGTGTGCGGTTGGGGGAAAAGCTGATGCAAGTAACTCACTTGAACCATAAAACCAGTATAGATTCAACAATTATACCTAGTATACAACCCAACTAATAAGTGGAAAGTCAATAAGATGTCATTTAGGATGCCAACTTCTTGGCAGAAGAGGGTACTTGTTGGCAATTTATCCACAAAAATGCCATGTTTTTCTTACCTAATGTGAAATGTGTGAACATATCACATGTAAGGCTAATAATATTTAAGTAGAATATATTGAAACTAAGTAACCATTACCAAACATAAGGACTGAAAGCATACTTAATAGTGTAAGCAGAAGATGAACAAATCCAAAAGCAAAACTGAGAATTTCAAATGCATACCTCACCATCTTCATTGCATCTTTCCGATGGATAAAGTAAATATCATCCTCTTCCCACTCGGGCTCAACAGGTACAAATCGTAAGTTACCCAAATCCGCCTTCATCACTGCATTGGTAGGAAGCATGTTTTGAGAAGATGAATGCTCCGCTATTACTTTTTTTCTGTTGTTATTGAGACAGTCCTTAACAACATATCTCAGTTCTTCGGGGCTTGTCGCCTCTCCTGAAAATACATATTTAGTTCCTGGCAATGGAATATTGTCTAAAGGGGTCTCCTCATCATTAGATTTCATATTTGCAATGTTAGCTTCCCCATTCTCCTCAGAGAAAACCATTGCTTTCAATAGAGTTGAAGTCTTGTCAATATCGTTGTTCACACAAGTCATAATATCCACAAGAAAGCTATTTTCAGCCCAGGACTGAAGCTTTTTACGCTTCTCGTAAGCATTTACAACTTTGCTTTCCACATTTTCCTCAAGGATCTTATTGGTCCAGTTCCCACTACAATTACCAATTTGAAGTTGTTTTTCCAAATCCTTACTAGCTATCAAGGTTGGGGAATTTCTAGAAGATATTAGCACAGATGAGAAAGACGTCACTTGATTGTCATCATTCTTTAACAGGTTTTGGCAGTGCCCCAGAGAGTAAACTGTATTTGAGACAGGTGGAAAAGGATCATTATCAACTTCAAGAAGTCCTTGCTTCTGTTGTTGCTTGAGGTCAAACGCAGCCCAGCCAGGAGATTTAGCCCTCCTCAACGACATCTTTGTATGCAGAGGGCTAGCACTAACAGAATTGAACATATGCTGTCAGACAACGAAACAACATAAGCACTTATTAGAGTCTGCGTCCCTCTGCTATACGTATTTCTTGGTATATAATGTCTCTTTAGCTTGTCTTCAAGGTGCCAAAAATAAAGAAACTACTCTTCACTTGGCCTACAACAGTTTGCCCTGAGAAAAGTAAAAGACCTAAGGTCAATTTTTTTCTTCATACATCGAAAACAAGAAACCGAGAGTAAAAGCATATAGGGAAAAATCAATGATATCCTGAGGCTTCTAAATAGCCCATAAGAATTGATCTTATTGAGAAATCGATGTCTTACTCCATAACTTTGAGGGAACAAGAGGAGTATGCATAAATGAGTTTGGGTTCCCATCTATGTAGCATGGATTCTTCGATCAGGGTGACATATATGTATCTGATTCGTTCGAGACGTATTGGATATTGATATTCATCAGATACTTACATATACTTATCAAATAATTAATAAAATATTTATCATTGTTGGATATTTGTTGGATACATGTATCTCCACGGTGAATACATTCACCCTATACTTAGCAAGGTGGGTTATTTAGAAACCTTGAATCACACAAATGGAAATTTCTCATTCCAATATGTTCATTTGGACGTGGATCACGTATTTCCCAAGATTTGTCAATTCTTTATAATTTGGTTGGCTTGAGTAATGTGTTTTTAGAGCTTATGTTAAGCTAATGAAGTCTATTGAAATTAATTGCTAAGTAAAAGTTCAAGACTCTCGAAGGGTAACACGTCTTCAGCTTTAGAATTATATAGAATTTTGAATTTAAAACACCATTAAGCATTCCTATGTTAGTAACATAAATTAATGTAGTTTGAATGTGTTTTATTTCTTAATCCCTCATATCCCCAATATTGTAATTACATTCTAATATATAAATACATACATATATATTTATATATATATATGTATCCTAACCGTACTCGTATTCTACTTTTTAGATTTTGCCATATTGTTGTCTCTATATCGTGCAGTACCCGTATCCCGTATCCGCATTCGTGCTCCCTAAGTTCCCATAAAACTAACATGTTAGAACTGAAAGCAACATAGCATGATAGTATCAATCTTCTAGGGTTCAATATATGGAACTCACATAAGTAGTATAGTATTAGACCATAGATAGCTAACACCCAATAAACTAATGAGCTACATACTTAAGGAACCAATTTTGATTTTGTTCCATGGTACAGAAAGGATTATTTCTAATAACTAAAAAGTAACAAATATTCAAATAACTCTCATCTACTATTAATTGTTAGATAAGTTGATTGTATGTATCATTGAGTTGTAATAGCAAGCAAATATGATATATATCCAATTGCACCAATTAAACAAGTTGTAACATTCTAACATTTTTATGTGACATTAAGATTAAATGTATACCCCAATATGACTGAATCTATATATATACTACATAGAAAAGTACCCTAAGAAGAAAAACTTTAGATTCACCATTTTACCATTAGAAAATGAAATATTATCAATAATCATACCCCCTTGTATCAGTATCAAAAATTAGCTTTCATGCTTAATTTAATAACTATCATAATTGATTTAACTTTTAGAATGCCCAAAATAAATGTAAAAGCAATGTCTCAATTACCAAAGGAATTTGAATCATTTCACTTTGTATAAAGTGTGTGAAAGAGAATTTTTATAGGTATTCTCAGTGACTTTTCAACTTCGGTTGTGGTGCTTGTTTTGAATTTTGAAGGTGGTTCTCCTAAAGACTTTTGGGTTTCGCATACTGAATCATCATCAAGAAGTGGAGAAATGTAGTTGATTTATGTTGGTTTTCTCGAAGTTCAGTGTTTTTTATTTGACACATGCTTCAGCTTCAGCTTCAACTTGTATTTGGTTTTTTTCCCCCAAAATGTAACTTGTATTTCATTTTTAAGGAACTAGTAGAAATGGAAAGCCTGAAAATTGACACTTTTCCATAGGTTTTTCATTTACGCTTGCTTTATTTTCTATTTTTCCTTTCAGTTTCCCAGCAACCAATCTCCATCAAACGCTTAAGACTTGGTTTTTCATTCATTACACTAGCGCAAGGCTGCCATAGTCCACGATGAGTGCTCTCCGGTGGATTTAGACTTTGTATCATAAGGATCGAGCAGCACAATGGTTGGCAAACAATAGATCGACATGTTTCAACAGTTTTTGTCCGACTTTTATGCATTTTTAATATGGGTTTGTTCTGCTTATTGTTGAAGCTTGAGATGGCGATTTTGTGGATATCTATGGTTGGGTCAATTGCCATGAGCCGATCTACATCCTGCACCCTAAACTCCTATTGGCATGTATTTATGGTTGGTTAAGAACCTGGGAATGGGTGTATGTGCGTGTACGGTCTATATTTTGTGAGATTCATGGTATAAAGTATACGACATTATTGTTTCCCTTATTCCAATGTGTAACTAAAAAAAGTTTCATCCATCTCCTTTAAAATTACTTGCTCCGCAACAAAATTTGTTGATTTTAGCAACATTAGAATTTAATAATATTTTAATTAGCTTTCTCCTAAAACAAACAACACTGAATAAATGAGGGCTCATGGTATTTTATTATCTTGCATGTCAAAAGCTAATCATGGGTTTTAGGACATTAGCTTATTAGATAATTATTTGGGTTTGATGACCATAAACATACCGCTACAAATCGGTTGAAGCTTGTTACATCACTTTGGTTTATCAACATATAATTTTTTAGATTGAGATCTTTTTTGTTACACTTAACACTCAATTGTATAGAATGGATTCAAATAAAACCTATTATTTATGAGTAGGTCATTTTGAAACTGGATAGATAATCTACCATTAAGTAAAATTGAGTAAAGGTATGATGAGAGTATTCGGATCTATAATCGTTGTGTCAATGGGGAACTACACTGTTTAACACATTTTGTCCAATTGAAGATGGAGTTTATTTTTATTTTTTTGGTTGTATAGAAAGGAAAAGTTAATTACGACATGTTTTTTTAAGAATTAATCCACCTCCTCAACGCCATTATCACGTAAAGGGTAATAGGAGAAATATATTTGACACGGTTTGTAGGCATGATATATTGAGCACCCATTTGAAGAGCTTTTGAAGTTGTTTTGATACATGACAGTGAAGCTAGAATTACAAAACTTCAAAACTTCCTTCTTGTTTATTGTTTAGAACTTGTCTATTATTCATCTACCAACAATATCAAGCACTCAATTTGAAACTAATTTTGGACTACACCATGAGACTTTCGTTAAAAAATAATGTATATTGAACAACAACAACAAAGTCATCTATCCATATTTTACGATACAAATAATTTTGATTAGTGTCATACTACCTATATTTGTCTAGAGCTCCATATACCATACCAACTGAATCATTCAATATTTATTCGTATTTTTCAAATTTTTATTCATATTTCATTTTTTTCTTAATGAATTTGTTTTAATTTCTTTAAGGACAAACAAATCTCATAAATCTCAAAAGTATACCAGAATACATTTTTTTAGATTTTTTAATCTTGAACAACTTAACCAACAAAGTCATATAAAATCAAAATTGATATTTAAAGTGATCTACATACAATACACGTATATAACTCAATAAATTTGAAAAGTTTTTGATTCATTATTTTGCTCCTACTTTATCTCAAATTTCACATATATAGTGTTTATCACCCAAAAATCAGCAATTCTTCTTTCGCCATTATTTTTATCTATCCTTTTGGACACTTATATTTTTATGTAATTAAATACAATGATATACAAATTTTCTTTTCTGAGTGTCATGTAGCCATGGGGAAACTAAATCATTGCTATTAGACGAAAACTATTGTATATCAAATATCATAGTTCAATTTGATCATCACAACTTTTAATGATTTTCATCTCTTCTCTCCTTATATAATACATAAACTTGCAAATTAATTGAACTATTTATGAAAAGTTCAGAATCCGTTTGGATTAAAGCTCACATAAACTCATATATGCTACTTCTAAATGTACATACATTGAAAAAAACTTTTATTTTACTTTTTACCCTCTAGCATTTCTTAAATATCTAAAATACCATGCACCTAAATTATTATAGCATAAATGTTATTCATTATACAATACATTTATTAATTGAGTGACCATTCATATCTCTCTATTTCTTCTCATCACCCATTACATTTTCAATAAGTTCCAATTGATGTACTAATTAAAGAAAAATGAAAGAGCTAATTGTTAACCATAGCTTCTTGCATAAATTCTAATAACCAAACACCTATCTTTGGGGACGTCCATTCACTTCCTCCTCACCCATTCAATTTTCTCTAGCTTTACATGCATAGATATTATATAAAGGCAAACAACTTAAATTAATCAAAATTGTTATGCTTTAATTATCCACTTCATTGCTTCCTATGTTCTCATCATCTTTTTCACAACTTTCTATGCATATATTCTCTATCATTCCAAGTGATTCTAATCTCGACCACTCTCTATATCTATGTGTATATATATTTTTTATCTATCTATATTATAATCTATAATATGAAAAACTGTTGATTATCAAATTTATCCTTTAATGAAATTATAATGTCAAATTTATCTAGGGTTATTGTTGTTTAATATGATGGCTTCATGGAAACACGTATCTTTTGATATTCCTCCTTCTAAACCTTTCACCTTCTTTCAATTTATCAATTAGTTATTACATTACATACATGGGCCCTTCTTTGTCTTCTAATTTCTCTCACACAATACTTTGCAAGTCACTTCCTCTCTCGCATAGCAACAGAAACATAAGCAAAAACAAATTCATGACGCCTCTATCCAACGAAGTAGTAGTATAGAAACATAACGAAAGATCCATTGGCAGTTCTGCTCTAGCTTTGCCAAAGATGCAGTAAGTTTTAACACCTAGATCTGGGTAATATGAGTCATTTTAGGTGCTTCTTTCAACATATTTTTTTGCTCTTGAGATTTGTTTGTGATTTGGCTTATAAAAAGCATTGGGTTCTACTCTATAATATCTATTTTTTTCCTTTGGAAAATGTAGGAAATTAAACAAAATAAGCATCCTATACTTATTTGATTAATATTGATTGAGCTATGATGGCTTATGAGTAGTAAATTGTATTTGTTTTGTAATTTGGTGAGAAGATGAGTAAGGGTGTTAACTCCAGCAGACAAGATTGATGAGGCATTTTAAGAGGCTAATGTAGGATCCTCCTGTTGGTAGTAGTGAAGCACCGGATACCAATAATGTTATGCTTTAGAATGATTTAAGTTTGGGAATGTCACAAACTTTACTTTGTTAAAGGCCCTTTGTTATGTATTGATTATATATACGCCTAACCTTCACAAGAGGCCTATATTCGCTTATCTGCGATTAGGGAATGAGTTGGTTGCGGAAAATGAATTGCTTACTTTTGATTGCATTTTTTGAACCTATTATGATAGGCATACATATGTTCCTCAGTAGGTAAAACTATTGAATCAAAAAAATTGGCAATTCCCCTAACCATGAACTACCAAACTTCTATAATAGATTGAGAGATTAAAACTAGAAGACTAATTTGTTTGGTAGCCCTCTAAGCTCTCTCATGCACCATCAGTGCTCTTTAATCATATACCAACTTGTCTACAACAAGTTGTTAATTATCATAAGGTCCAAGTCCCTAATCAAATCAAAGGAATTTTATTTTCTTTTAATTATGGAAAAATGAAAGGAGCTTCTCAATTGATCTCATCTTTAGATACCTCTGATTTTTGTTCCTTTAGTTATAGCTTATTTATTTCCCTTTTTTGTTACCATGTTAAGAAGATCAATATCAGCCATTCCCCTTGCCCTTTTCTGTTTTCATTTGACTGAGTGCTGATTGTAAATGGATTGGGTATTTGTTAATGTTCCTCTTTCAAATTAATATAAATCATATTTCTTATCAAAAAAAAATTCTCAAATTATTTCATGCCTTGTTCCCTATATTTGGCGTAGTCAACCATTGAATTGATTACCATTGTTCAATTGTGATCACTTGTCTTTTAGAAAAGATTTCCATACAAAGAGGAGTTATTTATGATATATCACAAGTAGTCATAGATTTTTCATTTTTTATTTTCAAAAGGTCCAAAACAAGGCATCTATCATTATGTGGACCTTTTTGTTTAAAAAAAAATTATTTTTCCTTATAGTTCTCCTTTTTTTGTTATGAACCTTATATGCTTATTTAATGGATTAATGCCTCTTTTTTAACAGTAAATTTCTATGTGACTTTGATTCTTTCAATTCTATTCCATATAGAGGTGTAAAAAATGATAGTTAGCATAACTTTTAAACTTTTCTTATTCAAAATGTAGGTTTTATTGTCAAATATTCTATTTATTTTCCATAAGAAGTCGAGGAAGATAATCAGACATATCATGTGGGGCATTGTTGTGAAAACAGAGTCTAAGAACGAAGCAAAGCGAGTTTTGGTCGCCTTGAACATTTCAAGCGAAGTGAGGTTAAGTAAAGCGAGGAAAAAACAAGTCTAGGCGATGAAGCAAAAAAACGAGCCAAGCGAGAATAGCGATTGCCTAACAATTTTTTTATTTTCTCCTCCTCCCCCTCTCATCCTTCTTCTTCCTCCTTAACATTACCCAAACCCTAACAGAGATGATGTTATATATGTATATATATAAAATAAATTGACTGATTCATTTAACAGTATCATATGACAGTCAGTCTTATTATGATCAGATGATGTTGAATTATCTATTTTGATGTGAATGCACTTGTTAATCAATTTGTTATATGCTCTATTTGATTAATCAATTTGTAAGTGTCCTTTTTAGTGATGATATTAATCAATCACATAGGAAATCAAACCCACATTAGCTAGTTTTACATATAGATGACGTGATTAGGTCAATTGATTATTTTTAAAATGCAATAATGTTCAATATTTAATATCTTATTTTTTAAAAATATGTTGACGTTTATTATTTTGGTTGCATTTAAATATTTCGTATTTGTAAAGTTAAAATTTGAATATTTAGGAGTAATCAAAGTATTAAACTAAAATATTTAATTAGTTTTTATATTGTTCGTTTTGCTTCGATGAAGCGTTCGCTTCGCTTCTCGCTTCTCGCTTCTCGCTTCTTGTTTCTTGTCTAAGCCCTCAAGAGACCGGTTCGCTTCGATTCGTTTTACGTCTTAAAAAACACTGATGTTGGACATTTTGGTCTATAATTTTTACAAAATATAGAGGTAAATAGGTTAGTATTCTTTGACACAATCATTCAATATTGCTTGAATGAAAATGTTGAATTGTTCAATGAAGATGTAAAAGTCATTATCGAAATGTTGTTGTTGAAAACATTGTAAGTTTCAACGTAAACCAAAAAGTGGGTATCACAAGAAACATGCTAAATATCAAGCAAGAATCAAATTAGATTCTAGAAACACATTTTTTGAATTTATTGGGTTTGGGATGCCCACCCAGCTTACCGTCTTAAGGATTTCGCATTTGTCATTCTGAAAAACTATGGCTTCTTAACATTGTAGCACTAATAGCTAGACAATTTTATTTTCTTAATGTTTTGGAAATTTTTTCAATTTTTAGGATAGTGACACGCTAACCAGCATTGTGTTCCAATAGTTGTTCCGAATGAAAAAGTTTATCGGATTAATACAAGAATGTAGATTTTTTTTTCCCGATCTCTATTTAACTTCCAAAATTCATCTAAAAGTTTATCATGTAATAATGTGTATAGCTTACCTCCAAATACGGTCTTGTTGACATTTCAATTTTTAGAGGAGTATCTAAATAAGTTAAGAGCAGGCTCATATATCTTTCAAATGTTTCATCTAAACACTAATATGTACTTAGATATACATGATACTATTTTTGCATACTTTGTAATGATTTGCAAGATTTATGTTTAGTAGAGGTCCTTGGTTTAGTGATTAACATTTGGCTCTTTAACCTCAAGGTTGTGTGTTAAAACTTGAGTGCAATCATTTTGTACATCAATGTCAAATGTTGAACTCCATGTTATCAAAATTCTCTTTCCAATTGTACTCAATTTGTCTACACCTTTTTAAAAATTGTACACTTTTTTTTACTGGTTCAAAAGGTTTCACATACATGATGCTGGTCAATTTATCAGTTATTTGCAAATCATACACCTTTTCCTTTATATTCACTTAATCTTTCCATCATCTTTGGATGTCTTGTACATAATGAATATTACAAAAATCATGACTAAAAACTTCATCGAATAAAGAAATCTAGAAACTCACATTACATAGAATAAGAAAATTATAATGACGAATTATCCAAGTGCAACAGCCGTGTGCATGAATTAGTATAAACAAGTGTTATAATATTAGTAAATCAAGAAAAAAAATAAGAGAAATAAATACTAAAATTAAAGCTTAAAATAGTTCACGTGCAACAACTAGTAGGTTCAAAAGTCATAGAATAAACTAAGCAGAAGAAATTCAATCATTTAAAGAACTATATAAAAGCAAAACAGAAGACCATCATTCATAGTTTGGTAAAGGTAGCTGCTAACTGGGTATGAATATACCAAGCACTAACCCCTGAATAATCCTACAACTTACCGAATATATCATTATTAGGTCATAAGTTATGCAACATACGTTTAACCCATAATTAAGTTCCAGCTATTTGACCGATCATATATTCTTTTGGAATAGCAATAGAAGAGTTGATCAAGTAATACCTTTGATTTATAGGCTATCTGGGAAAACTAAGTCGGAATTCTCAAAGCCAAGTTGTGAACCGAGTCGAGAGATACAAACAATTGATAGGACAGCAGAGATATTGACAGAATCACACCTGAAAACAGCTCACAGACAACAACAGATTTCAACGATGAAGAAGAAGAAGAAGAACATCTGCACATGATATCCATAAAAACCTTCCACTCTATCTGTCTGCAAGTCTGCGTTCGAAAGAGGAAAAGGGGAGTTATAATCTACTTGATCTGCGTTGGAAAAAGGAAAAGGTGAGTTATTCCGTGTCAGAAGGCACTATGGGCGGAATATTCTCACCCCCCTCCGCCCAACAAATCTTAATTCCTATTTTATTTAATTTTTTATCACCAAATTACTAAGTTTACCCTTCTTACCCTTCTATATGGATAATGTTTAAAAAAAATTTATGTTAACTACAAATTAATTAAATATTAAATAATTAAATATTTGATAAAAATAAATTATGTGATATTTTTAAGAAAAAAACATGTAAAAAATAAAAATTTAAATTATTATGTATTTTATTATATAAATTGTTCTGCTAGTGGGCCGACAACGGATGGTGTCTACCTCTCTTCACAGATTGTATAGAAGTCAAACCAACGTGATCATGGCTAATTAGTATTACCCTTTCTTTTTTTTTCTTTTTCTTTTTTTTTGAGGGGGTGCTAATTTCAACTTCTACCCCTCAAGATCACTTAAATCTCAATTTATACCCATAAAATTTAAAACTATTAATTTATACCCTGAAAGACATAAATTTGTATCAATGTGCACCCGAAACTAACTCCATCCATTTTACCATTAAAAGTTTTGGGCTAATTATAAATTGTACCATGCAAAGTTTGAATATTTCATATTTATAATATAAAAAAATGCATCCATTAATGCTCGTTAAATAGCTCTCAATTCTATCGTATCATAATATCTTCGTGTCGTGTTCGAGTCGACAAAAAAATATTTTTAAAATTTTAAAAAATCATAAAATATGTATTTTTTTCATATAATACTCGTTAAATGGTTATTTTACGTCTACAGTTATAGACACAAATCTTTTGATTGTCCGATCAAATTAAAGTAAAATTTGAATAACATAACTATAGACAGAAAATAGTTATTTAACGAGTATTATAGGCAAAAAAATACTATTTTTAATTTTAAAAAATATTAAATAACATTATATGAATTGTCGTAAATGCGAAATATATGATACAACGCAATTAACTCGACATGAAAATATTTTGTGTTAAAAATATTTTTTTATTAACTCGAATACGATATGAAAATGTTATAACACGATACAATTGAAAACTATTTAACGAGCATTAATAGTTGTAATTCTTTTTGAATTATAAATGTAAACTATTTAAACTTTGAGGAATGTAATTCATAATTAATTCAAACTTTTTTAACGGCAAAATAGAAAGTTGTTAATCCCAGGTGAACATTAATAAAGTAAATTAATATTTTTAAAATTTGAGGATATAAATTGAGATTCAAGTGATCTTTCGAAATGCAAGTTGAGATTAGCCCTTTTTTTTTATGCTGAACGATGAGAATTTGATCCGGGCTACCTTTACCCCTTAGCAAGTGAGACGATCGTCTAAGGTCCCACTCGCCTAGGGTTGTACTCGCATGTATCTCACAAAAATTTGATGATTGAATTTTTTAAAAAATACAAAAAATTTAGTATATTATGTAAAACTTACGGTAAAAAAAATTATTATGTAAAACTCACAATCAAAAAAAAAAATTACTAATATTTTTTTTTAAATCATAAATATATTTACATTCGCAAAGAAGAAGAAAAAAGATCGTACCATACTATTGTACAAAAAATTGCAATACTCTATTCTCTCATTTTATTTGAATTGCCAATAACTCTGGTCTATTTATTCATTTTTATTTTCTTGAACTATAATTTTTGAGTTAATTTTGAGCTTAATATAATCATTTACACAATATAATTATTTTATAAGTTATTTACATCTTAAGTATACCTACGAAAAGATATGAATTTAAACATTTAAAATTTTAAAACAAAAATAAATAAATTATGCATCTAAAAAAAATTTAGGGCCCATCTAATTTTTTTGCCTAGGCCCTCAAGTGTTCTTGGGGCGCCCCTAACTTTGATATATTATGAAACATAATCTTGAAGAGGTGTTGACATAAAATCCAGAGGCATAAGAAGAAACAAAGAGGAATAAGGACGACAGAACGGGGAATCGAACTAGAAACAAACAAACAAAAATAAAGAGATAACCAAAGGAAGACCAAACAGACGAGAGGGAAAAATTCAATAGGAACAGCTGAGTATACCAATCGATATATAATAAAGTAGCTAGATTGTTTGTCTTGAACTTTTCGAGGCTCAGATCGTTTTAATCCGATGATTCTAATTGATCTTTCATTCTTTGTATAACTCTAAGACTCCCAACTCTCATATAATTCTCTCTCTCTTTCTCTCTCTCATACTATTATCTTCTTCTTTTTTTTGGTGTTATTTTTTTTGTTATTTACTCCATAAAATATACGAAATTACATCTTATAAAATTATTTATTCTATGAAATTAATTCAAAATTTGTATATATATATATATATATATATGACATCATGTATTTTTCCATTTGCTTATTAATTTGTAAATAACACTCAATATAAATAAAAAAAATAGCACATTGATTGCAAACACTAAATAACATTCAACACGAAATGAACCCTAGATTGTAAATTAATATATAATTTTATATAAAATTGACATTTATTTTTTCCAATTTATATTAAAATTTGTTGAATTAATATCAAATTAATTTTTATTGTTATCAAATTAATATTAAATTTCATTTAATCAATTTTTTGGGTACTAAATTAAATTTTATTTGATTTTATTAATTTTTTAATTTTTTTGGTACTAAATTTAGAGAAGGGAAATTGTAAAAATAATTAAAAAAATTGGGTTGAAATAATCAATTTTCATTAGCAACATTGACGGAAGGAAGACAGAGGAGTCTTTATGCAATGAATTCAAACTTTAGGGGGTCACCGTGTTATTTATAAAATGTTAAGAGATGTTCATGCAATATTGTCAAAACTCAGGAAATGTCCATGATTTTTATCCTGTTTTTTAATTAAAAATTAAATTATTATAATTATATCTTAAAAACTTCAATAGTTATTGGTTATGAGGGCTTTTTTGGTAACCAAAAAAGATATGTACGTGACTGTGTTTTTGTGTATATTTATATGTGGGGAATTGAACATTTAGTGATTAAATTTGTAATGATATTGGGTCATTTATGGTTAAGTAGTGATAATAGTGATAAATTCATAAATTTATAAATGAGTAAGATTTGGTTGATTTTATTTATCGGTTAAAGATTGTGAATTTAACTGTATTATATTAGTATTTTTTTTTGGCTTGAGGTATTTATTACATGGGGATGGAGTGGATTAGAAATATAGTGGTTGAGTTTATAATTATGTTGTGTTATTGGATTGAGTGGTAATAAAAGTGATAAATTCGTGAGTCTTATAAATGAGCAAGATTTTATTTATTGCTTAAAAATTGTAACTTTCAATGGGATTATGTTAGTAATTTTTTTTCCTAGAGACATTTGTATATATGGTGTTAGTGTCATTAATACGAAGGATATGACCGACAATATATTTTGAGTCATTTTAAAAAAAGAATTGGAATGAATATTTTTAAGTCAATTTTTTTTTAAAATTTGGATAGTTATTTAAGATTTCTTTTGTTTGTTGTATAATGTCTTCAGACACGGTTAATGACTAGTAGTACTAGAGAATGCAAAAAAAAATATAAGACAACAATAAATCACTTTGATCTACAAGAAGATCAAGAAAGAATCTCCTTTAGAAAACCTAAGGAGGGAGTGAAATTGATGAAGGAGAGAGTGAAATTGATGAATTGAATAATGTAATTTATTTTTAGTTTCATAGGATTTGTCTTCTTTTTAATTTTACAATAATTAGAGAATTTGAATAACTTATTTAATTGATTTTTTTTTAAATCTTGAAATTCAAAAAATCAACCGAACAACCTAATGTGTATATACCCTGGCCTTTCAAGGGAATTGGAATATTCTCCAATATTTAAGAAACTTGAGGGAAGCCTAGCCCATATTGAATTATCAATGAAAATTAGTATTAAACGAAGTTTACTATCAGCCCGATGGCCACAATATATAAAATTATCAAGTCAAATTAAAAAAATAGTATTACTGATCAACCTGAACCCCTTCATTATAAAATAATAAAATAGGTTACTACCTAATATTTTCAAACTCGCATGAAAATCCTTTTCTTTCAATAAATTGCAAACAATAAGATCCCTACATTTGACTAAAAACATAGGGTTTTTCTTGATCGTCAAGGTTAAGACATATTGGATTGGAGAAAATTGGGGGGGGGGGGGTTAGAGCCCACTTATCCCATGTTTGGGAAACAAATTTTAGTCGAGGAAAACCCAACCAGGTAATATCTTGATTTGAAATGCATGCTTTTAAACCTTGATACTTGTCCAACCCCTTATCCCATGTGTTGGGAAGCACAATTGAGGCTAGGAAAATCCAAATAGACTTTCTAGAAAAAAAATTTGTAATTGTCAAATTCCGTGAGGTCACTATATATCTTTTATCTCAACTAAATACATGGTCAAGAGGCTATTGAAGATTGAAAACCGAAGTAAGATATGGTGAATTAGCTCAAACTACATTGTTAAAACATATGAAGACTTCTTAGGATCCTACTAAGCTTAGGTGAGGTAAATTGATCTAGATACATAGTTGTCCTAGTTTGGTTTAAGTTAGGTGCTAAAATTGGATTTAGAGAGCAAATATTAATCCATTCATGACTCATGTGTTTTTTGTGTTAAAAATGTTTTTAAACTTTAGGGTTTAGTATTTAAAAATAATTTTTGAAATGAGTCATTTAATGGAGGCTTTTGCTTGATTTCTGAATGATACACACAAGTGCACGCGATCAAGAAGTAATAAAAACTCAGTGAAGTCCAAGGTCAAACCGCAGGTGTTAGATCCTATTTTTTAATAGGCTAAGTTTTGTGAAGTCCTTGTAAATTTCAACTCATTCCATATTCATGATGCTACAATGATGAAGATTTGAAAGCATCAATTGAAGGGAGGAGATCATGAGTCAAAGCTACAATAAAAGAACTTTGCATGTACCTTCTTGCTTAGGATAAGGTAACAACCTAGAGACTTAAGATCATCTATTGGTTTAATATACTTAGGAAGATTAGCGTTAAAATAGAATTGGTAATTGATCCGAGTATGGCTCCTAGGTATTCTTCAGTTTAAAATTTTTCTAAACATGTGTGTTTTGAAAATAAAGATTTGAGCCATTATCGGACCCATCTTGAGCAACTGCCTTTAGTTTTCAAAAGAACAAGTTTTTTGCTTGGTTTAGGCTTAAAAACCAGTAGGAACCACCCAATGTTCGTTGGCCTTCGCCAGAGTTGTCACGCCCCAATTTCCACAAATAGGCATGAACTAAACTATTAGGCATCAACCAAGAGAGAATAATTAGAATAAACCATTGAATAAATTAAATCAGTGACCATTCATTGTCTAAATAAATAAATCCCAAAAGAACATAAAAAACTTCCTAAAGATTACATCCAAAACTTTTAAATAAGCTAAATATCTCATCCAATTAACATAAAGTTAATAAAATTGTCACATCAACAATCAAATGAACTAAATTAAATAATCAAAGTTTTAAGCCTCGAGAACTGCATCCTCCTCTTGATTCGCCTCAAACTCCATTTCCACATGCTCACCAATAGTGGTATTCTCCTCTATACCAAAATCTAAAAAATGTAAGGAAGGGATGAGAAAATAAGCTCAGTAGAGAAACTTTCCCAAACCTAAATAGGTTTACAAAATTTCTAATTAAATAGGTAGGTCTCATTTTCAAAATAAACGTATATACATTTGAAATAAATGTGTGACATTATAACTATCACACCCCATCCCAGAAAAGAGAGAGAGTGTGTGGGTAGACCTAACGTGATATCCATTCATCCAAAATTTAAAAATCAAATTAATACCACTTAAGCAAGGATAATCAAATGCACTCCCATAAACCAAAAACCCGATATTAACATATAAACATAATCAAGTTTACACCTGTCATTTGGCCATGACACCCTCAAAACATCCTAAACTATACACAATATGTCACAAGACATAATGTACAAACTAAAACCAACCCCTCTATGCCAAGTTAGACCGCTCAATGGACCACCTCCTATTCTGAACACCCGAAATCAAACATTTATTGAGGGGTGAGCTAACCACATACTCAGTGAGTATATTTGACAAATATAGAAAGAAAATACATAAGTATAGAGTAGTTATAAACAAGTCTCACATGATAAAAGTGGAAACCAATATTCGACTATCCAATATCGCCTAGAAGTCTCGACGAAAATTAACGACTACTCGTTTCTACTCAGGAGTCTCGGCACCCACATTGCTACATGTTTATGCTCAAGAGTGTCGATAATTATTACCATTGGGAAGTACATAACATCCATAACAAGTATTTGAACTCATAACCAAATTTCAATCCAGAAATCACATTCCAACTGTTTCCTCATAAGTATAACTAATAGACAACCAATCAAGTTTTCAATTAGTAAGAATTAGTACACTCACCTTGGGTTCAACTCCAAACTCAAAATCATTTCATTAATGAAACCTTAGGTGGAACTGATGTCAACGTCATCGCCTTAGCATCTAACACACATCGCCACAAGATACATATGGGTATTATCTGCAAATTCATTTATGTTATAAGTACACACACTTGAATGCTTGGCCATGTTTGAATTAATACCAACTAGGGTAATGGTGTATAAGTTGTAATCTTAATTTCTTACTTGTGTGTTTTGTGACAAAATTGCCAAAGGGGGAGATTGTTAGATATATTTTTGTAATTGGTTAATTTCATGGAGTCCATTGTAAATCTCAACCTATTCTATGGTCATGCTACTATAAGGATTGAAGATCCAAAAGCCTCATTGAAGGGAGGAGATCAACCGTCAAAGCTATATCATTCACACTACGATTGCACCTTCAAGATTAGGACAAAGGTAATGATCTAGTTACCTAAGATGATCCATTGGTTTAATATACTTAGGAAGATTAGAGTTAAAATGGAATTAGGGATTAATCCATATATGGATCCTAAGTGATTTTCAATAATTTTTTTTAAACCATTTGTGTTTTGAAAACAAGTTTGAGCCATTAGTAGACCCCTCTTGAGCAACACCCTTTAGTGCTCAAGAGGACAAGTGTTTTGCTTGGTTTTAGATTTGAAAAATCAGTCGGGATCGCTCTATGCTCGCTAGATTTTGCTAGAGTGGCCTCTTTATAACTTAGGGAAGAAAAAAGGGAAATGACCAAGAGAACAGGGCTCACTCTATGGCCTCTTGATCAACCGTTCTATGACCGCCCTCCCACCGATCAGTCGTTCACAAATATGAGTTTTCTTATTGACTAAGATTACCCTTATTCCAGACCTATAATAGGGAAAGTCTTTTCTTCAGCTAGTTACGCCTCTTGTAATCCTTTTAAGAGTAAAAACTCATCTTCTACCTAGAGAGCTTCCACCACAATCCTAGATCTGTAAGACCCAAGACTACCTTCTAGTGATTCTACCCAACTTCACAACTTGGAGTGGAGATCTTAAATGGTGTAAACCAAATCCATTAATGTGTGCATATTGGGGATCATTGGTGTACCCATGATTACTTGAGGCTCATTTGTGGAGGTGGATCCAAATGAAGCTACACATAACATCGCAGCAGGGCCTTTGGCGGAGAGACATATTGAAATAAGGGATTATCTAACCACAATATTGGTTGAGGTATAAGACTCAAGTTCGTATATGTTGACTTTGGGGTAGTGGATTAGGTTTTGGTTGTCACGCCCCATCCCGGTCTCTCAAGGATGAGACACGACTAGGTTTTTGATACACCTGTTTTCATTTATGTTTAATTTGGACTAATCAAACATTAAATAATTTCACAGGTGCAACATTACCACCCATCACCTTAATCATTAAGCATGATAAAAAAAAACTTGTCTCATAACCTGTACCATATATAAACACATGTACAAATTGTTTATTCTCCCAGGTTATAGACATATACAAAAGTCTCACACCCACATAACATACCTCGCAAAGTATGCTTATGGAGTCCATATACAAACATATACTATTAACCTGTCATAATAATCCTTTATAAATAAACTATACTACTCAGCAAAATAATTATACAATAACTTGAGTAATATTACACAAACTTCGTTGAAATATTCTAGATTGAATTCAATACCACAAAACACAATTCAACTGACTGGACAGTGGATAGGTCTGAAATTTCCTCTACAGTACCTGAAAAAGAGAAGCTATAGGGGTGTGAGCTAAACCACACGCTCAATGAGTATACATGCTGAAAAAAATAGCCCACATACCTTCTTATTCTCTCTCTCGGTTTGGACTAAGAATACCCACCAAAGACTTGATTTTTTTTTCTTTTTCTCTCCCTTTCTTCTTCCTTGCTCTCGGCTCAACACACCCATATATGGTTTTCCCTTTTTCTTTCACTCTCCCTCACGTTCGGTTCCCAACAGGCCAGAACACACACACACACACACACAGTGTTTATAAATTAAACACACACACACCGTTTTACACATTTTACTACACACACACACATTTTACTTTTTAACACACACCTACACAAGACACACATGCACAACCCTTTTGTTTTTCTTTTAATTTGTTAGACTAACACCTGTAAAGGTGACTCAAAGTAATGGGTTAATTATGTTTACCTCCCCCAAAGTTTTTAAGTGATTCCGAAATCAACCCACTAGTATTTTCACATATGAAATGTCTATGAATAGGGCTCACTAACACATTACCAACGGGTCCACATACCCAATGTATGCTCACACAAGTCATACGTACGAAAGATTTAATTTAATTAATCTTTTAATAGTTTCACATAATTATAATTTAGCCTACATAATTATGCTAATATGCATGTCATGCATGATCGGGTCTCACATTGGTGAACCCAGCGATGTTTTCGTGGTTTTTCTTGAGGATTTTTCATGTCAACAAATCATTCGTGTTATTTATTATTTATGCATATACACTTGTGATTGTTTGTATGAATGATTGATTGATATCTAGCTCATCCATAGTTGCGTTTGAGTTTTGGGGTTTGGGTCAACGTGAGATTGAGTGTTTGGGTGAATTAATTGAATATTAATTAACATCAATCTTCATAGGTTCATTGGGTCATAGTGACTAAAAGGGGTTCTCACACTAAATTGTTATATATTTATGTGAAGAGGTAATTGAGGTAGAGTTAGGTTTTAATTTGTAATTGATTGTGCTTAAAATCGAAAAACATATTCACCCCTCCATAGGTAATGTTGTGAACTCTATGTGTATAATTTTGAGGGAAGATTCACTTTGTTTCTTCCCCTTCCTAGAACAACACATTATATTGTAAATATATGTGATTTTCATGATTAATGACTTGTGCAATTTAATGTTTAATTTGAAAATTGCATTGCATTTAGATCTAATTTTATCTATGCATGTATATTTAGATGCATTTAAGTTGAATATATAGCCATGCATGTATTTTGAGGCACAAGAGAGTGATTGGAGGTGAAAAAGTAGGTTGGACAACTAGGAGAATATGGATACTTTAGAGGCTTCTTGTGCAACCTATCTTGATTCTTGGTCTAGCAGGTTTTGAAGATGAGACTTTGACGATTTCTAATTTGGCATTAAAATTATCATTTATTTCTCTATTATTGATGTCGAATTACACTGATTTTGAGTTATTAATTGGATAATCCTTTAATTTTATGATTTGATTGATTTTTAGTGTTTGGATATTTTATCAAGTAAAACAGGTAAATTGAGCCGAATTGGAGAACTTGGCAAATCAACTAGAAAATTAGAACATATAAGAAAATCAACGAAGATCAAAGTTTAATTACAAATAAAAGTCAACAGAGTCAAAATTGGATATTATGATAAGTCCTGGATAGCTAGTTGTGTTCAGATGTGGGTCTTGCATCCGAACGCATATGTGGATACTAAACAAGCTTGGAATTTTGGCTAAGTGTTGGTGATGATATGCGATATCTCCATCCGAATGCGATAGCTTCATCCAGAAAGCATGTACGAACTAGGATTTGATGATATGATGTACCTTTATTAGGACGTGATGAGCCATTCAGACTTAATTGGTTGACTAAAGTGAAGATCCCAGGTGTCAAGGCTTATGTCCGAATACGAGTCTTGCACCGGATGGGTGTGTTGGAATGTGCGTAGTTCAATTTATGCTAGCAAGCTTTTGCTAGGGTGTCCAATGATCTCTTGTGTCATAGGGAACTTTAAGATTGAGCAAGCTTGCTTGATCTTGGAGCTAGTGTCAATTTATTCCCCTACACTGTCTGCCAATAGTTAGGATTAGGCAAACTCAAGCCTAGATCCATCACATTTCAATTGGAAGACCATTCTTTGAAAGTCCCTAGGGGTATAGTTGAGGATGTACTTGTTTAGATAGACAAGTTTTATTTTTCTATTGACTTTATTGTTATGGACACCCAACTAGTTGTCCATTCAGGGAGGCTAATCCCCTTCATACTTGGTAAACCCTTTCTTGCAACTGTTAATGCTATAATCAATTGTAGGAATGAGGTCATTAAGCTTTCTTTTGGTAATATATAAACCCCCACCCGTTTATATCAATATAGTAATATAATTTTCTAGTAATTCTAATATAAGTAATGATGTAAGAATAAACTAAATCGATTGTAATAGTGGGAATAAATACTAGGGAGATAAATGGATTATAACGTTTAAGTTTTGAAGGTGTGTAAGCTTAAGAAGATGGATTATGTAAGTTTCTAAATGGATTTAGGTCAAAATAATGCTTCCATTGAATCCGGAAGGTCAAAAAACATTAGGATAGGAAATATGGTGTATATTAGAAGTTAGAAAGTATTCCGGAGTTAAAACACACTTTAGAATGAATTTGGGTAAAAAGAAATTGGACACTTATTAGTATTTAGGTCATAACTTTTTATTCCTAACTCCAATTGATCTGTAATTTGGATAGTAGATAGTAGACATCTAGGGCTACAAAAGTGTATCTCATGAGAAATTTCTAATTCGACATCTAAATGGGTCAAAACTTCACTGAAAGTTGAAGCAAAAATCTGGGCAGTAACTACCGGTAGAAGATTGTCCAGTGTATCTGAACTACCGGTAGTCAACAGGTAATCGAGTGTCCAATGTATGCGAGCTACCGGTTGTCAACAGGTAGTCGAGTGCCCAATGTACCCGAGCTACCGATAGTTAATATTAACTACCGGTAGTCGCTGTAAAAATATGAAATTTTTAACTTGCGAACTGTCGGCCCTTGCCCCACTATAAATACTTAATAACACCTCTTTGAGCCCCATTTCATCACTTCTAACCCTAGAGAGCATAAGAGAGGAAGAAAGGAAGAGAAAAATAAGAAATTTAAAGGTAGATTTAATATCAAAACTCAAGTTCTTCATTCAATCTCAAGGTTAAGGTAGGGGTTTCTTCCATTTACTTACATTGAGGTGAGAGTTATTTTTTATGTATGTTTTGGACTCCTAATCATATGTATTTGCTATGGGTTCTCTAATTCTTGGTTCTCTTGCAATTATTATCGTGTTTTACCTAAAGTTAGGGTTGAATACCCATGAAACCTATTTACTTGCTTTAAAACCCTAGTTTTTGAAGAGTGATGAATGTTCTTCTTAAATTCTTTCTTTATTATTGATTTCAAAACTATAGTGCTTTGTGTTGAGTATACAATGATATTGTTGTGATCTCTTACAATTTTCTTAGTTGGTTATTGAAAATATCACATGCTTAAATTGAGGATTTTTGAGTTATGCTTGTAAATGGAGAAAATGGGTTTGATATTGTATCTCTTATGATTGTGGGATGACCATGGGTGGCCTTTGACGAGATATCGTAGGGTGGATAGATGTTGTGCTTGCTCAATGTGGGTTGGCCTTTTTTATATCACTCGTAGTGGGGTTGGCACCTTGCGAGGGCCAAACTACTATTCGCTCACAGGTGCCGTGTATGAGGATTAGTATACTATGCCTAGGTTGGATTCGTTATTGCCGGTGCATTGGTATGGGACAATGTAGTCGGTAGACGCCCTTCCCGAAGTTTGATATTCTTGCGAGGATTTGTGTGTGTGGGCCTAGATATTAGTTAATGTGTTGATTCATGTGGATTGCCTTACATCATTGTGGAGATACACGTTGTAATGTTAATACGAAGGTAGTTGTTAGTATTTGTTCATTCTACCAAATACAGTTTCTACAAGAGTTTCGAGAAGTATGAGATTCTGCAAGAACTTGTGAAAAATGGTTTATGGTGGAATGTATTAGTGATTTTGTAATGGTTCCATTTATTCATTAAATTACTGTTGTTACCTAAACTTGGGATCTGTTTTGAAATGTTTCTGTTTTCCTTCAAAGATTATGTATGCTACTTGTAAAATGAGACCGACTGTTTTTATATGTTTTCTTAAACCTTGTTCGGGTTTGGAAGGATTTTTCTACAGAGCTTCGTGCTCACCCCCTACTGTTAAATATTTTTCAGATTATGTGCCAGAGGAGGAGCTCGGTATTCACGAGCCGGGCCATGGAGATGTTTCCTTAGAGGGATACTTAGATCCCGAGTGGGACATCTAGAGATGTAGTTTATTTTTGTGCTAGACTAGGGAATGTATTTACGATTATGAATAGTCTAGTATTTTGTTTATTCCGCTGCTAAGTTTAAGTGTAATTCTTTTGGAATGTAAATGTCATTACTTGGCTTATTCTTTTGGGATGATAGTGTGAATATGATATATGGTGAATGAAATTTTATTTTATGATGGATAAATAGACTCGGTGTGGCCAATAGCCATGTATATGTGGACCCGGTACTGTCAATTGTAGTATAATTATACAGGTTGTGTTTTTGATAGGGTTTCTCGTACAAAGGAGGCTCTGCTCGAATTTTGTTAAAATATCAATGGTTGATGAACAAAACTTTCTTATTTGTGGGGTTATTTAGTGCTCTCATGCAGCGAATGGTATTTAAAAAGTAATGCCGCCTAAGGTAATTTTTGGGGCGTTACATAAGATGACGATGGAATTGAATATCTTTAATATTAACAAACAATCTAGGGGGAATTCTAATTTTCATGAAGTATATATTATTGAGTATGCTGTGGCAAATCAAGTTTGTCTAACTAGTTCTGTTTATAATGGACGTACTAGTGAATGTTGTAATTTCTCATACTTTAAAAATTGGTCCAATCTTCCATAGGCTAGGGAGTACAACAAGAGTCAGTGGAAGCTAATAGAGTGTTACCACTAGATAAGGTGAAACGGGTATTGGATGGTGGTAAGGTTAACCACTTAGATTGGAATCCAGCTTGAATCATTGTGAACTTCGCTTTTAATATAGTATATAATATATATTTTTTTGTTTTATTAAGTTCCTTATGTAAAGTTCCTTTTTGTTGATAGATTTGGGGTTCATTTTGTGGATACATGTATGTCTTTTCCCCTTTCCTACCCATTTTTATGTTATTTATTACTTTAATTATTCATTGAGGACAACATATAGTTTAGGTTAGGGGTGGGATGGTGTTTGATGCATAATTTGTGTTGTTGATGCATAATTTGTATTGTTTGCCATGAATTTTTGTTTTACGTGCTCTAGTACATGTAATTAGGATTAATTATGACAATGCATATAATCGTGATGTCCATAAAATTCCAGATAAGTTATTCTTGATTGACTAATTGAGGATCGTAGGTTGATTGATTTTTGCCCAAAATTTTTTGCATTTTTTTCAGAAAATTTAAAAATTCAGAGCTAATTTCCAAACAGTCAATTTTGAAATGGAATTTGAAACGTCTTGAGCATAAAGGCACACGTCCGAATGCAAATCTTACGTTAGGATGCACCTGTCTAGAGATTTCAAGCCATTAGGAAGAGTCTTTGGCATCCAGATGCACTTTTTTTTTTTTTATAAAAAATAGCTAACCCCACGAATGTTAATCGACTTAAATCTTACTTCCGAATGCTGGAGTACTGTATGGACACGCTTCTAATTGATAAAAAAGGGTCGTCATCTTCTTTAGACTTCATTCTGACGAAAGGCCACCCTCAAACCACCATTGAAGATGATCCAAGGCCTAATATTCATAATTTCCACTCCAATTTTTTTTTTTAAAAAAATCTTCTTTAAATCATTTCCAAATTTATCCTACACTCTAGATTTCACCCTCATCTATCTAAAACTCATCTTTTGCCAAGAATCCTAAATAGGTATTTTCTTGAAAAAACCCTAACTTTAATCTTTTCTTCCATAATGCCAACCAAGAGAAAGTGATCATATGAGGCTTAATCTAGTTCCCAAGCATCGAGTGTTCCACCGCCAATTCACAAGCCTGGGGTATGGGTTGACTAGTATAGGGTAAGACATCATTTTTTTTGAACTGGAGATAAGACATCACTTTGATCATACCCATTTTCCTACATGGAAGTCAAAACAAAGGTATATTCATTATTTTGTATCTTGTCCTATTGGGTTGGATTGTAGTTGGCATTTGGAGGAGTTTATGGGGCATAGGGTTGGCGAGATGGCAAAGGAGAATGGTTAGGATGTTTTCTTGAAAAGATTGGGAAAGAGAGCTACTCTGATCCGCGAGTTTTATTCCAATGAGGAATGATAGATTCTAAGAGTTTTAAAACCACGGTGAGGGGAATTAGTTTTGTTGTCAATTCTTTGATGATATCTTCGATGACCAAGTTGGATGTTGTTCAGAGACCACAATACACTTTTACTGTAGTGTATGATATGCAAGATATGGCTAGGGAGCTTACTAGAGATCCCTACTTTGTCTGGCTTCATAGAGATAGGAAGCTGAACCAAGGGGAGCTAACAGACAAATATAAGATCCTGAATTGGATCTTGGTGACTAGCATGCTTTTGCTAGCCTGAAAAAACCACATCTATCTAGATCAGACTAAGCTATTTTATGTCATCGAGATTGGATGTACTATCTTTCCGTCCGCTATCATTCTCTTTGAGAATTAGCGAGCTCTGTAGGACAATACCAAGAATGCATCCCTTCTTGTTAGGTTTTTGGTGACCTCCATTTGCATAGATCAGGGTATTGGGGTGACCGAGGACATGTTGAAGGAGAAGCACCCCTGAGTTTTGGACAATATAGCTTTGGTGAAAAGCCGTGGACCAATAGGTTGAGGTGCAACTCCAGTCCCTGGTGCCGATGAGCCTATCGAAGAAGAGGAGATAGAGGAGCCGGTTGATGATGATGATGATGATGAGGAGAGAGTGGGTACACCGACGAGAGATCTTGTAGATGGACAATCCGATAGAGATCTCTTGTTCTAGATTGTGGAGGAGTAGAGACAAATTAAGGGTACTCTAGTAGAATATAGCGAGATCTTGCTCCATCTGCAGCTTGGACCACGAGATGGAGTTGGCCCTTCTATTTAGATGGTTTATGGCCCGTGCGTTTACTGTTCTTGTTAGTTCCTTTTTAGTGTCTAGTTAGAATTTAGTTAAGTCAAAGCCCCAGTTGTCTATAGTTGAGTTAGGGCTTGACTTAGTTTGATTTTAGTTTTAGTTAGAGTTGTAATGACAACCCATTTTGATAGTTATATACTTTGGTTTCATTGCACGGTTTTGAGTATTAATCTACTTAACTGTTTTGGATTGTGTAAGCATAATAAGACTCATGAATAGGTGAATATTAGTAATGAAAACCTGAACTTGTTTATACTTTAGTCTATTATAGAACTGTAGACTATTCTTTATTATCAGAGGTTTTATTCCCAATTGAACTTAAAAATTTAGTGCACGTATGACCTTGCTTTTGTTAGAAGTTATGATAAGATACACTACTTTGAAATTTGACACATATAGTGGAGAATAATATGATGTCCCTTGTGAGTTTAGAGCCATTCATTTTTTAAGTGATATTTACATTCACTCAATAAAAGCAATTTCTTTTAGCTTTATTTCTTAAATAGTTTCATTATTTTTATTTTAGTCAAAGCTGATATGATTGATGGTCGCTTGATTTTGAATTATTTGCCTGAGGGAGTGTGTTACTAAAAACTCTTAAGACATGATTTTAGGCCATCTTTATGATTATTTGAGCCTTAGCCTTATTTCTTTCATTTTTATTATTCTTAGAAGCCATGATTGAGCCGTTTTGATGAAATTAATTTATTATCATACTAGGTTTTGATGAAATCAAACCTAGTATGATACAATATCCTTACCTTTGGTTATCCCAAGATTGAGTGGTATCATGATTGTGTAAGGGACTATGTGGGTGAGACTTATTGACAAGAAAGGTGAATTTTTGATACACTTATGTGATTGAAAGTGTTTAACCTGCTGAAAAAAAGGTGTATACTCTTGGCAAAAAAGAAAAATAAAAGAAAAAGAGAAAAAATGGGAAAGATCATGTGTATATGAAAGTTTTAAAAGTTTATATCAAGAAATAGGGGAATTCAAATTTTCTCGGGATAGTCTTTTAAACTCTTATTTCCCTTTGATTTTGTAAACCACTACCCAATGCCCCATTACAATCTTAGAAAAAAGACCTAATTAATCTCAAGAGTTGTTAGAAATGCATGACTTGGGTGGATAAGGAGGATGATGGAAACTATTCTAAGTATTATGTGTTGATTTCCTATCATGAGACTATGCTAAATTATTTACTTGATAACATTAATCATATGTGAGATATACTTTGATTTGATTTTACAAAAATTATGCTTACATATGTGAGAATGAGGGGAATTAGTCTGTAGAATCTGATTGAGTTGATTGTTAAGAGTAAAACTTGAGTGAGGATTGATAAAAAACTAGCAGTGAATAATTGAGAGGTACTGTATCTTTGATTGATTTTTTGAGCATGTAAGGTTGTTTTCACATTAGTCAAGAGTTTCAATGGGGATATAATTTGTAGATACTATTGTATAGTCTGTGGTTCTATGATTTAATTGGTATGCGCTTGTTCATATTTTCATTCGTATATGTTATTTAATGATTGGTTGGATTATGTGACAAGTTCAAAACAATGAGCAGATTAATGGAAGTTTGTAGGTATCTTCACTAGAAACCTTCACGAGACTACAATTTGTCCACTAGGAGGAACCTAGGGATTGAAAGACTTGTTGCAAAAGCTAAATGAAATAGTGAGTCATACGAAAGTGGATTAGTTGGATAGATGATTTTAGTAGTTTTTGTTTTAGGATTGCTGCCATACTATGAACTAATAAGGTGTAGGGTGGGGGTGTGATTCGACATTAAAAGTGTTATTTATTTCTCTATTATTGATGTTGAATTACTCTATTCTCTATTATTTCTTTTGAGTAAAGGCTTAAATTGGATATTCATTTCACACACACAAGAGTTTCGAAAGGAAATGTGTAGGTGGATACTCTGGATTATCATTTAAGGCTATAATGCAATTCATGTGTGATTAGTTAGGGTGCATTGGAGAAAACTATTTTTGACACCCCAGGGCTAGTTAGGATAAGGAAATATGATTCAAATGTTGGATATAAGGAAAAAAAATTTATAGGTACCTTCACCAAAAACCTTCACGAGACAGTGGATGTTGAACATACTTGAAATTTTGGCCAAGTGTTGTTGATGATACGTAATGCCTCCATTTGAACGCGAGAGCTCCATTTGGATGCACTTGCTGATGATGGAATTCCAAAGAATTTAAGGTGTTAGGACGTGGGAATGTGTGCGAACTAGAATTTGACGATATAGTGCACCTTTGCTAGAACGTGACAAGCTGTTTGGACTCAATTGGTTGACTAAAGGGAAGATACCAGGTGTCAAGGCTTGTGTTCAAACGCGAGTCTTGCATCATGACACATGTGTTGGAATGTGCACCGTTCAGTTTAACCTAGCAGGCTTTGGTTAGTTGTTTTGTATTATTTTTGATTTTTTTTTTTTATAAATAGGACAAGAGTTAGTTGTATTTGGGGATTTTGCTTTTAGTTTTCCTTTGGCAAATCTTGTTTTTCCTAGAATTTTGGGAAGTTTACTTCCATGGCTTGTGAGTAGTTTTCTTAGTACTCTCTAGTTAGGGTAGGGTTCTTGGATTGTGTATTGAATGTTATTATTAATGCTATTATCCGTTTATTGTTCTTGAATGATTAATTGTTTTCATTATCTTATTAATTAAATAATTATAATCAAAGTAATATACTCTGTATACTTGTTTGATTATTCATCAACTGGGTTGATTTCCAGGTATGGATAATTCTTTTAATTCACTGCGTGTTTATGTTGCAAGTTCTTAAATTCATATTTTCTTATTAATCAAATCTTGGTTTATTAGTTTAATCCTCCGGCTGATTACACTAACGTTAGAAGTCAACAGAGATAAGAGATAATTGCATCAATATTATATTCAATACCCATGACTAGTTCCTGATTCTGATACTGGAGAGTCTCTTTTCATATTTAAGAATTACTTTATAATTAGTTACAGCTGCTCATTCTACAATCAAGATAAACTGTTTCTTCTTTTCACCTTTCCTTACATCTAATTCATTTCCCTAAGGATCGACCTTGGTCTTACTGAGTTATTACTATTTCTTGACCACCTGCACTTAGGTGTACCTATTTGGGATCAAACAAATTGTTTTACCACGATTCTTTGTCGTTTGCTATGATTTGTCCCTAGATTGCCATTTTGTGAAAAATAGGAAAGAATATGTTAGGATGACTTGATTCTATACCTTTCTTGTTATGATATGTCATTGGTTTGACAATTTGTGACAAAAAAGGGAGAATATTTTGGGTACATATGGGAGAATTCAAGGAGATATTCTCTTGACTAGCTTAGGTGAGTTGCATGTAAATAAAGTAAAGGGGAGTTTGTTCTAATACACAGGGGGAGCACATTTACAATCTTCGCATGAAGTCAGATATTTTACACTTGTTTATGTTATACTTGTTATTTTACTTGTGAATACCAATTAAGGGGGAGAACTAATTGTGCATTGTCAAGCTATATCTAAAGGTTCTCAAGCATATTGGGCAATATAGTTCTTACATATGTTACATATTTTCACTTGCATGATGTTATGGGCCGTAAAGAATCTAATTCCTTCCCCCTTTCTTTCCTTATGAATATGTCCTATGCTTATCTTGGTGATTTTCATACATGTGATTATGTTATGTTTTTCGTACATATTATATTTTTTACAAGGTATTAGTTACGTGGTGATGCTCAAGATTATGATCTTCTGTGACACCCTTAAAACTGGGGGTGTTTTGTCAACCCGTTGATCACCTATCAACCCGCAAAAATACTCGTGCATTCCGCATAACCCAACACCACGACACAACATCCGTTTTATCGAAATCACAACAAAACAAAATTTGGGCAGAGTCTCCCTATATACTGGACGCTCTCGAATGCATAACCTGTGTACAATTCAACCACATGACCCATCCAAGGTTCAATATACATCAATTACTCTTAATATACCACCATTTACCCCCTTGAAGTATGAGGACTCAAGACCCAAAAGCATAGCAAAACATTTGAAAATTTGAGTTTTGAAGAAAATCTATCAGTAGAAGATGTGCAAGTTCTACCGGTAGAAAAAGGCTCATGAAATAGTTCTACTGCCAAAAGAGCTCATTGTTCTATTAGTAGGTCTTCCTAGTTTTCTCCCGATTCCATCATTTTTCAATTCCAATCCATTCCAACCCTTTACAACACCATTCCAAACTCATATAACATCAATTTTAAGCAACATACTGTTCATATAAAATCACTTTACAATCATTTACACACAATTTCATGTCCAAAATTAAATAACATAATAGTTTTTGCAAAACATGATTCAAAACCACATCTCAGCTTTTCTTCAACAATGAAGTTGAGAGCCATCCACCGGTGTATGTCCCGCTCTTGAAATGTTGTCCCCATAAAGAGTGAATCACGCTCAATAGGGTATATATTAAAGAGGCTACTCCCTAACCTAGATGCATATGAAATGTTCACAAGCAATTCACAGATAACAATCACTCCATTCAGGAATATTCAACCCAACAATGGAATCCTGTATGACATGCCATGATATGAGATGATACTCACAGAAGCAACTCAATTTGAGCCTTTTTTTTGGCTCCCTCAACACATGCAGCGTCATACGTATGAATCTGAACAATCCAAGCCCCCCTATTGATGTTGCACATCCAATGACCAGTATAAATCCTGAGTCTTTCTTAGGATGGACATTTATGGACTCACACGAATGGGCACCCAACCAACGCAACATTAATGGACTTCCACAACCAGCTCCGCATACATCGACATACTTTATGGATTACACACCAATGGAGTGCATATCCAATCACTGGGTCTTACACCCGAGGGACAGTCTATCTCTTCTTGTTAATCCTGACCTGATTTTCAATATAAACCATGCCACTCAGTCGAACCATTGGCCCAACTATACTGAGCCCATGCATCGTCCACCAAGAATGGTGTTTGATCAAACTAATCACACACACCCACACTCATGTCAATGCCCACGAATGCGATATTTTTGGTGCATATATAATGTAAATGTACAATTGCATTTCATATCCTTATGCAACTAAGATCTTAATTGCAATTTCAAAATCATGTTCAAAATCATGTTCCACATAATGAACAACATTCTATCTCATTCAACATTCCCAATTGTCAATTACATCATAAGCATATAATTACAATTTACAACATCATCCAAGCATGTTATTCCAATTTCATCAAAATATTATTCTTCAAATCATTCAAGGCATTTTATCAAACACCCACATCCATCTTGTAGGGGGTGAGCACTAAGTTATGCAGCAACATTCCTCCTAAACTCGAGTAAGGTTTAGAAAAAACATATAAAACTGGTCGGTCTCATTTCACAAATATCATATATCAAATTTTGAAAGAAAACATGGACATTTCAATAGATCTTAAGTTTACACAATAGCAATAATTAAATGGGAACAATAAACTAAATCCAAATTGTTAGGAAGGTCGTCTGCTGTTCCATTGTCTCATACCAATGCACCGGACATGACGAATCTAACCCACATTCTAATGTATATTAATTAATCCCCATTGCCACATACTTTAATTGCTTCTCAGGAATCTACCCAACGATTATACCTAGTTCACCCATCATAACGAAATCGCAAATTGTCTTCAGGAAGGGCGTGTACCATCCTAATGGCATTGATGAATCATTACCAGGAAAGGTATACCATCCCTAGTTCGAACTTAAGTGAAAAATAGTGGTTGCGTTCACAAACAACAACCCACTACATGTGTAGGAAACCATCTCACCTCCACTGGGATAGACTAACATCTACATTCTACGACATCTCTCGAAGGCAATTCAAGTCCATCCCAACAACCATACAAATGAGGAAACCAAAATATTCTCAATTAACCAACCATTCCAAATTATTACCAAAATTCTCAATTTTTTCCATTTAGTTGTACAAAGAGCAATTTAAGAAAATGTACAAGAGACCATCATCAATACCATTTTGTTGTTCAATATGAAATACTAAAGTTTTGAAATCAAGGATAATGGAAAAATCGAGAGAAGAACACACTTCTTTTGAAAACTAGGATTTGATGGCAAAAGAAAAAGTTTCATGGTTACCCAACCATGGATTTCGGTCAAACATGGTAATCTTGATGAAAATGTCAATGAATAATGATTTCATAGCATATATCTAAGATTTAGAAGATAAACATACATATATATAAACCTTAACCTTAATGAACAATGATGAAAGAAAACTCCAACCTTGGTTCCTTGGTTTTGTGTGAAGAAGATGAAGGTTTGGTCTTCTCTAACTTGAATCAACACTTGAATCTCTTGTTTTTCACTTTCTCTCTTCCTCTCTAAGCCTCTCTAGGGTTATACATGTTGTAATTGGGCTAAAAGAGGTGCCCTAATGTATTTATAGTGGAAGTAGGACCGGCTATTCGCGACTTTAAACTGTCAGATTTTTTTTGGCAGTACCGGTACATAGTATCAGCATACTGTACTTGTACGGAAAACTCTTTGGACCTCAGGGTACCGGTATACAGTACTGTTACGTTGTACCGGTACGGTTTGTTTAATTTTGCCTATTTTCACTGTTTTTCATTTTCAATCTTTTCCATAACCTTCCAAAACCAACCTAAACTTATACAACCTATATTTGTACATCAAATATAGTGGGTACAAGTTCTATTACATGTGGGGGTTTACACGAACGTTTCTTGTTTTCAGTACTTTTGTATTTTCATCAAAGCTCTGCAGACACCAAAGTACTGGGACTTATTGTCGTTCGAAAGTTGATTCACGTTTGAACGTTATCTTCGTTGCTACTGAAACATCCAGTGAAGTTTTGATCTACTTAGAGCTCGATTTGAAATTTTTTTGTGAAATACTATTTTGTAGCCCTTGAAGTATATTATCTACTTTCCAAATTTTAGATCAAATGGAGTTAAAGTAAAACGTTATGATCCAAACACCAGGGATGTATCAAAACTCCTTCCTACTCAAATTCTCTCTAAAATGTGCTTTCACTCCAGAATACTTTTAAACTTCTAAAACATACCCTATTACCTCAACTAACATTTTTATTTCTACTCTTACAATCTACATAGTTCATGCATACATCATTACAGATATTAGCATTTCAAAAATAATTACGTTACTACATAAAGATAAGAATATGGGGGTTTACATTTATTCTGTGTGAAAATTCTTAAAACCAAGTGTATGCACCACCATTCACCTTCATACGTAGGAGTCTTGCTAGTTCAAGTGATTAATGGCCTTATATGACTCGAAGTGTTGGTGATAGATGAACACATAGCTAACGGTTAGTAAAGCCCTAAATCTATTATATGCGATAAAAGAACCCAATGTGACCAAATAAAAAATGGAGATATAAAAATAATTACTAATGTCAGTTGCATTTGAATTGTCGAAAGTATTATAGGCTTAATGACTTTGCTTACCTATAAAAAATTGAGAGCAAAGTTATACATGTTTAAAAACATAATTTTACAAAGTACGGAATTCACAATCGTACTAAATGGGTCCATTAAGAGTGGAAGGGATATATATTAAAAAAAGGGGAGTGTCTGGAAAAAGAGAGAGAATAAAAATATTGAATGCGACAGTCACTACCGATTATGTATCCATTTATTCATTACATTAAGAATTTATGAAGAAATTTACAGATTCTTAATTGTGGTAGAGTTTGGTTTCACACACACATGAATTGATCAAAGATGCAAAATTTGAACACGTGTGGGTAAAATCGGACCACATGAAAGGAAATTGGTCTAGGATGCATGAAAATTGAGTTCTATATTCATTAATATGACTTAGAGTAATGTGTGATAATGATGAAATAAGGATTGATCTGCTACGATATGAACATGTGTGGTTTTTAGTATTATTGACTTAGTGCTAGTCAATGAGATAACACTTTAGAAACAAAAGGAGTAAATTCACCGCTATTTGACAAGTCTTGGGCCCTTTCACATAAAACTTTTGATTTAAGCTTTCTGATTGCATCTTATTATTTGAATGAGTTATTAAACATTCTCTCGACATGTTTGAGAATGCAGGGGGAGCAAACTACATATTTATCCTTATTGAGCTTGCACAATTGCCATACTATATTTATCCTTATTGAGCTTGCACAAGTGTCATAGAAGTGTGAAATTTAACCTCTCACGTTCTTCACTTATCAAGGTCAAACCAACGAGGTTCTTACATATGTTTTAAATGATTTTTGGTTTCATTTCTTTGGGCATTCAATCATCCAATTTAGCATTTTACCCATAGCTCATATTCTTATTTGGTTCTTTATCTCTCGTATCAAACTTGTGCAATAACTTACAAGTAAGATAATAGGTAGATGATTAGTTATAAATTAGTGTTTGTTATCACCAAAAATTTTCTTAACCAAGCATAGGGTCAACAGTGTAGTCAAATTAACTTTTATTCTAGGAGTATATAGTTTCTTCCAAAGCCTAGCCAGTGCGCCTCTAGGTGGTGATGCATTTAATCACTTTTGCTCACTAGTGAAACCTACAAACTTAGTTAAATTATGCACTCGGTTGTTAAAATCTTTTGATTGGTTAGCTAGGTGGATGAACTTCTTGTTCAAGTTCTCCATATAATACATGTAGTGTCTAGTGATTGTGCATTCCACAAGTAAAACAAATTAATGACTTCCTAGCAATGGGTGCATCTTTGATGCTCTTTCAATTTTTACCCTTATTATCATTTTTGCCCTTAGGTGCATTTTGGTTCACTTGTGGGGGCAGCAGTTTCACACTAGGCTTCACTAAAACAATCTTGTAAGGTGTCAAGGTGATGGAAACCTCCCAAGAAAACACACTTTGTCCATCAAGGACACCTTATCTTCACTAAGCTCACTCGCTTGAGCCTTAGTCTTAACCAATTCAAAAGAATTGGTTCTCTCTTTTTTTTCACTTGAGACTTAGTCTTAACCAATTCAACAAAAAGTGTTTCTCTCTCTTTCTCACTCACTTTGAGCTTTGAGCTCATAGTAAGAACGACTTTCTTTTGTTTAATACATTCCACACAAAGCTCATTGTATGCTTCATAGATGTCTTCCTCACTCTTGATGTTGTCACATTCTCACCCCTGGAACTGGGGATGGAATGAAAGTTACAAAAGCCATGAAATTATCACTCCTCATGAGATCAAGTCTCCTCATTTGAACTCGATTCAAACTCACCATCAGTCCATTTAGATTTGATAGCTTTCCTCTTTTCCTGGGTCATATGTTTCTCCTTCTTGTTCAAGCACTCGGATGCTATGTGTCTAAACCCATGATACTCATAGCATTCTAACCCTTGACCCTTATTCTCAGTAGATTGTAGAGTTAGCTTCTCTTCTTTGCCCTCATTTTGAGAGTCATGGGTCTCTCAATTTGCTTGTTTCTAGACCAAGATGAGGCACTTTTAAGGGCCTTGAAGTACTTCCTAAATATCCTTACAAATAGAACAATCTTCTTATCCCTTATGGTAGGTGAGTAGGAATTATCCTTGTCATTTGGAATTGAACTCAAAGCAAAGCCCACCAACTTTTGGGGCTGACAAATATTCATCTTGTATGTAAGTATAGACCCAATTAGATCTTCCACTTTGAGTTCCTCCACATCCTGAGCGGTCTCAATGGTAGTGACATTGTCTTGGAATCTCTCTGGTAGATATCTCAAAATCCTTCCAAATGAAGGTCAAATTATCGTATTTTTCACATAGGGAAAAAAAAAGAAGTGACTATGTCACTAAATCGTGCATAAAAATCAGTCAAAGTCTCACTATTTTCCATCCTAAGGCCCTCAAATTGAGACATTTATAATTTTTTTCCTTTTTTCTTTTTTCTTTTTTTCTCCTTTTTTTTCATTTTATTATTTTTTGGGGGGGAAGGGGAAGGGT
>CM042190.1:1898563-1916712 GCA_023539305.1 Ilex asprella | reverse complement strand
CTTCCCCTACCCCTACTCCTTCCCTTGACCTCAAGAAGGCAAAGTCTTTACAAAACAAGAAGTACCATTGGACCAAAGGCCCATTGGTGAGACATTTATATTTGGAGCTTGAACTTCTTAATGATACTCATTCCCTAATAGGCATCTAAAATGTCTCAAGCCTCCTTGAAAGTCTCACAAGAGGAAATCCTCCAAAATTAATTTATCGTGATAATGCTAAAGATTGCATTCATGCCTCTAGAGTTCCAACCACACAACTCATAATTGTCCTTACTCCATTTGTTAAATGGTTCGGTAGCATCGGTGGGAGGTTTCCATCCTACTTGGGTGGACAACCACACGCACTCATTTATTAACTTGAGGAATGCTCTTATTCATGCCTTCTAATAGGTGTAGTTAGTTCCACCAAACAATAGTGGTCTTCAAATCGAGCCGCCCTATATTTGAGTATCTATCTCAAAAAATTGGGGTTTGATAGATCTCAAACAACTAAGTCAATTCTATCTGGGGTTACCAAATGCTCTGATACCAACACATTGAACTCAGACGCACTTGACCAACAGTGGGGTGAATAGGTATAACCACTCAATGAGAAATTTATTACCCAAATTAAACCTAATTCAACTAAATTAATTCATTATATTCAATTAACACTCAACCCCCCCCCCCAATTTCAACCAACAAGAAGGAATTCGATTACCTAATCAATATTTTGTCCAATTTTTGTCCAATTCAATTACCTAATCAATATTGCCAACGCCCACAAGACCTACAAGAAGGAATTTACTCAAGCAAATTATCAAGCATATGAAGTGCATAAAGTTACCAGAATGTGAAGATATACGTGGGAACTCATCCGGGAAAAACCACAAGACCAAAGTCCACCTAATTTAATCCTAGTTTCAAAGTAAGATTACTAAGGTGCTATACCTCAACCAATACTAACGAGCCCAGATCCAATATGGCATGGGCCCAATCCATGAGTTAAGCCAAAATCATCAAAAGGCAAGTCAATTTTAGCTCATGGCCTTAGTCCAGTCCAAAGCTCAAAAAGTCCAGGAAAAGTCAATACACATCTGAGAACAATCATCGGGATAGCTATAACTCCAAGATAGTGCCTATCCCCAATAATAGCTATCTTCCCTGATAAATTAGTACCTTAACCTTCACGTCACTACCTTAGCTAGGGCTCTACACCTATAAATTGTAAACCCCACATGGGGTAGAGGGGACACACACCACACCTTGAGTGTACTTTCTCTCTCTCTCACTACCTTGTACTCTTTTATTAATAGAGTTCCCCAACCACCGTTGTTGCCTTCAGTGATTAGGTCACCCAAACCCAACCACCCCAATCTATCTTTCTTATTATTAGCTGCTTCATTAATTGTCTTATACCATGCACTCGACTAATTTGAGTGTGCATAAATCCACTTTTGTGTATCATCAGTTTGACGTCATCTGTGGGAATGATTTAATTCTCACGCTAGAGTCTTCCTACCTTCAATGGCAATCATAACCACATCCATGAACCACCAAATGGAAGATGATCTGTCACATCACAACGAGGCCCTGCCATCACTGGCAAACCCTGTCCATGAATCCCAACAACTGTTGGAGACCATGCAATATCTAGTTAATCAAAAGCAGTAGATCCTCATGCTGAGGATGTCTCCAAAGCAAGGCGAGTTGAGTCCTCAAGTATAGGGGAATACAAAAAATAGACATGTGCAAATTCTAATTCTTCACTAATTTGTGGTTAAAATTCAAATTTAGTGAAAAACATGCATTTTTTGAGAAAATTTGGTGCCCAAAATTTTGAAAAAATACCCAGATTCAAAAAAAAAAAAAATTGTCTCAAACGAACAACCAAGCGCGAAGTTATAGTTGTTAATGGTTTTGTAATACTCCACCTACTGCCCAGTATCCCAGGCCCCAACGCCCAATGCTAACCCTTGACGTCGCCCACACTGCCTCTGCCTCTACCTCCAGCCCTAGCGTCACCTCTTGGGCATCGCCCACATCCTCGGCACCCTCGCCCAACACCCTTTGGCGTTCGTGCCCAGCGGTGTCTATGCCAAATGCACCTCGACGCCCGTCCTCTACACCCAACGCCCATGCCCAACGGCGCCTATGCCTAGTGGCCCTCAGTGCCTACACCCCGTGCCCAATGCCTCTCGACACTTACGCTTAGTGCCCCTCGATGCCTGCACCCAGCACCCCTCGGCGCCCGCACTTGTACCGCGATGCCCACTCCGCTACGCTTATGCCCTGACGCCTAAGCACCTACGCGCCCTTATCTTGGTGCTTGTGTCCTCGCCTACCTACGCACCCTTGCCTTGGCAGCTGCCTCCTCGTTCACTTGTCCACCCTAGCCTTGGCATCTACCTCCTTGCCCACATCATGTGCCCTACTCGTCCAGCAGTCCCCTTGGTGCCTACTATCACCCCTCCTAACGCATCAAGTGACTCTGCTTCCTACACTTGACGCCCATGTTGCGTCAACTCTATCCTACCGATGCCCTCTGGCCACCCTCACTATCATCTCCGTTCTCCTCTCTATCTCCTAAGAAAAAATCTGTTGAGTCACCAAAAACTCAGCTTCACTCTATATCTACTCTCTTGCAAGCAGTCTATGTCTTTTAGCTTAGTGCCTCTCTCACAAGTCGTCAAAAGCTCGACTTAATTCTACCTTTGTTCTCACACAACCAGTTTATGTCTCCAGCTTAGCACCTTTCTCAAGAGTTACCAGAATCTCGGCCTAATCCTGCTTCTACTCTAGCGCAAGTAGCCTATATCTCCAGCTTCGTGCCTCTTTCTTGAGTTCCACAAGCTCGGCCTAAGTCTGGCTCTATTCTCATGCAAACAACCTATTGATGAGCATATAATATTGCATATTTAACGGCCTCATTACATGAATTTTAACTTAACTATGCATTTAATTACTTAGAGTTAGTCAAAGTTATAAATAATGTGAAAATTTTGATGTTATAGGTAATCATAGAGTAAATGATGGCTTTCGAAACTCTACAATTAAGTGTGGATGAGTGGTGAAGAGATTGACACATTACATGAGCATTGAGAGGCTTGGAAGGTGAAGAAATCAAGAAAAAATCATTTGAAAGAAAACCTTTCGAAAGGTTTACATCGACCTTCTAGAAGGCTTAGCCCATTGGATTTGGTATTAGTACCTCTGTTTTCCCTATATTTTTTTTATCATGATCCACTTTGAATCTGAAAAAGTTCAAACCATGAAAGTTGTAGATCTAGATATCCTTTATATTATGTCAAAATTTTAGCTCAATCACACGATTGAATCAAAGTTATGACAATTTTACGAAAATGGTCCTGAGCTAGCACCTTCCAGAAGGTTTTGCCTACTGGAAAAACCTTCCGGAAGGTTTACTTCGACTTTTCGGAAGGTTTGGCCTAGAACCGCTAGAACAACCTGCAACTCAAACTTGGCCACTTGATAGTCCCACCTATGATTCTCCTACTTGTCCCCTGACATATTCTACATACATACATGCCTCTTACACCCCAAAGTCAGCCTTGGAAGATGGAGGATCGGAAAGGAGGAGAGAGAATGATGGAGGCATGGTGAGTTCTGGCTAAGCTTATCTTAGCCAGCCAAATGCTTCAAATCACTTCACATTGATGGGAATTCTGCACACACAGGCTATGGAGAGCCTCATTGACGAAAATGCAAAGGTTCTACACCATATATTCAGTATTCACATAAGATTTTGAGAAGAGGAGAGACTACCTAAGCTTAGGAGTAGTTTTAGTGAGAGAAGCTCTCAAGGAAGAAGATAAAGTTCTAGAGGTAGAAAGCTTAGATTTTTGCATTTTTTTCAGCTATATCACTTGTATTAAGTTGTATTTCACTTGTAATATCTTCATTTCTAGTATTTTAATCTCTTCTATTTCAAGTGCAATCAAGTTTATTCCATGTTCTTGCACTTCAATATTTACAGCCAGCTGGGTTTTCTCTACAACTTTTCCATTTTGGTGTGAAATGAATTCCTATTTGTAGTTTACTTCTTTCTTGCATTAATACTAGTTCCATGTTTCATTTCTTCATCATATCTCTTTACATTATGCATGTCTTTCCTTTTATTATGAGTAGCTAAGCTTTAAGTTGGCTAATCCAAGGGAGAATTCTTCTTAGGTATGCTAAATCAACTATTTTTCATTCCTCCTTGTAATGTAGGACGGTTTGGTTTGACTAGGTTGAGTGTGGGTGTGGTTGTGAGTTCTTGATACACCGTAAACTTGTCACGAGGTATCCTTGAATCCTTACCTCCATTTTAGTCCTTGCTTCTTATAAATCAATCGGACGTCTAGGCACCATTGGAAGAATATCTTGACTTCATTTGGCATTCCCATTGAAATGACCTCTTTGGATTAGCCAACACTTGTTTTCATTTCATTTCATCAAGAACACAACTCACCAAAACAAAACTCAAAAGATTTTCCAATTTTAATTCCTTTGCAAATCAACCTTTGAAAATAATTGACCTTTCTTTTCCTGAGGAGATGACCTTGGAATACCCATTCTAAGTAAAACACGACATTGCAAGATTCTCTCTGTGCTTGGGGAGCAATTTTGCACACACACACACATTTTGTGCATTCACACACTTTTTTCCCATTTCTAGCATTGAACCTGAGGGAGAGTGACACTCCCCTACACACAAAAGCCACATACACATGACCAAGTGATGTTTAGAGATTAGGGTCAATGAAATAAATTAAACACCTATGTCTCCATCTTAGCTCCTCTCTCATGAGTCGCTATAAGTTCGGCCTTACTTTGCCTCTACTCTTATACAAACAACTTCAATCCCTGGCTTAATGCCTCTCTCTCGAGTCACCATAAGCTTGGCCTATCTCTGCCTCTGCTTTCATGCAGGTAGTCTATGTCTCCAGCTTTGATCCCCTCTCATGAGTTACTAGAAGCTCAGCCTCTTTCTGTCTCTACTCTCAAGTGGCATCATTCTCTAGATAAGTGGCTCTCTCACAAGTTGTCAAAGGCTCGGTCTAATCCTACATCTGCTCTCATGCAAGTAGCCTATGTCTTTAGCTTAGTGCCTCTCTCATGAGTCACCAGAAGCTTGGCCTAATCCTACCTCAGCTCTCAAGTAGTCTATGTCTCCAACTTAGCGCCTCTCTTGAGAGTTTTCACAAGCCCGGTCTAATTATTCCTCTATCCTCACACAAACAATCATAGTCTCTAGCTTAACGCCTCTCTCACGAGTCTCCACAAGCTCGGCCTAATTCTATCTCTGCTCTAACGCAAGCAATTTTAGTCTCTAATTTAGTAGCTTTGTTATAAGTCTTAAGAAGCTCGACCTAACTCTACCTCTGCTCTCACGTAAGCAACCTCGGTCTCCTAAAAGCTCAGTCTCAAGTGGTATTGTTCTCTCATGAGTTAACCTCAACTGCTCCTCAGTAACCTGGCACCCAAGTCTCTCTTCCGCCAAAGTTCTCAACACCTCATCGAGTTTGAGCGTCATCAAAAGCATGGAAAACCAAAGCCATCTATGGATATTCGAAAGCAAGAATGTTAGTATGGTGAAAACATACAGAAGACAAGTTTCCACTTAAAAGAGGGATACCATAACAAACCCTCTATTACAGAATCGATGATACCCTCAAAACCCCGAGAGCCGACCTCTCTAATATTCAAGGGTGTTACAAACCTCCAAGGCCTTTCCTTATCCAAATTCACATCTTGCAACATGGACACTAGGCCACTGCTAGAAGCAGGTCAATTATGCAAAGCGCTAGAGCATTAGACCCCATTTTCTAATAATTAGTAGGGCCATCAGACTGTAGTTGGAAAGCACTAGGGGCATTAGATCTCACCCTCTTAGGAGGAGGGGAAGTTTTCGTCCTAGTGACATAGCTAGCCTACACCATTGATCTACCAACCACGGGATCACCTGTAGAGACTAAATAAGAGAGAATTTCTAGAAATCAAAGATATCATCAGTTTGCCTAGGTTCTCTATGGTGTCACCCATGGCACTGCCTAGCCTCGCGTCTTCCCTAGTGTCGCTCAAGTTCATATACATGGCACCACCGAAGCTTCTCTTCCTTTCCAAGTCGTCACTCGTCAAAACATCTCCATCTCCTCATGCTAAAGCATCCATGCTTCTATTCATCTTCTCTCTGCTGCTTGTGGAAGGAAGAAAAAGAATGGACCTTCCCTAGCTCTAATAAAAAAAGGAGATTTCTAAAGTAAAGGAATGAATCTTTCCTAAATCCAAAGATAGAACCAACGAAAGAATTTGTTTGCCAGCACAATAGGTCTCCAACAATGGCGCTACCAAATTGAGAATTTAGTTTCAAAAATGCAATTGAGTGAAAATTTGAGGAAGCCACCATATGGAACAAGCTATCTAGTCTACCCAAATGAAGGAGCTCATTAATGCCCTCAACCCCTTATCAACACTAGGGTTTGGGCATGAGAGAAAATGACGAGCCCAGATCCAACTATGCCTGGGCCTAATCTATAAGTTAAAGCCCAAATCATCAAAAAATAGGCCAAATTTAGCAAGTGGCCCCAATCCATTCCAAAGGTCAAAGAGTCAATGCACGTGGGAGAGCAATTATCAGAATAATCATTACTTCATGATAGTACCTATCCCTAGTAGTATCTAGCATTCCCAATAAATTAGTAGCTTAACCTTCATGCCACCGCATCAGTTAGGGCTTTTCGCATATATATTGTAAACCCCCTACACATGGGGGCAGAGAGGACACACACCACACCTTCAGCATACTCTTGCGCTCTCTAACTACCTTTTACTCTCTTATTAATAAAGTTCTCTGGCCACCGGTGCCACCTTCAGTGGTTAGGTCACCCAACCAATCACCCAATTTGTCCCTTATTATTTATTGTTTTACACCATACACTCGACTGAATTAATTGTGCATAAATTCACTTTTGTGCATCATCAAATATTGTAAAACCCGAGAAAAATTAAAATCTTAATTAAAGGGGTAAAATAGTAATTAGTTGTTAAAACACGAGTCAAAAACATGAATTTTTTATATAATTCAAATGACGAAACAAACCTCACTATTGGATTCGTCTTGCGAAATCTAGCTACCCAATCAATTTTTATGGAATTTTGATACAGTCAAAAATTTCATATGTTATGATACAATTGGACGTCGCGCGACTAAAATAAAAGTGATCATAACTTTTGCATGAAACCCAAAAATAATTTAAATTTAGTTGAATAAAAATATGCTCAACTTAACACGGGAAGAAATTTAATTGATTTAGAATAAAATTGGACCCGTTAAAATTGAACGTGTGGCGCGATGTGGGTCAAGCATTCAAAGGTATATAAAGTGGAAGAATTTTTAGTCTTCCACTCATTATTGATTACAAGTCTTGGCAGTAAGAGTGAAATATGAGAGAAAAAGAAAAGAAAAAAGGAAAAAAGTTATTTTCTTGATCTTCTTCCTTAGATCTACGAAGATCAAACAGTTGGATTGCTTTGGGTCAAGAGTTAAAGTTGTTCTATGCAATACGAGCTACACAATGATACCCAAGATCACGCTTTTCTCCAAAAATCTGAAAGACAAAAATCTAGAACTAAGACTTGGACGGCTTGATTAGGAGTGTTTGGGATTTCTACTATGTGGGCTTATGCTACAAGAGGTAGGATTTCTCCTATTTAAATATAATTTCAACCGAAAAGATGACATATGAAATAGGTAGGCTAAGGGTGCATATCACCTGTTAGCTCTTGACTAGCATAACTAGTGGGTCAAACATAGGATTTATAATCAACCTTTAATTAGTAAAATCCTATTATTATAAACTTGGTGTTAGTTAATTTTAGTAGTTTAAAGTATGTTAATTGTACATTAACATGACTTGATGTTTTAATGACATATCAAGTTTAATAAAATTATTAGCTTGTTATGTAATTATGAAATAATATGCATGTTAAATGATTATTTAGCATATGATTAGTGTGGTGGATTTGTATTTATGTTTATAAAATTAATAAACATGTTGTCATGTTGAAAGTGATGAGCATGCTAGTTGTTTAAAATGATATGCCTTCTAGGTGTTTGTTTAAATGCCTGGGTGAATACAAGTATGTAGTTGAGTTAATTATCTTACATAACATGCTTGAGATGGTATTGAAAATGTTATTATATTTCATTTATTATATAATTGACATTGTAAATGGTACCAAAAGAAATTGCACATTACATTGCATTATGCATGGGTTACACTACATTCATGGGTATGGACATGGGTAGGAGTGTGTGCATGGTATAAAATCAATCACCACATAGGTGGGTTGATCTTGGGCTTGGGAAAGTCACACCGAGGTTTGACTAAGTCGCACGAAAAATTAAATGAATAAGCGTATCAGGGTATAGTAAGACGAGCTAGATTTTTCCTCGAGTGCAAGACCCGGTTACTTGATTTATACACTTCTCGGCAATGCAATTCCAGAAAAATGTAAAAGCGAAAACAGAGCTGCAAGTGGGATGTTATGAAAATTCGTTGATGGTGTGGTGTCCCATTGTGTGAACTACCAAATCATTGCCCCACAAAAACACGAAAAAATGAATTAATTAGTCATTGAGTGTACATAACACCAATGACGAAAACTTGGAATTCTCGGATACATACACATAGTATTGCATGTGTTGTGGGAGCTTAGGATGGGGCTCGGCATTGATATTGCTTGTGTGAGTCTCATCTCATGGCATGACATGATATATTACATTTGTTCATAATACATATATTTGAATGAATGCATGAAATCATTGTTACATGTGACATTTCATATGCATTTGGGTTGAGAGGTATTATCTATAGGAGTTACCCTATTGAGCATTGACTCACCTTTTATTGGAACATTTTTCAGGAATCGCACAGACTTTCACCGAAGGCCCTCTTACAGGCCCGTTTTAACGACAGAGCCGAACTGTGACTCTTATTTTGATGTTGTAGTCCCTTGTATATGTTTACTTTTAGTCTTGTATAATTTTTTTTATTAAAAAGACATGTATATGAGACTCTTTTGAGACTTTATTCTTTTATGAATGAATATACTTAGAAATGATGATTATGGTAGTATCAGATATTATGCAATTGAGTATGGAGGAATGGACCTGTTGTAGTCAATATTATATAATTACACAAGTTGTGTTTTAGATAACGCTCATTGTGCAAAGGAGATTCTACCGAAATTTTGTTAAGTTATGGATCCTGGTAAATAAGGCATAGTAGCGTGCATAGTATCGAGTTGTACAATATTCACGGTTATTCTGTAGGTTGATGAGTGATCAATAGGATAATTATGGACACCCGAATTTGGGGGCGTCACAAATACTATGGTTAGAAACTTTCTCAACTTGAATATTCACCCTGGAGTCCACTACAAGCTCTTGAACGGTAACTTTTAGGAAACAAACCAAGATCCACAATCCATTTTCGAACTCACCTCTCTTCCTTGGTTGGCATCCTCTTTTGATATTTGGAATCCTCCTAAGATCTCTACAACTATGTTGGTCTACGAGTTGTTCTCAACCGATTTCTTGAATAATCTTTGAAATTAAGGTTTTATGTCAGTAGGTCATGACCTTTTGGATTGTGGAAGGCTACAGTTTCACTCTAAGCTTTTTCTTGCATTTCCCAGCTCTCTATAGTCCCCTTAGGGTGTAAAAATACAATCCCACATATATAGGCCTTGATAATAGAGCCCAAGCAAACCCAAACTCATGAAAAATCGCTCGAGCCGTCAGTCGATGGTCATCAGGTGATAGCTACTTACTATAACAAAAAGAATTATGCCCAGAACTTAATAGTGGAGCCGCCCGAGCACTTGAGACCGATCTAGTGGCCAGGGATGCCAGTTAACAAGGATACATACATGACTCGTTTAGTATTTTCAACACCTTGTTTTGAGTTTCAAAAAGCTTTTTTCCATCAAGTTATGAGAGTCATGCTACGCAATAAATTCTAAATCAAATTTTAATCGTCGAAGTTAACCAAAACTAAGAGAACCATGTACATAGGTCATTGCAATCAATTTCCTAACAGGAGCTCACATTGGTAAGTGGGAGTCTCAGTCGCAATTTCATGCATGTTGGAGTTTGTCTCGAGAGCTGAGAGGAAGAAAGTGTTCTGCTAGACGTGCTTTAATTTACACAATATATGTCAAATTCCAATCGTTGAATTCTTTTTCTTTCTAGTACAAAATATAGTATCGACTCTCTTTTGGTGTGCTTTCACGTGTTCAACACTCTAATTCTCATTCATTGAGTTAAGAGGAGAGTCATATTTTCAATGTTTTCTTCAAGTCCTATATGAATTTAATGTATCTACTCACTGTCCTCTGCGTGTGATGGATTTAAAGATGATTTGAAGGATCTATTTGAAGAGAAATGCTGAAGGTTATAGTTTTCCTTTTAGAGGCAGGCTTGCAAAACTTGTGAATGTATTTGACTTGAGACGAAACTCTTTAGATTTTCTCCCCCCCAAAACAATAAAATTGGGTTTCTCCTTCCCCCGATCTCTCTATTTATAGAGCTTGGGAGTAGTTATCTCTGCAAGTTTCTCTTTCCATTTTCTGTTTCTGAGCTTTTTCTTTCTTTCCAATTTGGTTCTTCTACAAAAGGCTACCCATTTTGGACCTAGATCTATAAGCTGAAGAGGATCTGGTCTGCCTGGCATGGACCAGTCTGCAACTAGTATTTGCTGTTGGGCAACCAAAGCTGAACAGGAGCAAGGGCTTTACAGGTAAAGCTCCGTTTGTGACTTTCTTCTTGTTTGGATTGACAAAGATTGAGACTTCAGAGGCGCAAAGAACTTCCCTATTAATGGGAAGAGGTCTGTGGTCAGGACACTTGATTGGAATCAACAAGATTGCGAGTAAAAAGTTTAGTTATTGAATACTAATCAATGATCTCTAACTGCGATGTCATATTTGATTAGCTCAGTTGATTTAGTTTATGTATATTAGATTTTGAGCAAAAGATAATCTCATTCCCACCAAAAAGAAGAATACATTACTATGAACAGAAACAAAACTGAAGCTCATTCAATAATACTCAAGAGGATTCCTTGCTGCAGCAAATTTTGCAGTGTATACAAGCTACAAGACCAACTCTGCTACTGACAATTACATACCCTCTACAACAAACATATTTTACAAGGACAGACAAACTTGTGATTCACTTGTTAAAGAACAAACCTCTCTTTTTCCCTTTCTTTTTCGCACCAGCCTGCAAAAAGAGTTGAGAATTGAAAACCTTTATCAACAGTTTTTCTACCGGCAGTGCCAAAACCATCCCAAAGAAGACAAAGGATAACAATCTCTAATCCAAATAAAATAATTTAACTAACCATCACACAATGCTCGAACTCACTTGCATATCAAGGGTCAATTAAATAATTAGGATAATAGTTGAAATCAGTTTTTGCAGATACAACATTTGGTATCTGTAACATTATCATTTAACCAAATCTTTTTTGTCTTTGTATTTTCTGTGTTGTGTCCTACACAAGTATCAACACAAAGATATGCATAGACCTACATGTTTATCCTACATCTATTCTACCTTTTGGTATCAACTGAATTACACATCCTTTTCATTGGTTTCCCTCTTCAGCTAAACATGCCCGATGGGTACAAATTTTACCCTTAAGTTTTTTTTATCTGTAGAGAGTCTAGAGACAACCTACATTGACAATGCCATAAATGAACCCCATAAGAAGACAGTAACCATTTTAACGGTCATATCCAACCATATTGAAGGAAAGGAAAATATGTCTACAAATTGGAAGAAAACTTGAGATTCTGAAAACAATATGATTGTTTGCGCTTTTTTAGGGTTGTCCTTTTGAGTAGATATTGTTCCATAATGGCTGTTACTTTTGGCAACAAAGAAAAATTATAGACGTTATATCGTATACTGTTATTATAACAAACGAAAAAGACCCAAAAAATAGTTGTAGAAAATTTGAGAAAGGAAAGGAAAGAACACGTGCAAAATCTAGATTAACAATGTGCACAAGAACACCCACGCAAGCATGTATCAATTGCATGGAGGTGCTGCAGGTAACCACAGTGAGGAGCACACACAAAATTTTACACTGTTGGTTTGGCTAAGAACATACTTATGCTGATAACTTAACAGGGTTCACCCGTGCTCAGATACGCAGTCCAATGGAGAACCTAGCCAAAGAGACACAATAAGATAGAATTCTTGGTAGCAAGAGAAATAAATATGTGAAGGAGAGTGGAAATTATAAGGTAAGGAAGTAGAAATGTGGGGATATTGGATTTGGGGTGATGGAATTGGAGCAGTAATGCCAAGGGCACAAAGAAGACGACACCACTGATTTAATGGAAGGGTTGGAAGTTGAGGCTTTTTTGTAGCCTACTGGAAGTGGTGAAGGAGCTGTTCACAGTGTGCACAGATAGACAAACTTCCTGTGGGAAATTTTGAAGATTTGGTTTTCAAGTCTTCCCCCACCAGCTCAAGGCCCCTATGCAATGGAATGCTGAATATTCTGATTCTAGTGTTTTTCTAAATTTTCCTAATAGAAGTTTAAAAAAAATATATCAAAGCTGATGCATTCATATCTAAATAATACACAAGAGAAGAAACATATAAATTGTTGTTGCAGCAAATGCCATTACAATATAGTACATGTCAAATGTGCTATTGTGTCAGACCCTAATTGACTTGAGCAGAAATCAATGTGCATTGGTGGCACCTTGCACTAAGGCACACCATGACTTTAAAGCAAGATGATGTAGCTAAGGTGTTCGATAAAAGTTCTAGGCACTATGCCTCAGGCTCTGGTCATTATACTTCCTCGGTTTAGCTGATGTCTGCTAATGTCATTTTGAAAAACCTTCCAAGAGCATATATGGGGGAGGTGTGATAGTGGAGGGACACCAATGACCGTCAAGCCTTGTGCCCCCAAGCATTGACAACGATGGGCAAACCATGCAACAAGGTCCTTGCCACAGGTGAGATAAGGCAGACGAGGGAAGCAAGATAAATGGTAGGACTGGAAAAATTGTGGGAACCAGTAACCACAAAAGACCACATGGTTGAGGATGACAGTACATAGTGGGCTCAATTGACGCCAAGTGGATGTATAGATTCAAAACGCATGGCTTGGGCTTAGCTCAAGATGCTTGATTGGTTCATGGGCAAGGCTAGGCTATTGATTTGCAAGCACATGGCTTTGTACCTATGGCAGGTTTATTCAATGCATGGAACCTGACAATTGAGAGTGGTTGTTGTGCATGGCCAGATCATGGGCGAGCAGTTGTGGGCATTACCAAGTCATGTGTTGAATTGGAGGAACCGCCAGCCACCTATCAAGTAGACGCCTATCAAGTATAGATGAAGCCTGGCATGGCAATTGTTGTTGGAAACTTCCCTGCCCATGCAACTGGCTGGCTAGTGAGCCAAGTAAACCCTAGGCAATTGGGAGTGTCAACTGTCATATTCCTTGTATAAATAAAAGATGTCGAGGCAATCTGCAGCTAGAGTCCTTGGCAGAATTTATGATGTCCTTGTATTGTTGAGCAATAATATGAGGTTAGAGAGTGTTTTCCCTCTACTTCATGTGTTGCCTTTGTATGTGTGCACGCACGTGTGAGTGTGTGTGTGCGCCCCTTTAGACAACGCCTTCAAAGGTAACCTCCTTGGTGAAAAAAAAATTGCAGAAAGAGAATTACCCCGGGACACATTGGATGGTACATGAGTACAAAATATAGCGTATGTACAGAAAGTTTAATCATTTGTATCAGAGGCCAAACATCTATGTAAATTCTTAGGAATGGAGGAAAATAGGAAAACCAACACGTTCTTTAGCCGAGACTTCAATTAAATATATATAGAACAAAGGTGGGAGTACCATGTCATGCATACTACTTGAGAGTCATAAGACATACCCTTAAAACAAATAATCTCATGGTGAGAACAATTGTATCTCTCGAGCTGCAAAATGGAGCCAATGGCAAATATTATACATATGCACAATCAAAATCTCATGGAAAAAAATTGGGCATCTGTTGCTGTACTGAATTGCAATAGATAAAGGGCAAATGACACTTAGCACCCCAAAAGATCTTCACATTCTCAATTTACACCCTGAAATTCTTGAAATTCTCATATTGCTTTCCTAATTATAAGAAAAAGTAGAAATGTGCTACACTTTAAGAAAATTGAGTATGAAATTTACATGTAAAAATCAATCTGACAAACTTTTCATTTTGGACTACATATTTTTTATCTGATTGGTGTTGCAATGTGAGAAGTATAATCTTTTACGGTGTAAATTAAAATATTGAGAACCTTTTAAGGAGCAAAGTGTCATTCACTCAAATAAAATTCATAAAAACTTAAAAAGCGATATACTAATCAGCAGCAGTTTAAATAGGATGATATCTCCTGCCACCTAAAAAGAGAGGTGCGGGGTGCAAATATTTTTGGAACAGAGAAATTCTTGTCCCCCCGTAAGAAAACAGAATGTCCATGTGTAGGTAGACTTTGAAAAAAAATTGATAAACAAATTACAATCACCCAAACTTGTAGAAGAAAACTACAGCATCAATAAGATGCACAAGAATACAAACACATGCCTTAGGTAAAGATCAGGAAGCCCAAAACATTGTAATATGAATGCTTCATGTATTCTGTAAACAGTCACTTTAAGGATCATAATTGTGTTGGGGTCCATCCATTCTTTATGCTCTACTTTTGGTCAATTTAAATAGAATCTGATATGCATTTGCAGCTATTCTCATGTAAGAAACATTGGGAAGTTATTAGCTAACTTCAATCCTAAAGAGATGATAGAACCACCATAACTTATAGCTCTAAGCCCCACCATTATTTTGCTGTCCCCAACTCCTTGAGTAATCTTATTTTTCTTCCATGGTGACAGACCCTCAATATATAATGCCCATTTTTTTTTTAAGTTCATTTGAAGTCATATTTACTGCTGTGAAAAGCATGGCTAGACTCAAGCGAGGCATCCTTCTTGTGCCTCAATAAGTCTGAGACAAGTTGACTTCACCAAGGAGAAGTCGAGCCGTTAAGGTGCACATCCCTAGCTAAAGCCCAAGATGTAAGAGGCATGGTGATGAGTGCGTAATATTACATATTTAACAGTCTCATTACATTCATTTTAGCTTGGTTTTGCAATAGTTTATCAGGAGTTAGTTTAATTTGGAGATTAATGGAGAAATGTATGATTGTAGTTAATTGGGTTATAAATACAGGGTTTTAATCACTTTGCAATGTTTTGGCGACAATGGGCAAGAAAGTAGCACAAGAGATGAAGGCTATGGAGTGTGGAGTGCAGAAAAATCAAAGAAAGTAAAGAGGTACCTGTACAATTAACAAGAACTACCGGTTCCTGTGCACAGTGGAGGAGAGGTATCGGTACCTCATCACTTAGTACCAGTACCTAAGCCCACTGCAGGATAAATACTAGTACCTAGACCCTAAGTACCGGTACCTGGGACTGCACCTGAGCCTTTTCAAAATTGAAGAAATGAAGAAGGAACTAATACCTTCATTGCTTGGTACCGGTACCTGAGCCCACTCCCAGCGGGGTACCGATACCTCATCACTTGGTACCAGTACCTAAAGCCCAGAATTCTCATATTACTTTCTCCACGATCTCATTTGCTACAAGAGTCCCCCTTAGGATGTCTAATCTATGTTTTGACTTTATCAATGCTCCACCATGACCCCCTAACCACTATAATCAATCTTTAAGCATGAAGGAGCGGAGGGAAAAAGAGGAGGAAGGGAGTGGTTGGAAAAGACAAGGAGGCCATACCATGAAGGATTTTTGAACAAGCTTTCTCAACACACTTTAGAGGAGAGAGAAGGGGATGGAAGAAGAGGATTCATGCAATTATTCACCATTACATTCAGCATTAGAGAGAAAAACTCCAAGGAAGAAGAAAATAGTTTGAGAGAAAAAGTTATGTTTTTTTGTATTTTCTTGCTCATTTTCATCCTAGTAAGTTTCTAAAGCTTGTAATCTTAATTTCTAAACTTCATATAACTTCCATTTCCTAGTATGAATGCATTTTGTTAGAGTTTCACCACAACAATTGTTTTGGGGAAACTCCATTTTCAATGTTTAAGCATTTATGCTTTAAGTTTTATGTTCTTAATGTTGATCAAAACTTCAAGTTTGCACCATAGACTTGTTATGGGGCATGCTTATCGCCACTTCAAACCTATACGAATCAATCCAACACCAATACACCCATTTGGTAACTCTTGATTTTTAATTCCTATCTTCCGATTGAACAAAAACACTTTTGAATTCAATTGTGTTATATGTAGGATTGATTAATCATACCCGGTGGAAAGAATTCCAAGGATTAATCAACCATTTTCATTGATAAATTTTCAACCCCGAATCTCACGATTCACCAATATTTTCAAAAATCAAACTTATATTTGTATTTTTAAAATTTGTATTTTTAAAATCACTTTCGAAACACTTGGTCTTGACATTCCACGAGGAGACTACCTCGAAATTTTTTGGAACTTTTTTCGAGTTAATACACGACACATAAGCCTCCCTACACTTGGGGAGCAACTTTTGCATCATCATAATTTTGAAGGTACACCCCTTTTAGCACTCACATACATTCCAATATACCCCTCAAACATACCCACAAAGAAATAAATCAAGTATTTTTAGTGTCGTTACCGATAAACGAACCCGGATCACCAGCGTGACAAGTGGAAATACTCACCACTATACTATAACGGAGGTAAGTTTCGTGATCTTCATCACGGGCCGTGGTATTTTGTTCCTTTGTATATAATTGTACATAGTTTTCGATCGTAGTTACTCCTTTTTAGTTATGTGTAGTTAGTACTTGTATGTGGGGACGTGATAACCAAAATAGACTAGTTAGACGTAACCAAAAACCAAACATGAATATAAATGAAGATACTCCTGAACAAGTTGGGATAATTTTAATTTTGGGTCAGTCCCACACAAGTATTACCCAAAAAGTTGGGAGTAATGGTGGTAGCCAATGAGGAGAATGATTTGATCCCAACTCGGGTGGCCACCGGTTGGAGAGTTTGCATAGCCTATCGGAAGCTCAATTCATGCACCTGCAGAGATCATTTTCTACTACCATTCCTTGATCAAGTGTTGGAAAGGATAACAAGACAACTATTTTATTGCTTCCTAGATAGCTATTTCGACTATAATCAAAAAAGAGATCACCCTGGAGGACCAAGAAAAGACTACATTCACTTGCCCCTTTGGAAAATATGCCTATTGGCGAATTCCATTTGGGTTATGCAATGCCTTGGAGACTTTTCAAAGGTGTATGATGGGGATCTTCAGTGATATGGTGGAGAAGATCGTGGAAGTTTTCATCGCTGACTTCTCAGTATTTGGAGACTCTTTCGAGGGATGCTTGGGAAACTTAAAGAAAATATTAGAAAGGTGTAAGGATAAGAACTTGGTGCTTAACTGAGAGAAGTGACACTTTATGACTCAAGGGATTGTGTTGGGTCACATTGTATTTGTAAAGGGAATAGAGATGGACAAGTCCAAAGTTGAAACAATTTTCAATTTGCCCTCCTCATGCCCCTTACCTCCATATTTATTATAAAAATCTTTGATTGTTGGGATATCGATTTCATGGGTCCATTTTCAGTGTCCTATAGCTACCTTTACATACTCCTGGCAATAGATTACGTGTTTAAGTGAATAGAGACACTCCCGACTAGGACCAATGTCCACCGGGTTATGGCCAAGTTCTTAAAAGAAAATATTTTATCTAGGTTTGAGATGTCTCGATCTATAATAAGTGATGGTGGTTTACATTTCTACAATAGATTATTTGCTTCATTCATGCATAAGTATGACATAATATATAAGATATCCACCGCATATCACCCACATACCAATGGTCAAGTCGAGTTGGCTAATAGGGAAATAAAGAACATACGCAAAAATACGGTTAACCTTAACTTAAAGGATTAGTCACTTAAATTGACCGATGTCTTATAAGTTTACTATTCTTGGTATGTCTCCCAAGGATCAAAATATCGTTTCGAAGTACCGTTTCGGTCAGCTCAA
>CM042190.1:1870866-1898163 GCA_023539305.1 Ilex asprella | reverse complement strand
GCGAAAATCATTTAAATTAGAATATTATCAAATTAATAATACAATTTCATTATAATACTAATTACTAATTAATAATACTAAGTGCAACATATTATTATAATACTAATTTGTGCAGCATATTATTATAATACTAATTTATTAATTTAAATTGTGTCTGCAAATTAATAAATAATATTATTTCATTAATATTAAAATCATTGTGTACACTATGATTAAAACACATAAATTTTTAGTTCTAGATACTGTTTCGACATGTTTCGACCTGTTTCGATATGTTTCGACCTGTTTCGACCGAAACGGTTCGACACAGTGACGTTTCGACCGAAACTTTAGAATTTTGGGATTCAACCCATATTTCGTGTCGGTGTGTTGAAATTCCGAAACGTTTCGGACGTTTCGACATGACATTTTGATCCTTGATGTCTCCCTATAGGTTAGTCTATGACAAGACCAGTCACTTGCCGGTGGAGATAGGGCACAAGTCATACTGGGCCACAAAAACTTCGAATTTCAATCTAGACCTAGCTAGGAGTCATAGGAAGTTGGAGATCAATGAGTTGGAACAGATCCATTGGGATGCATACGAGAGCTACAGTAATCACAAAGAAAGGGCTAAAACTTTTTATGATAAATCCATTGCAAGGAAAACATTCGAACCCGGCCAAAAAGTATTCTTATATAACTCTCGCCTCTCCATTTTTCAAGGTAAACTTCGTTCCCGATGGGATTGCCCGTACATTGTCAAGGTGATCTACCCAAATGGAGCCATGAACATAGAAAACCCGGAGAATGGCAAGATATTCAAGGTCAACAACCAAATACTTAAGTCAGTTTTCATCCCAAGGAGGTTGAGGAATTGATTGATCCAATATACCCTGGTCTTGTTGAGAAGTAGTTTTTCAGCAAATGTTAGTTTACAATTGTTATTTTATTTTTGTAATAGTTAAATTGTTGACTTACATAGTTTTTTCATTTGTTTTTATAGCTAGTGGTATTTTTGTTAAAGCTCAGTGCGAGGTATTTTCTTACCCTTCTAGTCTTTAAATTTACCTCATCTCATTCGGCGTCTTTTTTTAGAACAATGCTTAGTTTAAGTTGGGGGATAAGGTGCATCATTTGCATATTACACCATTTGTTGATGACACAATTTTGTTAACAATACTATTTTATTGATGATAAGTTGAAATGTACATATACTACCATTTTGTTAATTGTAAATTGAAAAATTGATGAAATTTTTTTTTAAAAAATCCAATATTTAGCTATATTTTTCCTCCAAACTGTTATGGGACTATTGTTTGCTTGACATAGAACTTGAATTTTTATATATAGGTGCACCATAAAAATTTATCCTATGCTTAAGTATAACATGCACTTCTTCATTCAAACTGAACCAGAAGTGTACCATTAAAGTATAATTTTTGCAATTTACTGAAGGCGATTCACATCTTATAGAGTTTGACATAAATAGTAGAGATGAATGAAGAACCCTTGTGAGCTATTCTGCTATTCCTTGTTGGAGGGTTAATTTACATGTACTCAAGAAAAAAAAAATCAAATTCAATTATGTTTAATAATATCATTTTTCTTGTTTTGGTTAGTGTGCAAAATGATTGTTAATTGACTTGATTTGAAACATATAGTAGTACTTTGTCATGTATCTCTAAGAAATGATTCTAGGACATCTTTGATCTACTTTGCGCTTTAACTTTTCCGTTCAAAAAATTGTCCCTAGTCACCATAATTGAGTTGTAAATGAAAATATTTGTTACCTTAACCACATGTTTGACCAAGTCATTTTTAATATGTTTATCCTACCTTTGTTTTCCCAAGATGAACAATGCTTATATTGAAAAAGGGAAGATGTGATGGTGGAAAATGAAACAAACGGATGATGTATGCATGAATTAAAAAAAAAAGAGGGCAAAAAAAAGAAAAAAGGGCTGAAAAGAAAAATAGAATTGAAATAAAAGTGGATAGAAAAAAGAAAAAAAAATGATGCACCAAAAAAGGGAATTGTGATGATAATGTCATATTCTCAAGATAATGTACTTTTGAACTCCTTATTTCTCTTCGTTTCTCTTAGCCATAACCCCAATGTCACGTTATAACCGGAATAAGTCATTTAGTCTCCCAGATTTGCTTAAGGAGCCAGATAAAAACGTCCGCAAGCAATGTGTTGTCCTCGACTGAGTATGGCTCAATTGTTAAATAGAGTAGTAAGAAGAAGAGGGCTATGACTAGGACGTTTGGGCACCCAAAAGAGAGGCTAAGGCTATGGTTAAAGACGGGAGGCTTTGAAGCTACTGACAATGATGATGAAGAGAGTCTCCAAGCAAGCATTCACGGGAAAGCCTATACCTGAGGTACCTCCACCATTAGCCGCCACACCTGATATCCCACCACCTTCTCTTGGGGCTAGCACTTCTACACAGCCTACTACTGTGCCTCCCTTGACTTTTGTGCTTGATGTTGCAGAATCGGATGATGGGGAGGAGGGTGATGAAGAGGAGGAAGAAGGTGGTGATGATCATGAGGGAGATGAAAAAGGTGGCGATAAAGGTAGTGATAATGAGTGAGATGCAGGAGATGATTGTAAGGGTGATAATGACCATGTGGAGGAGCAAAAAGGAGAGAAAAATGAAGTGAGTGCAACACACAAGCAATGAAGAAACAAGTTGTCACTTCTTTTCTTTTGCATGGTAGCCTTCAGGAATCTTAGGTTAGAATAAGCTAGATTAGGATTGACAAGCTTAGATAGAAGAATCATTAGGAGAATAGCCCATTTTTTGTTCTTTGCAATGAATGACAATGTTTATGAATGAAAGAACAAAATTTTTGAGTTTAGCTTTGCCCCGAACCCATTAACTAAATTGCAATTTGATTTGATTAAAAAGAATTAATTTATGTAATGATTAACATGAATGGAAGTTTCATTGTTGCAATATATTTGTCTTTTTGAATAACATTTGCTAGGGACTAGCAAAACTTAAGTTGGAGTTGTGATAAGTGAATAATATTGCATATTTAGTGGTCTCATTGCATTCATTTTAGCTTGATTTTGCAATAGTTTATTGGGAGTTAGTTTAATTTGGAGAATAATTGAGAAATGTATGATTGTAGGTGATCAAGTTGTAAATATAGGGTTTTAATCACTTTGAAATGTTTTGGGGACAATGGGCAAGAGATGAAGGCTTGGGAGTGTGGAGTGCAGAAATATCAAAGAAAGCAAAAAGGCACCAGTACAATTGACAAGAATTACCGGTAACTCTGCACTCTAGAGAAGAGGTACCAATACCTCATCACTTGGTACCGGTACCCTATGAAGCATGGACACGGACACGGACACGGACACCGGACACTGATACGACACAACACGGACACGCCGACACGGCATTTCTCAAAAAAGTAGGACACGTACACGTTGGGAACACGCTACAAAAAAAATTATATTTTATATATAACATTATATAATTTATTGTAAATATAGTGATAATAAATACAATTCATAAAAAAATCAGTATTTTATGATACGAAAACCTAATGTCTAGTCATCTGTGAGAATTTTTAGACTAAAACATCCTCATTATAGTCAATAATTATCAATTTTTTTTGTAGACAATATGTACCTAATATATAATTTAAATACTTGTTTTCATTTTCTCAATTCCTCTTTTTTAAAACTTTTATGCATCTTTTGTTTTTATTATTATATTTGGAGTACAATTTTAATATGTCTAATATTAGTAATTATATGTTCTTAAATTTTTAAGTTTTGCTAATCACATTTCAACAAATGTCTATTATTTAGTAGTAGACACGTTCTAAAGAAGTGTCAGAAACGTCACCAAAGAAGTATCCGACACATGTCCGAAATTAAAAATTTATCATTTAATTATAGACACAGATAAAAGAGTATCGGACACGTGTCCGAGAGTGTCAGTGTCTGACAGGTGTCCAACACGGATACGTCACATTTTCGAGAGTGTCCGTGCTTCATAGCCAGTACCTGAGCCCACTGGAGGATAAGTACTAGTACCTCAAACCCTAAGTACCGGTACCTAGGATTACACATGAACATTTTCAAAATTGAAAAAATGAAGGAGGTACCGGTACCTTCATCAATTGGTACCAGTACCTGAGTCCACTGCCAATGGGGTACTGGTACCTTATCACTTGGTACCGGTACCTAAAGCCTAGAATTTTCATATTACTTTCTTCACGATCTCATTTGCTACAAGGGTCTCCCTTACGATGTCTAACACATGTTTTGACTTAGTCAACACTCCACCATGACCCCCCTAACCACTATAATCAATCTTTAAGCATAAAGCAGTGGAGAAAAAATAGGAGACAAAAGGAAAAGGGAAGTGGTTGGAAAAGACTAGAAACCATACCTTGGTGGAATTTGAAGGATTTTTGGACAAGCTTTCTCAACACACTTTTGAGGAGAGAGAAGAGGATTCATGCAATTATTTACCATTACATTTAGCTTTAGACAGAGAAATCTCAAAGAAGAAGAAGATAGTTTTAGAAAGAAAAAGTTGAGTTTTTGTATTTTCTTGCTCATTTTTATCCTTGTAAGTTTTTAAAGCTTGTAATTTTCATTTCTAAACTTAATAACTTCCATTTCCTAGTATGAATGCATTTTGTAAAGAGTTTCACCACAACAATGGTTTTGGGAAAACTTCCTTTTCAATAATTGAGATTTTCTGCTTTAAGTTCTATGTTCTTGGTGTTTGATCAAAGCTTCAAGTTGTTTCTCTTTTTTTGGTTAGTTTAAGTTAGTACTTGTTTCCTTTGCAATGATTTCCATATTCTTTAGCATTTTCGTTCCATCTATAGTTGGCTAGAACATTAGTTGGCGAAATCTTAGGAAGAATTTCCATCTGAGTATGGAGAAATCAATTCTCACAGACATTTCATTGTAGTGTAGTGTATTGAATTTGACTAGGTAGATTGCAACATATAGATTTTTACACATTTGATGCACCGTAGACTTGTCACGAGACTTGCTTATCGTCCCTTCAAACCTATACGAATCAATTTTCCTACAAATCAATCCAACACTAATACACACATTTAATAACTCATGATTTTTAATTCTCATCTTCCAATTGAACAAAACACTTTTAACTTCAATTACGTTATACATGGGATTGATTAATCATACCTGATGGAAAGAATTCTGAGGATTAGCCAACCTTTTTCATTGACAGATTTTCAACCCCAAATCTCATGATTCACCAACATTTGCAAAGAACGAATTTTTGTTTTTATTTTTAAAATCACTTCTAAAATATTTGCTCTTGGACTTCCTTGTTGAGACAATCTCGAAACTTTTCCGAGTTAATACACGATGCATAAACCTCCCAACACTTGGGGAGCAACTTTTGCATCATCATAATTTTGATGATACATCACTTTTGGCACTCACATACATTCCAACATACCCCTCAAACAAACCCACGAAGAAATAAATCAAGCACATGGGCTTTTTTTCCTTAAAATTTTATATTTGGGATCCTTAGTGTTAAGAGTGTAATTATATTTATTTATCATTAAGGGTAGTCTAGTCTTTTCCTTATTGTAGAGTTTATGTATTCACTTTTTATTATTATGAAATATTAGAGTGCTGCATATAGTTTTTCTCTTCATCTATCCTCTCTATGTGTGAACTCTTTTCATTACACTAGTCGATCTATGTTTTTATGGTATCAGAGCAAGATTTCTTCTCTCTTTCTTGAGTTGTAGTTGAAATTAGCATGAAGTACATGAACCGTGTTTCATGAACAGTAACAGTATTTTGTGTTAACAGTATACCTTCTATTTTTAACTCCTTCAATAAATCTAACCTTATATATATCGACCCCTTCCTTGATGACACTTCTTGTGATTCTAACAATCACGAGATCCTCACTTCTGATATTTATTCTTCATCTCAGTCTTCTACTTCGTCTCATTCTCCAGTGGTGCCCCCTCCTATTATTTACACTTACTCTGGCAGGAACACCTCTTGCAGCTGCATCTACGTCAGCCTCTAACGATGTGGATCCTTCCCCTTCTTGCTATCCTAAGTGCATTTGTAAATATTCTGTTTCCTTTGGTTTTTCTAACGATTGTTATTCTTCCGATTTTTGTTCATTTTTATCTTCCATTCATTCTTTGTCTGAGCCTACCTCCTATAAGGAGGCTACTCTTAATCCTCTTTAGCAGTAGGCTATGAATGAATAACTTTCCACATTGCATAAAACTAGGACTTGGGATCTTGTATCTTTACCTATCGGTAAGCATGTTGTTGGTGGTTAGCGGGTATACAAGATTAAAATCAAAGCGGATGATTCTTTTGAATGTAGGACTAGCATAGAGGATTGGGTTACTAATTCACAAAAAAAGAAGAAACCAAGCCTAGCGAGCTTGTGGTTGATAGAATAAGTACTTACTATCTTTCCCAAACCCCACTTCTCTTTCTAACCCCTCTATGCTTACAAACACCTACATGATTATGAGGAGACATTTGCTCCAGTTGCAAAATTGACTGCTATTCATATTTTAATTCCTATAGTAGCTATTCGCCAGTGAAAACTCTCAGAGATGGATGTCAAGAATACTTTTTTGAATGGTTAATTGGCAAAAGAGGTTTACATGGTTCCTCCTCCAGTCTCCCTAACATTCCAAGTGAGGTATGTAAACTTAAAAAAACTTTGAATGGTCTTAAATAGGCTTCTCAAACTAGGTTTCAGAAGTTCTTTACAATGATCTTTGACTTGAATTTTCGTTCAAGTGATTATGATTTTACTATTTTCTTTTCTTCTATTTCCGCTAGTCAGATTGTTCTCCTCTTATATATTGACTCAAGGGCATTTCAATCTTAAAGACTTAGTTACAACAGCAATTTAAGATGAAGGATCTTAGTCCCCTTTTCATCCCCGAAGGGTTATCTTTTTTTCAGTCAAAATATATTTCATCCACAGGGCCCGTTTAACAAATTCTCAAATTGTAGAGACTCTTCTCGAGCTTAATGTGCACCTAAGAAGCACGGACACGGATACAACACGACACCATACGGACACGCCGACACGAAATTTTTCAAAAAAGTAGGACATGAACACGTTAAATAATATGCATTTTATATATATATTTATAAAAAATCATGTGATAAAATAAAAATATTGTAATAATAATCTTTTAATTCATCATTTCCCTAATTCTAAAAATTTACATCATGATATCATTGCATAAAAAGTATAATATAAGATATATTGATACACATTCAACATTAACACCCATGATTCAATAATCAATAACTTCTACAACTTTTACTTTAAAAAATATTTCATTTCATAATACTAATTTTCATCAAATTCTAAGAGCTCTAATTTTGTAATTTTATTTTTTCTAACATTAATTTCATATTAAAAGACTATTCCATTTGTATCCAAAATTATATTAAATTCATGTCATATGTTCAATGTAATGATTACAACTTTTTTATATTATAATTGTGACTCATATCCCTTTAAAATTATAAAAATAACTCTTAATTATAAAATTATCTGAAAAGTTCTCAAAAAATTAAAAATATATCTCAAAATGTGTCCTCTAGCGTGCCCCAACGTGTCCTGAACATGTCGGCCACGTGTCCCCAATGTGTCCCAAAAAACTTTAATAATAAAAAAATTGGACACTCATTTTAACGTGTCAGACACATGTCCGAAGCGTGTCCGGGTCCTAGACATGTCTGACACCGACACTACCCAAAATGAAGTGTTAGTGTTTCATAGATGTGCACTATACTTCTACTGATGGGGTCCCTTTGGCTTATCCTACCTTGTATCGAGTGCTTGTCGATAGACTAGTCTATCTCACAATTACACGACCTGATATAGCATATGTCATTCATGTTGTGAGCCAATTAGTCTCTTCAACAACTATAGTGTACTAGGCTACAGTTCTTCGCATTTTACGCTATCTTAGAGGCACTTTACATCAAAGTTTGTTGATTCCTTCCACTTCTGCTATGAAGCTTCATGTTTTTTCTGACTCTAATTGGGCAGGTGATGTCATGGACTATAAATCCACCATTAGTTTATGTGTCTTTTTTGGTGATTGTCTAATTTCTAGAGGAGCAAGAACTAGACCATTGTCACTCGTTTTACTATTGAGACTAAATATCGTGCTATGACTACTTTTATGTCAAAGATAGTTTGGTTGAGATGGCTGCTTGTCGATCTAGGTGTTTCCTTTTCTAGTACTATTCTTATGTATCGGAACAATAATAAGTGTCATTCAAATTGCACACAACTCTATTTTTCATGAGAGAACCAAGTATATTGATATCAACTGTCACTTTATGCGTCACCATGTTCAGCTTGGGACTATTTTCTTACCTTTTGTTTCTTCCCCTATGCACTTCATTGACTTCTTCACAAAGTCTCATACCATGCCGCATTTTCGTTTTCTTCTTTGCAAACCCTCGATACTTCCTACCGTCACGTCATGAGTTTGAGAGGGGGTGTTAAGAGCATAATTATATTTATTTATCATTAAGGGTAGTCAAGTCTTTTCTTTATATTGTTTCTTGTAATCACTTTTTATTATTATAGAATATTAGAGTGTTGCATATGGTTTTTCCCTTCTTCTATCCTCTCAAAGTGTGAACTTGCAATAGTTGATCTATGTTTTTAATTAGATCTCTTGATTTGGAAATGACAAAGAAGATGGTTTGCTTGGTGACTAGGATGATTTTAGGTCCTTGCATAGGTGAAAGCATAAGACTTGATGTTAAGTTGCTTTGACTTGTGTGTTTCCAAATGTTAAGAAGTGAGTAGCATTTATTGGATGGTTTATGCTTTTGTTGAATTTGAATATTTAGTAATTGAAAAGTTGAAACTTGAATGCTTTATGATTTTTGGAATTCTTATGTTTTGCCTTTTTGAATATTATTAGCATTCAAACTATCCACATGTTTTGCCTTTCGGAAACTATCCACACCTTTTGTAACCTAGTTTGATTCATATTACATATTTTCTGGTAACCCCAATTTACAAATATTCTTTGTGCGACCCTCTGAGGGTCCAACCTTGAACACCTTAGAATAACCAATTTCTTCAGCATTTTAATTATGAACTAAAGATTTTTTGTTCTTTTTGTCCAGGTTTACCAAAATACATTTTGGACGCATTCTTCTAGCTTTCCAAAGTAACATTGCTTTATCAACCTCTTTATTCATTTCAACATGCAGGCCACTTTCCGAATCATGTGGCTGCTGACATTGGAAATCCAAAACAACACTAATGCAAGCCTGCCATGATTTTCTTCTTATTTTCCACCGCAACTGATTTACTGGCTTGTTTGGAAAAAACAGAAACAAGGTTACGACATTTCCCCACCTCTAAATGCAATGCCACAGCTGCCACCACCATCAACTGCACAGTCACCAACACAACGCCAAACCATCCCATCGTGGAATGGCTGACATGGGCTGTAAATCCCCCAAGGTAAATTCCAAACCCATTCTGGCACCTATACCACATAAGCTTAAACCATCAAACATATTTCAAGCATAAACACTTCATCACCTCTGCCAAAAAATTGACCATCAGGGCCAATGTCCACCATTCCAACTTGACTCAAACCATCATCTGTATAGTCCGGATACTGCAATATTTTACCCTAAAGAGAGAGGGACATTTACTGTAAACTAGGGAACATAATCCCTCCCCAGATTCAAGAATCTTTCTGATGAATCACGGGAAGAAAGAATTAAGATATATCAACCCTCGCAAGGATTAGGCCCAAAAAAACACAAAGTCCTCAACAAAGAAGCTTAAATTTCTCTCCTACTAAAACTCTATAATAGTTTCCTACTACTAAGACGCTACTACTCAAACAAATGTACCTTAATTAGATAGACCAACAAAGAATAATAAACATAATCTTAACAAAACTACCAACCACACTTCCCATTGAACCGAAAATTCCTAGTCTTCTGTCTAGGCTTCCAAAGTCGATTATATTGGTCCATTTAACCAATGGTTAAACTACCAGTTTGTCACCCTAAATTCCACATGAAAAAGGAGAATCTCAAGACAATTCAAAAATTGAATATCGTCATCACATGAGAAAATGAGAATCCCAATAGATTAGAACTTTAAATGAGATCTTAAGGAGTTGCAAAAAACTTTTGAGCTCCCTTCAACAGTCATATCCAAATTACTTGCCTCTCTCTCTCTCTCTCTCTCTCTCTCTCTCACACACACACACACACACACACAACAAGCTTGGGCTGATTTGTGTTTTGATGGGTATGGTTCGATAGGCCTATTCTAGGTAGGGGCTGGATTTCTTTCTATAGGTTGGATAAGACTTCAGGTGAGCCCAAAGCAGTGAACCTGGGTCTCTAAATTCTGTCAACGTCTTTGTGTTGGATTTGCGTGGTCTGACTAATCGTAGGTCAAGCTCTTTTAAATAAGAAATATGGGTAACTCAAATACCCAAAAAGCACAACTCATCTTCGTTGTGAGGACACACCAACGGTAGGCCTAGCCTTCATCAAGAACTATAGCAGCTGTAATGGAAGGTGAAAAGTCAAGCTCAAAGACTAAAGGAATGGGAGAAGAAGATAGACACAAAGCAACAACTCTTTTCACAACGTGGAAGTTGAAGACAAACGGCAATGTTGTGTGACAGTGAGTTGAAAAGTTGAGTGCTCGGAAGCATAGTTGTTAGTATCGTACGATACACGATACGTATTGTACGATACGTTCCGATACAGGACTAAAACGATACGAATTGTAGTTATGTATCGTTTTTGTGTTGCATCGTCCGATACACGATATGTTTTTACGATAAGATCGATACGTGCAAAAGTTTTTTTTTTTTTCCAAGGAACAATGTCGTTTTGTGATTAGAGACTGATTTTTTTATCCCTATAACCACTGAACAGAGAACCACCGAACAGATAGAGGGGCTAGGGTTTACAAAAAAATTAAAATACCTGTGTCTCACGATCACGGCTTTGAAGTCTTTGACGACGATCACAGCAGCAGCAGCCATCGAAGTATTTAGTCTTGTGACGATAGCACCCTTCGACGACGATCGCAACAACAACAGCAGCCGCCATCAAAGAAGCAGAAAGACACTTGCAGCAGCAGCCATCGACGATCGCTCTCTCACTGTGCCTCTCGATCGCTTTCGCGATCTTCCGTCTCTTTTTTTTTCTTTTCTTTTCTTTTCTGATCAGAGGACTGTCGATTGTTTTAAAATAGGAAAAATTATATTTAAACCCCTTGAGGTTTGTTACCTAATTACTTAGACCCTTAACATTTGAAATATTATACACAGACCCCTTAAAATTTATATATCCGTTAATAAATTACATCTAGATACCCTAAAGTTTGTAAACATATATTTTATTATTATTTATTTAAAATTGTACCGTATCTTCCGATACACGATACGATATACGATACAATACACTATTTTTAAAAAACGATACGCCTTTCGATACACGATTTGATAACTATGCTCGGAAACAACTGATTTGGAATGACAGTGATTTGTAACAATGAGTCTGGAATGATTTATGTTTTTGAACACCACGAACAAATTCAATTTCTTGTGTTGTTGCATAGAAGACCAGTTTGATAGGCGAAGGTAAGACTTGGAGAAATCAGTGGATGATCTCTGTTGTGTTGTAGAATGGGTCATCTCCTTAAGTTGTAGGAGATGAGATTATGTGATTAGGATCTGAAGAAGTAGCTATTGAAGCACACAACAACAATCAAAAGATCGATCGAAATTAGGCTCTGATACCAATTTATGTAGGACAAGAAAAAGGAAATAAGAAAGGATATGAGATACCAAACCCTCGCAAGGATTAGATCAAGAAACACAGTTCTCCACAAAGAAACAATTTGTTAATAGCACTCTCTCCTAAAAATAGTCGAGATTGCATCAATATTTCTCGGTCAAATCTCCTATAAAATATAGGTACACAGCTTGGGTATGGACATGACAAGAACCAGCAAGTTTTATGCTCTCCATCTTTTGTAAATGGTAAATGAAAGTGTTGCAATGTGACCCTTCTATTAGTTTTTTGTTAGTTTTTCCATCAGTATTAATGGATCGACTTTTGAAGAAAAAGATAACGGAAGATAACATGAGGGACATATTGCAATACATTTGATACATCAAGGGTCTAATGTGAAAAATTTAATCTTTACAGGTGTAAAGTGAGAATCTTGATATCTTTCAAGGTGTGAAGTCAGAAAAGCCCTATTTTTTTCTATATCTTATGTTGTTTCTATATCAGTGTTTGTATTCCATCCTTCGTTGATGCTGTGAGAGTGTTCATGCTTCTTAAATGGACACAACCCTATCCACTGCATGAGAAAGAAACTAATGGATCATTACCAATTTTTAAAGAATTTCACACAGAAAACAGTTGGAACTTACCACCTAACATTTGTCGAATCATCCACTCGCAAAAAACGCTCAACTCCCTCAGAACCAATAATAGAAAATTCTGTGGAATTGCCATATGGGATTGTTACCTGCAATAATAGAGTAAATAATTTTACACTCAATAACTAATAAAGTCAACAAACTGAAAAAAGATGATCAATGCACTCCATTTAACATATACCATAAACAAAATATTCAATGTGCTACACTATTAGACAAAAACTTGTTTACCTTGATATTTCAGTGGCTAAAAAATATGCATGACTATTAAAAAAAGAACCATTCTTCAATCTGGAACACCATCCACTACAATAGGTAAAATGACTATTTGATATATATAGGAATACGCCACCAAAATGCTTAGTGAACTTCACATATCCTATGTAAGAACTATATGGTAATATAATGTTAGTTACACGCGTGAATATTTATGCAACTGTTTTCACACTTGAAAGGGGGCATCAAACCACCACCAAAAAAATACTGGTATGCTTTTACATTAACAATAATGGAATAATATACACTTTTTTCTTTTCTTTTTTCATAAGCAAAATAATAACATACGGTGATTTCCATCATAAAACCATTAGACACTTTTCATTTGAACCAAAGGAGATGGTCAATACGATAAATCAAAATTTCATTTATTTTGCACCGAAATGCCAGAAATGTTTCCAATTTTATGGACACAAAGACAAATCAATGATTGACTATTAAAATTTTCATGGTTTGAGAAATTTTGAAATATTTCAACCAATGTTTGGAGACATTTTCAAATTTATTTTTGTCTATTATCTCCAAAATATTTTCATTTCCTAGATGACCAAAATTATGCATCGAAACGCAAGTCATATCAGATTTTGATCCTTTGATATGAGTAGGTGTTGCTCTGACCAAATGTGACTAATACAGAGTATTCACATATTATTGTGGTGTTACTATTTACAACAGGTAAATAAAATGCAATCACATGGAGGTATCCAAGGCGGATCATGCTCAACACCTAAAGCAGATGGGGTTTTGGGTCTTCACACGGTAAGTTTCCAAAGTATATGGGTCATAAGAAAAGTGTCAAATTATGTTAACTAGGGTTTTTTCACAATCCCTGCTGTCTGTCAAATAGTTTAAAGTAAAATAGTAACCAATTTCATACTTGTGGAGCAAAAGGCGAGCCCAACAACCAATATATTAATATGTATCCTTTCAGTCCAGTAATAGTAAGGAATGAATTAATTGCTGAGAATTTTGTGAAGTTCTTTGAGGTTTTATCCAATGTTTTATACAATTTACTTGGGTGGCCATGCCTAGATTATCCTTCTTTTCGATAATTTTTACCTATGGTTAAACTTTATAACTATTCTTTTTCCATTCAATATCCTTGTCATCATCATAAACTAAACCTTAGACACGAAAAGCGAATATTAGACACGAAAAGCGAATATGCTCACCTGAAACAATTTATCATTTTTGCACAAATATTTAACTCATCCTACCCATAGCTGTCAAATCGCATATCGAAAGGCGTATCGTTTTTCAAAAATAGTATATCATATTATATCGAGTATCATGTATTGTAACATATGCGTAACTTTAATTTTTAAATAATTATTAATAATATATATATACCTTTGTAACAAAGTCATATACTCATAACTATATAGCATTTCATTAATATTCTACCAATTATTCAAGTTTCCAACATAGTTCAGTAATATCAAAATGCAAAGATCTCTAATTCAAACTTCTAACATCAACTACTTGAACAACCTTAATATTCATCAGAAATTTTGAATTCAATTGAACAACATTAACAACAGACTTTATTTAATTTTTTTTTTAAAACCATACCACCGAAATGACGTTTCACTGACTTGTGATTTTAAAATAAGTCATAGAGTAAAATAATGTCATTTTAATCCCAAAAAAATAAAAAACACATAATCGTACGGTACGGTGTAAAAAATACAGACACACGATACGCATCGTTTTTCTAATGTAACGCGACGTATCGTACGATACTAATAACTATGATCATAATAGAGGTGTCATACGTGTCGGGTTAAACGGGTGACGGATGAAAAATATGTGAACTCGTACACGACATGTTTATTAAACGAGTGAAGAATCTCAACACAAACACGACATGTTTAATAAACGTATAACACGACACGACTCGTTTAACCCATTTAATATTACAAAATTATATCAACAAATTTTAATACTCTATTTTTTTTACTACCAATAGTACTTACCTAAAAAAAGAGAAAGTTTTAGTCAAATCTCATAAAAATGAGACTTGAAGTTTTAAAAAAAAAAGGCAACAAGTCATTTCTTTTTATAGACAACTCAACTCTCCTCTCCCCTCTTTTGTCAATGTGGGACAAAAACAAAAGGCATTGGTTTGCCTTTGTCTTTGAACTACTAGTTTACCTTTTTTTTTATTATTGATTTATTTACTTCCTTTTTCCTTGCTAATTTTTAAAAATAATTATTAATTTATTATTATATTAATTTTATTTAAACGGTTAAACGTGTAATAAATGGTTTAACATGTCTCACCCGAACACAACCTGTTTAGTAAACGTGTTTAACGTGTCAATCTGTTTATCACCCAAACCTGTTAAGATCTCACACAAACCCGCTTAATTTGTGTCGGTTAATCGTGTCATATCAAATTTTTGATAGCCCTAGATCCTACCCATTATGCAACCTTTTTCCTATGAAAACAACACAAAGACCCTTAAATTTCATGTTTTACAAAGAATTCTAGAATCGTATTTGTACAAATTCTCCCACCAATCAATATGGAGAGCAATACAATTTCAATCCTCTCTAACTTCAAAAGCATACAATCACCCTCCCAACAAAGAAAAATACAATGATAGAAGTAAGTAATTTCACATGCAAGATGCTTCAAAGCATGTTTCTTGAAGTCTAGAGTCCTATGAAGTACAAATGTCGTAACTAAGGCTGGAGTATTTGTATCTGATACATATCAGATACGAATACACCTTGAATATGGTTGGATATTTTATTGGATAGTTCTATCTTTCATGTACCGCATCCTCTAGAAATTTGTATCTTCTTTGATGTGCTCTTTGAATTAATATGCTACAGAGAATTGCATATATGCTTTACATATCAAGTGTACAAGGGTTCATGTTTTAGAATCCAACACTTCAGCAGTTCAAAAGTCAAGATCATGTTTTCTCAAATGTGGAGGAGAACGTGGGGGACATGTAAACAAAAGGATAAGATTGGAATCTAATACGTAGGATTCTTCGAAGCATGTGTCTTGAAGTCAAGAGTAAAATTGGCATCTTTTTCATGTGCGTTTTGAATATACGCTACAAAAAATATTGCAATTACATTTTACATATTATTCCCTCTTTTAGTAATGATGTACAATTTTCATTTTCAATTCATTATAATATTAACTATGACGTGAGCATATGACAATATTCCATAAACATCGAAATGTCCATTATATTATGAAGCATATAATAAACATGTCATTTTCCAAAATATTCTCAAGCATATCACATATGATTTTAATCCGAATAACATATATGAATTTCTAAGCATTTTATCAAACACTTAGTAGGCAAAATGATGTAAACACAACGCATACCCAAATAATACATTATTCAAAGCCCAATTCACGCAATCTCATCAAATCCAAATCAAACAAGAAATGATTTTAACATACTCTCATATTCATTTTTCATATTCTAGCTACACTAGATGTTTGCTATTACACGAGAATTCATCTCTATCATCCTACCCATTTCATATCACAACTCTAGATTGGAAATAAACTTAGATAAGAGGGACCTCTACCTCTTATAACATAAGCCCGCCTAGTATAAGCCTCAACAACCCCATACCTAGCTTTCCAAGCTTTAGACCGAAATTCCCATCTTTGAGATTTTGGAGAAAAGCACAATCTATGGTATGGTTGTGTAACTCTTGTCGCATAAACCAACATTAACTCTTGGCCCGAAGTGATCCAACGGTTGAATCTTGGCGAATCAAATAAGAAAAGTGGAAGAACTTTGACATTTTTTTCTCATCTTTTTCCCAAAAATGAATGGCTAAAGAATGAGAGAAAAATCTGATTTTTCCTCTTTAAATACTCCTTAAATGTTTTACCCTTGTTGTGTCACATGCCTCTCTTTGATTGGTCTAATTTTATTCCAAACTAATTAAATATCGTCGTATTAAGTTTTATATATTTTTACTGAACTACCTTTAAATTATTTTTCGGGCTCTGCAAATAAAATTTCATTACGTTTATTTTAGTCACGACGTCCGATCGCATCGTAAAATGCAAAAAAAATCAACTATCTCAGAATTCAACGAAAATTGACTGTGTAACTAGATTTCACGATACGAATCCAACGGTGAGATCCGTTTCGTCGTCCAAGAGCTAGAAAAATTTGAGTTTTCAACCCGTATCATATCGACTAATTACCATTTTGCCATTTTTAATGAAATTTTAATTTTTTCGGATTTTACAAGAATAACCACAACTATCCACAAGAAACAAACCAAAAATATAAGAAAACAAATAGATGAAGGGAAAAAACCAAGGGACAACAATCGGGCCACTTCCTCCAGTATCAACAAAAGAGGGATTACAAGTGGGTTTTTTCTTCTAGTCACAACTAGAGATATCAAACATCAAGAGACAATATATCCTTGGCTCACAATCATATAAACAACACCCTTAGGTGGATTTCAAGACAAGTAAACAAAGAAAGGTCTCACCAAAGTAATAAACTAGTGTCTTCTTAAAACCAATTGTAGAAAAGTCTGAGTAACAAAATGAAACAATAACTATCCAGCTGCCTATTATAGGAGTTAGACCCTAAAATTTCAGCATGATCGGGGTAGAATTCAGCCTTGATCAAGAGTAAAAAGTGGGCTGCATTTCTTGCACTTCTTCCTCAGAGTAACAAGCACTATTATTTCTCTGCTACTAATTTCTATCTCTCAGTCAAATTTTGTGCTGCCAGTTCTAGCTTTTTGGAGGACAAAATGTCTTCAATTTTTGCCTTGCTCTAGACCCTTCTAATGTGGTTATCATAGTACACATGCAACAACCTTCACCCTCGAATTTAATGCTTTGTTTTGGGAATGAGTTGGGGTCCCATATGCAAAGCATTCCCAGAAGAAATCCCGAAACAATAATCAGTCATGGTCCAATCAAACCTAATCAATCCTAACCCATTACCCAACCCAGTGCCTTTTATTATCACCAAGAACTTAAATTCCTTGCTGTCCAGAAGATTCTAAAACATCCCATGCATGAAAATTCTGCAACCAATCAATTTGAAGAACAAGCCAATTTCTCTCCTCTGGAATTCCCGAAGCAAACAATCTTCGCTTGACCAAGACCACCTATAAAATCTATTAATACAGGGCAAACCCTTTCCTTGGTCGTCCAGCAACAAACAACCATAAGAATCGAAACTGAGATCGCTTGATATGAATAATTGTGAAGTGAGGCTCAGCTTCCCCAAGTAATAGCCTTGACAAAGCACAGTTGAGTAGGCTTTTGAACAAGCTTGAGCTTGCTAGAAGAGGATTCCAACTTCAAGCAAGCCCAAAATTTGGCTCGACACAGTTTCCTGCATTTCTAATTTGCAAAATGACTATGAAACATTAACATGGATTATTTTCCTATGTCCATGAATATATTAATATAAATTTCGCTGATTCCAAAAAAAGAGCAACAAAAAAAAAACGAAAAGGAAAGATAGTTGCTTATGTTAGCACTCCACCATTTTAGAAACTTGATGAGAACTTGACATTGCAGATTAACCCAGATCATATGTTTTATTTCACTCATTTGGATAAGGTATACAAACATACATGCAAATGTAAAAGGTTATGTGGATAAGAAATCATACAACTGTGGCTTGTAGAAACTTCTCAGTGACTACACCAGCACTAGGTCCAGTACACTTGATGCTGTAACCTTCTCTCTTGATGGTCAAGGTAGCTGGCTCCCATATATCAAGATATCCCGTCTGTACATCAAAAAACAAAAAAGTAAAAATAGAATCACTAATTCAGCCTCTCGAAGTTATGAGTAGTAGAATATAACTTTTGGTAACAATATATGATGACCAGGCAGAAAAAAAAAAGCTGATAACCAGTCATACCGACAAGGATACTTTATATGAAGCATGACCACTATAAAGGGTTTTCTCGATGTGGTTATGCATATCAGGATCTGTGAGCCAAAAGAAGAGAATTTTCAGCATATTAATACATAGCTTTTGCAACATGTGATGCTAGAAAAAAGTGAACAGCTAAATAAGAATATAAACGTAGTTAATTGAGCATATATAATATTTTAATGCTCGATGGGCTTAGACAGCTGTCATTGAAAATATTATGATCCAAGCAACCAGAAGAACAATAACAAAGAGATGAAAACCATCCCAAAAGCAAATATGCTATAATGATCCAAACCAAAATTTGTCCCCACCCAATGTTGGGGGTTTGTAGCCCTGGATATGACTTAAACATAGGATTAAATTATGAAGAAATCTAACTTACATACGGCAATGACATGATGCTTTGCATTTCTAGTGTGTCCTCACTAACATGATTATCAGACACATATGTACAACCACCAAGAGTTATACACGTTGGTCAAAGGGGGTATTGTTTGCAGGAGTAACTTCATTTGATTTTCTCTTTTTTTGGGAGCAATATTTTACCAATAGCAGCTAATGAAAACTTTGAATTTCAGTGATATGTACTCGAACCGTGTATCAAAACTTGTGCTAGTATCAACTTGGTTAGCTTACCACAAGTGATCTTTCTATGATCATTTGCAAAGACCTTTACAAGTTCGCCCTGCAAATACAGAGGAAACAAGTTATCTCAATGCATAAACAAAACCCCTGGCCAGATGACAAGATAAGGTTTAATTTTTATGTGAGTACATAACAAGGTGTTAGAGTATTGTAGCATATTAGTATTAGGAGTAATTTAATCATTTATGTTGGTTTATGTTACCCTACTATATAAGGGTCTCTATTGTGTTTCTCATGTTAATGCTGCAAAACTTGATGTAATATAATAATATTCTTTCTTTCCCTCTATGTTCTCTCTTCTTTCTTGTCTCTTTGATCAAAGTTAACAAGGGCATCCTTCTCAAACCAATTGACAATAAGTGGAGTAGCCCCTCAAGAATATAAGCTAACCTTGGATAGTCCTAATCATTCAACGTGAAATACAAGCTCTCTATACGGTACATAGGTGCTAGTGCAGTTGTTAGTGAAATCTAAAGGAGATGTTGCTAAGTCAATAGGATTAAGGAATAGTTATGGGTGGTTCCCTCCTATAAAACTACATTTCGTTTGGAGGGTCACCCCAAATCCTCCAAAGAAACTTGGCAGGTTTATTAATTCCAACATGGCATTTATGTTGATTTGCCCAGTTCCAACTTAAAACTCTTACTCAAACATTGTCCACATACTTGGCCTTCAAGCTGATGATTACTCTAATTCAATCTGAAACACGACTCTTAACTATCCTGATATCCATCAACTACTGTAAGTAGAGGACAAGTTCACACAGTGGGGAGAGATGTCATATAGGCTTAGTGCTGCCTTATTCTCCTATTTATGTGCCTGTCCTTCTATAGTAGCAACTTTGACTTATTGTGACCCCACCTCACATTGCTCTCATCATAAAAGTTGTTTATCCCCATTAGTTCCTTCACAATTTTTGATAGGCATTAGTCCGAACCCCCCGATGCACTGCAACACCACCTAGTACTCAGCACTGTTCTCGGGGTGTGTGTGTGTTTGGTTAAATTTTGTGGATGATTTTTGGTTAAATTTTGTGTGCAGCGCTGACCTTTGCCTTCATCCACAATTCATTGGGATTCTTCATTCATATAAGCCTCCATAATTAGCACCTACCCATTTTCTCACTATCAATAGACACAAGACACCCCGCACACACAGCAATCCATGTAAAGAAACATTTAAGCCGTTGCATAGGGTGAAATAAGGAGTTGGGTGGATATTTAGGAAGAAATGAAGGGCAATATAGATTTTCCATGAGTGGGGGTGGTTGATTGGAAGAGAGTGTTACAAGTAGTTATTTGGGAAAATTCTAAGGGTATTATAGACATTTTAGGAGTGGGCACCAACCCCCTTCCTATCCCTTTATTAATTGTATAGATGTATGGGCCTAGATATCGAGTGCAATATCATTCAACATACAAGTTCTAAAAGTAAGAGTCATCTTATATGCAACAAAATAGTTCTTAACAAATCAAAATTTGATAGATTTAAATTATGATGGGCTTTAATGTGACAAAAGCCAGTCTATATGTGCGCTAATAATCATGGTTCAAAGTACTATTGATGCTGATACGAACTTGTCATCCATCACGGCACCCTCTATTTCGAGATCGATACTCTCCCCATGTAAGAACTCTCACCTCACGGTTGATTCAGAGACAAATATATAGACAACTCGGCAGTTGTCCGAGTTGTTATAGTACAATTGGTGTCATCTTGCCTAAATCATGGGTATCGGCCGACACTGCGAATCCTGCGTCTTAATACCATTTGAGTCGATGGTTTATAGCATCACCCAGAACCATGCTACTAATACAAGTATACTAAACACTGGAAACACTTCGTTAATCTGAATCACATATTGCAAGTTTAAAAGAAAACTGTGGAACATATAAACGAAATTTGGGAGTATGAATCAAATAGGATGGAGATCACCATTCCCATGTTTAACACAAGATGTGAGTTAAAAGACCAAAACTTAGAAAACAGTGAGCAAATACCAAACATGTGGACACTACAAGCTCACCAACCAATAATTAAATATGACATAGCAAATTGGGTATGCACATGTGCACAAAGGTAGACAACTAGGGAACAAAGGAAACAACTATGGCATGAGTCGACTAAGCGGAGAAGTAAGGCCGTCATGAAAAGCAAAGGTAGATGCAACACGACTATCAATAGATGGCTTATGTACCGAAGAGGCCGAATCACAAAAAGTAAGGTTGTTAAATGAATCGAGCCCGACAAACCAAGTAGTTGGAGCTCCGTTTGTTTTTTGCTCGCTCGGGCATGTTTATTTTACAAAACGACTTGAATCTATTCAATTTTGTGAGCTCGTTTAGTAATCAAGACAAGCGGAGCTATTCGCGAGCCAACTCATTTATAATTCATATATTTTTGTCACATTTTTATCCTGATACAAAGCAAACTTAGTCAAGTTTTATAAGTGTATTTTGGTAAAAAAAATATAAACACATTCAAAGAATCTTTTTACCACTTGGCTGCCCACCTTCTCCACTTATGTGATATCTGACTTCTCTCTCTCTCCCCCACTCTATGTGCGCCTTAAGGCCCAAATCATAGTTGTCAAATCGCGATTCGTATCGTGAATCAGAATCCCAAATCGTATCGAATCGTGAATTGTAAGATTCAACACAAAATTTGAAAAAAAATAAAAAAATAATACTACATATTTGAAATAGACAAAATCTTGAATATTGAACATTATTACATTCTAAAAATAATCAATTGACATAACCACGTCGTCTAAAAGAAAATGTGCTAGTCTTTTACTTTATTTTCATGTTTTGCTTAACCTTTTTCAAATTCAACAACTTGAAAAAAAAAATTAATTAAAGAACCATGGATATTCAAAAATCAAAATAGTGACACTCAGTATATATTAAGTTACAAACTTGAATAGAAAAAGAACAAATGAAAAAATTAATTGGGAGAAAACATACATGCCAACAATTTGATATAAAAAATTAGAACCTAACAAACGACCATGAAAGAATTGAGAGCGAAAATTAACCAATGATGCGAGAGCGTTAGCCGTGAACATTAGCTTTAATCAATGCAAGGTGAGTTTTAGACAATGTCAAAGAAAGAATGAGCAAAGAGGTTGAGTTTTTATTAGGGCGTGGATTCTTGTGCTAAAAAAGCCATGTCATTGTGCTGTTTAGTGGACAAAACGACGTCGTTTTCCAAAAAAATAGGGTTTTAAAAAAAAGTGATTGAATCGCGTGATTCGTGAAATACGAATCGAACAGTACAATTCAAGTGCGATTCAACTCTAATACGATTCAACTTTAAGATACGAATCGTTTTGTACTTGTATCGAACCGAATCGCATGAATCGAATCGCAAATCGTACGATTTTGATAATTATGCCCCAAATTCCCTTTCTCTCAAAAAGTTATTGCACCAAGCCACTCCAAACACCTCTCTCTCTTCCTCTTTCCATCTTAATAAAAATTTTCTCTTGTTCTTTCCTCCTCTGGTTTGCATGAACTCTTCCTTAGCAACTCTCTCTCGACTTCAATTTCTAGATCTCCAAAAAAATACCACAGTCATCACCTTCCACGAATCAAAACTTAGATTGAATCAACATCCAAAAATCCCAACGACTTGGCACCAGAACTTCAGCAGTAAATCACATCATGTAAGTTTTGTTCAATTTTTGAAATTCTGAAGTTAAAGAGTTTGTATTTAGATTAGGGTTCTGCTAAATTATATGTGATGGTTATGCATTTTTATTTGGGATAAGACTTGTGGATTTTAGATTTTAGATTTTAGATTTGAAGCTTGTGGATTTGAGAGATTTAGCCTTAGAGCTCAGTTTTGGCTAGAACTTGAGCAAAAATCAAGGCTTAGTGTCCAAGATGGAACAACCCTTGAAAAACTCGAGTCAAGCTTGAGCATACCAAAGCTCAGAAGGCTTGGCTTGAAACACTATTCATCAAAAGCCTAATTAGAATACACCAATCTCCCATGCCTATTCCAACAATAATCGTCAATTATCTACGCCACCTCAATAGAAAATTTTCACTCAAAATGATTACCATGACTAGTACAACCATAATCAGTAATGTCTCAGTGTAATACCCCGTTCTATTTTGGCAAGGAACTAGTTAGAGAATATTAAATTGGAAGGAATAAGAAAAATTTTAAAGAGGAATTTAAAATAGTCTAGAAGAATCTAGAATATTGGAGAAGTTTCTCAAAAAATTTAGAATAGTGTAGAAGAATCTAGAATGTTGGATAAGTTTGTAGAAAGTTCTAGAAAATCCTAGAAAGTTCAAGAATAACCTAGAATAGTGTAGGACAATCAAGAAGAAACTAGATATTGAAAAAGTTTCTAGAAGAATTTGAAAAATTCTAGAACAATCTAGAGAAATCTAGAATGTTTTAGAAGGTTCTAGAAAGATTTAGAATGTCCCAGAAAGTTTTAGAAGGACTTAGAAGGGTGAAAAAGACTTTAGAATATTATAGATGAATCTAAATACTTGTGGAATTGACATATGCAAAATTAGCTTGAAACCTAGAAGGATCTAGGAGATGAGAGATGGTAGAATATTCTAGTGAATGTCCCCTAACAATGTCACATGTCAATATTCTAGAATAATCCTATGATGCCTATAAAGAGGGCATTTGGGATTGGATTAATATACAAGGGCACAAGTAGTCTTCCACTTTCAAGAAAGAATAAACAGTAAAAGAGATAAGAGAAGAAAAGAAGAACATCTCATCAAAGGAGAAAGGAAATTGTGAGAAAAAGAGGAAAGACATCGATAACATCTCCAAAGGAAATTGTGAGAAAAAGAGGAAAGACATCGATAACATCTCACTCTACTTCAGGTAACAAGCAACACTCAAGATGCATATCATTTGGACTTGGGGTGAGTGGTTTGGCAGGCTATGTATTTTCAAAAATTTTCTGTATCCCTAAACATTTTAAAAATAATACATCATGTTTGTTCATTACTACTTTTACCAAATATTTTACTATGTGCCTAAATACTTGCGACATACGATGAATTCTTTTGTGATGGTGACTCAATCACTGTTTATATGGTGAGACTGTGTGTGGTAACTCTGGCCACTAGAGAACAGACCCGGGGGAGGCTGAGATAACCCTAGTACTCAACGGTTGAAGGAACAATATATGATGCGTCCTAGTGACCTTCACCGGATCGTCTTAGGGAACAGACCCGGGTGAGGCTGTGGTAACCCTAAGTATGATGTTGGATCTAACCTTAAGATCTTTTAGTATTCGGTATTGGTTTCCATCAATTATTGGATATCGTACAATCTCTACCATTATGATATGATTCAAAGCTGTGGTACAATTTCTTGTTGAAACCCGATTGTGTTATTCTTGAAAAATTGGTTATCTTAATGAAGTTATTTTTCCAAATCTTTGATTTACATGTCGTATGCCAAAAATATTTTTCAATCACTTTGAATATGCATGTCTTTCCATTCACTGGACTTTTTAGCTCATGCTTTCAAAATAAAAAAATGTGAAGTAAACGATTGGAGTGTCGATAGTGGACTCGGGGAATTGTTTGGGGACTAATAGTATTGTGACCTCTGTAGCATACATCGTATAGCCATCTTTACTTGTTTGGATAATTGGGACAAACAGGTTTAGATATGTTGAATTAGACATGTTGACATGAAATCAATTTAGCGTTAATGTTATTTTTCACTCCTATATTATTAGTTTAGTTATTAGGCTTATGTGTTCAATAGGTTATCGATCTATGGTTCGCGGCCGGTCATGCCCTTGGAATTGGGGAGTGACACTCAGTAACCAAAATATGATCTTTAAATACACTATACTTAGAGTTAAGGTTGAACAACAACAAATCAACCTTAAACTTTTTGCGTTGTCATCATTGTATCTCTAAATCTATGCTCAATTGTTCATAAAGCACAGATCCGCTACACATTATGTAGTATACATCCAAAACGCTCATAAATCCGTAACACATTATGCAATTATGAATGCATCTGCTCAAGTGAGTCTCATATCTTCTTGGTCATGTCAAAGAGCTGTACACTAGAGGCTTTATAAGATTCCGTACTAAACCAAAACTTGGACGTCATCTGAGAATTCTCATTTCACCAATATGCATAACTTTGAGTCCAAAATAAAGATCATTCTCAAGTAAATACTTGATTTTCTTCTTTGCATGCAGGAAAAACATTAATGGCATGAGACCAATAGTAGTAATTACAATTAGAGTCACAAGCGCTCTAACGTTTCAAGCCCAAATTGACATTTCCAATGCAAAATCGACAAAAAATCACGTTATACCTTCACCCAACTCACGGATTTGAGGTTATCAATTCATTTATGATGATGGTATTGTCCATATTCACGAGTTGAGATCCATGACACGCCCTTCATATGTGACTTTTCATGTCTTTTGATTGAACAAAAAGAATTATTAAAAAAAAAATTACAACCATGTATCATATCAACAAAGAAAGGACAAATAGATAGATTGATGTAAAAATTATTATTTAATATATTTAAACTTCTTTTGATCAAGATTCAATCTGATATCCTTTTTGCTATTTTCAAATCAAATTAATATCTCATTGGTTTCATGTTTTTATTAGATTTAATTAATCTTAATTTTGTATTTTTTGGAAGCGATACTTATCAAAGTCAAATGAGAAGCTCCTGCTCTAATATTTTTTAGATTTCTACCAAGCTTGCACTCCCGCTCTCACCCTCGTTTTCACCCCTGTTCCCTATCCATGTGATCTAGATTACAACCAAGAATCAAAATGTATTGTCAAAACGTCCGAAACGTTTCGGAATTTTAACACACCGACACAAAACATGGATTGAATCCCAAAATTCTAAAATTTTGGTCGAAACGTCACTGTGTCGGACCGTTTCGGTCGAAACAGTACCGTTTTGACCAAATAGCACTGTGTTTCAATATCTAGAATTACGTATTTATGTATTTTAATCATAGTGTACACAATTGGATGACCTTTAACACCATCCAAGGTTGCCATTAAGAAACTCATATTTGACTATATAGCAAACAAGAACAAAAGAACAATTAGTCAAGTCAATAAACAGCAATCACACCAAAGAGTTTAAAAAGTACTTAAAAAACCCCATATTAGAACCCAAAAAACCTCGGGCACAACCCCGGAAACAAGAAAGCAACCTAAACAATGACTTGTAGTCTGTCATGAATAAGGATCAAAATTTGGTTTTAGTGCATAGTTTCGGTGAATTTGGAAGTAGAAACGTTTCGGTAATGTTTCAGAAACATTTCGGAATTTATTTCCAAAACTTTGGTCAAAACATTCCATGCAATGTCGGATATCTCAGATTACTTCTCACCAAACCTTGTCACACCTCTTAGGTAAGGATTGAAGCATAAAAAACCTCAAATTGTCCGAAACCAGATCAAAAAAATTGGCACAAAATTGCCGAAAATCATTTGAAAATGACAAACCCTATCCTAATGAATTCAAAAAAAATAAACAACCACGACCACAATTATCAGTACATTGAGTTTGGGCGTGAGTTAAAGTTGGAATATGTTGATGTCATGTTGACATCAACCCTTTTGTTGATAGCGTTGGCAAGTTCCCTGCAAATCTATTTTTAAAATGTCTTCAGGTGTATTTTTCTAGACGATATCTTGCCTCGGGTCGATGTTCTGTTACTAAGTAAAAGCAGTAGCAATGATATATAAGTATTACGGAGAGGAAAAATGAGAAAGAGCGAAAGAGAAAGATTTAGAATTCCCCACAACCTCTTATCGATATTAGAAAATATAAAGGAGAAATTATCATCTTTCCCCAAACTAGGTTATTGTGACTAATAATAGAGAAAGGAGAACTCTAAGTGTGGACACACCTCAAACTGATTTGGGTCGACAACTCTAAAGGAAACAAGCTGCTTCAAACATTAGGTATCCCTCCAACCCCTCCTCGTACCACTTCCCTTCCC
>CM042190.1:1857394-1870466 GCA_023539305.1 Ilex asprella | reverse complement strand
AAAAAAAAAACCAACAAAAAATGACAAGCATGTTCCACGACTTCTGTCACTAAAATATCCTTTCTTTCAATATAGGAATTAATGTTTAGATTACAATTATTTCGACTTTCTTCTTGCATATATAATTTTCAAGAACCAGTATTACTTCTCTATTTCTTTCCTTTAGTTTCTCTTTCTATACCATGCAATCATATTGGGCATAACTGGAAATTGAATAAAAGTTACAACAGTAACAAATCAAATTCAGATTGAAAAAGTTATTTCATAGGAAAACTGGAATATCGTTATTCACAGCTTCACCTATAATCTACCCCAACACAGTCTCAATCTTGATTTTCGTGTTTTGGCTGTATTAATTACTTTCAAATTCAATTCTCAATTATGCCTTGAACTGGATCCCTCCTCCCCAACCACCCCATAAAATACAATATAATGACCCTGGGGGAAGTGAGAGTTCAAGAGAGAGAGAGTGAGTACCTTTCGCTTCCTGTTATCCAGAGGCTGAACTTCAATGGCAAGGTACGTATCAACATCATCTGCAGTAACAATATAATTTGGTTGCTTGGCCCCTGAAATCAGCACCTTAAAAGATTCACAAACATGTAATATTGCAATCATTTCAGGAAATCAAACTAACAAGAATTACCATCAATATAGTTGACAGATCCGTCTTCCATATGGCGTACCCACTGCATGTAAACAAATTAAAGGAAAGGGAAACTACTATAAAAGTTAACAGAAATCAGCCACTACAAAGCTACTTAAAAAGATCTAGACAAGTTTGAGCAACATCAATCACCAAAGGCAGTCATATATAGAAACTTCAACATAACAGAAAAATTGAAAGCATTGAATACACAAATGCACCTCAAAATTACAGCTGGTTGTTCCATTAATAGAATATCCGCTTGCCAGGAGTTCCCGTCCTGGGAAGGCTTCACCTGAAATTTGGAGGCCCTCTATTGCAGGTAATGGATCATCATCGGCAGCTGAATATTGAAATGAATTAAGTGCAGGAAAGTAAGCAGCAATGCTCAAAGCAATAAACTAAAGATTAAAGTCCAAGATATTGTCACCCTCAGAGAAGGAGGAAGAAGGTTCTTCAAGAACTGGGGCTAAATAAGGAGAATATGAAGAGCTGGGATCATCAAGCGTTGTTGTATAGGGAGAGTTTTTGGAGCCCCAGTTGGCTGAAGGCTCCGTCTCATTTTGGTGTCCGTCCATGTCTGCATCATCCATGTCGTTGCTGCTAACCGGATAACTAAAAGACACTTGCTTATTCGTGGTTTCTTCCCCAGTTCGTGAAGGATACAAATCTCCCCTGGCGACGCCTATCTGTGCAGGCATATCTTGGGATGCAGTGCTCCTGACAACAGCAAAGACCTTAATACAGGACCAGAATTGGCAAAAGCCGAGCAAACATCCATAAATAGGCTCGGAAACACACAAGTCTTGTATGCTATTTATCCGAAAATAACAAATGAAAAGTTAAGAGGACCTTCTGTGCATTCATTAATTTCTTAAGGAAATGAATCAAAGACACATAAAATTTCTATTTTCCAAGCATAAGGGCATTGAAGCTGTCTTAAAGTTAACTTACTGAACACGAAACTCATAAAGAATGAAATACTTATATTCAAAACTTGTGGTGTGTAAGTTTCAACTGACGAAAAGGAAATCTGACTAAACTGAGAAGAGTAAAATGCCTGCTGATAAGTCCTTGTCAAACCAATTACAAGTCCTTGTAAAACCAACAATCATAAAAAAGAGAGGCCATAATTCTAATTTCAGCTCATATATAGAATTCAATTTGAAGGTAAAGAATCTGAACAACTGATTTTTTAAGTTCAATCAACAGCAAGTAACAGCATAATATATGTTGTTCTAAATGTGAGGTAAGTTGCCTAGGAAAAAGGATACTACACTTTGTTGTTATTGCTACACAACAAAACCTTTTATTTTTTGTCTAAGTACTGTTAATAGAAGTTAAACTTAGAAAGAAACATAGTAATGCTTGAACGGGAGCAGGAGCTGGAGGAAGTTTCCACAGAAAAAAGAGAACAATATTGGAAAATAAAAGGAATGACAAAAGGTAAGAAAATCAATAAACAAAAAATTCACACTATAACCTCCACAATACAATCAAAAAGGGACCAGAGAGAACCAGATAATGAACTACATGTTCAGCAGAGTATCACCATAAAGGACTTCTCGGAAAACAAAAGGAATAACACAAAGTGAAGCACAAAATATGAAACCTAAAACTAACACCACCACATACAGAACAGGCTACAACAATAGAATAGCCAGAGATTCAGCAGAGTATCACCATAAAGGACTTCCAAGATCTAAAGCTCCTTTTTGGAGACAAAAAAGAATTGTGAAATCTAGAGTACTTGTTCACCAGAGGATCAAGCGAAAGAATCTTCTTTTTGCAAGTGTACTTGTCTTCTCTCATACCTCATGAACAGACCTAAATACGCATTCTTGAGCCTATACAAATCCTATATTGCAAATCCCAATCATTCCCATCTTCAAAATGAACCTTAAAACTATACAACCTAAAATAATAGGTCATTTAGCACAAAAATATTAACCTGAATACCCTCCTCCAAACCCTTAATTTTAGTTACCAAAACCTTACCCAAATACCCATCAACGAACCCTACGCGTTTCCACTTGTTTTGACCTTCAAATCAACACATACAAACCCTAGGAATCTATTTGGTCGGACTGTGTAATACTCCTATTCCTTACACAAACATCTATGTTGGTGACTCTACTTGTAGGAAAGTGTTTCCCTCACTTGTCCTACATTTTATTTTAATATTTCACATGATTTTTGGTACCTTCCATTTGTAAATGGGAGCCTTCAGTCATTGATAAACAATTTGTTGGACAACACTCAACACAATTACCACAAAATATACAAATTCCAAAATCAATATTGTAATTAAGGAATCATTTCTTTCGAATATCAATTTCCAATTTACAACGGGTAGATCTATAGGACATACATGAACACATACTTCACAAGGAATGCATTTATGAAATGCAAAGTAGATTTGGTCACAGAAACGTTTTGATATTATCAATTTTTCATACGGGTATTGAATAGTTACAAATAATGATTCGCATGGGATAAGGCAATCATGAAACATTGACCAATGTCCCTTGCAGGCCGTACTGTTTGTTAACCATAATTTATGAACTCAATTACCATAGAGAAGATATTGGATAATGGCACAAGCATTATTCTCTTTTTTAACTAGAGTACATAATTGCTAAAACTGAGATAAATTTCCAATTTTCTCCTCTCAAAAATGGGTACAAGCATGAACATGCTGGAGGGTTTGTTAAAGTTTAAACTACAAATCTAAGTTGCCCACAGGACCAGAAGCAACCCCAGTATTTCTAATTTCATAATAACACACATCCATAGCATTAACTCAAAATTCTGCAAGAGATATAATTTAAGGAAATGAGGATTATAAAATTAGTAAGAGAGAGAGAGAGAGAAGATTTACCAGGAAAAAATGGGGCTCAAAACAAAGAGATTTTCACATAAACTAGGCTACACATCATTCCTTGATAAAATCTCAAATCTTAAACGATCTCAAAATCTTCCATAATTTGACTATAAAAATTTTACTCAGAAGCCCTACAACACCACATTATTTCCAAGAAACATGGTGTTCTAGTGTAATGGAGAAAAACAGAGGGAGTTACTAGCGTCCTCCAATTATTTTACCATCAATCAAGTGCATGAGAATCAGCAAATTCTATAGACAGCAGAATTGTTTGTATAACCTTACTTGCCTTGCAACCCGAGATAAATTGTTAGAAGCTGTTGCACATTGAAATGCCACAACAGGTCTCCTTTCAAACACTTTTTCTTTAATAAGTCACAAAAATGCAATTGATGTTAGTTTTTGGGAAGGTGAAGCCTAACTTAAGTTCCAAGCGAATCAACATGCAATTTTTAAATGTTGACTCATACATACACGCCCCGTCAGTGGGAGAAATCAGTGACACCAAAAACAGACTGTGTAATATACTAAAATGCATTCAGTTCACAGTAGCAGTCTCCATTTGACCAGGCTCACCTGTTTGCAAGAGGTGAATACCGCCCTAAGTCATCAGGCTCCATATTGTTCGAAACACCAACTAAACCATTCTGATGATGTCCTAACAGATCCCAATCTCTAGTTGCCAGAGGATCCGAAGAAATTGGTATCTGCCCATTTGAGTATGTTGGTTGTAGCACCAGTTCAAGCCCATTTTTGTTCTGTCGCATAAACATGGGTATTTGAGAGAATCATGATTGCACCATTGCAAAATCATAGTAAGACAAACAAGCTTAGTTAAAATGCCAATCCTACCCCGCTGGAATGAGATGGTGATTGAGCAAAATTTGAGGGGTTCACATCGGAACGCCACGGTGCCAGTTGATATTGAGTCTCTTTTAACTTTGCCTGTGAAAACAAAAAGAAAGCACATAAATTCAAGTCAATCCAGCTATGGTGAATAAATTTTGGTAAAGGCCCTGAATATCCCAAACTAATCAAGGCCAGGTTCAATTTGCCATAAAATTTAGAGATTTAAACAAATAGATGCAACAAGTTTGTGGCTTCCTCAAACCCTTACAGTGTACCTCGGTTACAATGAGCTTCTCCTGCAAATGTTTGAACAACACCTGCAAGAGGCAAGTTTCAAGAAGTAAACATGATAATGGTAATTTCAGAGAATAAAGAATATCAGCCACCCTTCGCCAATATAAAATATAGACATCATCTTTGTACCTAGGTCTTAAAAAAATCATTTATTTTATTGACATTAACATAATTTTAATATATGGCCTTAAGGTAATTTTTTTTAAAACTCCAGGTATTGATATACATAAAGCAAGCAGAATATACAATGAAGAAGGATGAGCCATCCTTAAAAGGTCACAAAAATACATTCACCATAAAGAACACTAAAAATAAGGATTGCAGAACTATCAAACGGGGTAAAAACCACCTACGGTAAATTTTCAAGGAATAAAATGTGACTCCAGCGACTGAAGTGACCCCTCTTAAAGGGTCACTACCCATCTTGATCCCTATTAATTGGGGACACTAGAAGTGTCAGATTGGGCACAAACCTCTTTTTTGAAAGTTTTTGCACAAATTAGCTGCCCTTTTATTCAAATCCACCACTCACAATTGTTAACCCAATACTTTTATCACTATATCAGGCAATTGCCCCCATGTAACTCCTTTCTTGGCAAGTAAAATATTCGTTTGAGATCAGGAAGAATGATATACTCTGTAACTGGTAATCATTTCCAAGAAAACCCAATCCCATTTACAAAATGTAACAAGAGTTACTTTCCGGGGAAAAAAATGTAACAAGGGTCTTTTAAAAATTTTGCCTCAGATTAGTATCATGTTGTATTTGAAATTTAACGCAAAGGTTCAGCCTTTATAGACTGAAAGATTAGCAGCAAAGCAGTCTAGGGATGGGTGTGGCATTGAAGTGTCTGATGAGAGAGTGGGGGCTCAATCTGATTCTCTCCAAGCTTCTTGGTGAGTCGGTCTGCAGACCTGTGGCTTCTAAAGAGGATTGCAGAATGGGAAACCAAAGCTTGGAAGGGGAGTCAGAATAGCCTGGCTGATTCTTTTAAACTACCATTATAAGACACAAGTATTAGGGTTTCAATGGAAGACAGTAGATGTAGAGTGTGTGTGTGAGAGAGAGAGAAAGAGAGAGAAGAGAGAGAATTAGAGAGAGGGAAAAGGGAAGAGAAGGGGAAGAGTGAGGTTGGCAAGGAAAAGAATCAAAGAGGACAAAGGAGATGTGAGAGAGAAGAGAGAGTGTGATTCTTCCAATGATTCAGCATGCCAAAACAAACCAATATTTACATGAGGTCTCAGTTTATATAGGCAATCCCAACCCAAAACATCTTATAACAGTTACAAATATCAATAATTAAATGATCATCCTTCGACAAATATATATTGCTCCAAAAATTATAGCCTAAGAATCCTCAAGTCAAGCTTCACCAAATCCCTTGATGTTCCCCAACAATTCTCCTTCCCTAAGAGAAAACTCTCCAGCGAGTTATGGCGATGATATTGCTCCAAAAGATACAGATCATAATAATAAGACATCTCTTCAAGAATCCGTATAGCATCAAAAAATCTCCCAATGTGATAAAATGACACTAGGAACCACCAAGTGATGAAACGACATTATTACTCTGAAGAACTATTGTTGCCAACCCATAACTCCACCAATAAGAACACATGCAAGCAATATAGGAGGCCCCATAAAGCCGCGATAAATTACAGTTAGATTGTAAAGTCGTTAGGGTTTTGGAAAAAAGAAGAAGAAAGAAAGAGAAGAATATGGAAAGAGAGTAGTGTGTTAGGTTACACAACTACACTCAACTTATTTATATAGTCACAATCATAAAATATTGAAATATCCCTAAGCTAGAAATAATACAACACAACACTCTCCCTCAAGTTGGTGTATAAATGTATATCATTCTAACTTGTAAAAAATAGAGTGTACTTGCAAAGAATAGAGTGAAAAACCTTGCTACTAAGCTCTCCTTTGTGAAAACATTAGCTAACTGATCTTCAGATTTTACAAAGGACATGCAAATCAAACCCTTATTTAACTTCTCTTTAATAAAGTGTCGATCAATTTCAACATATTTAATTCTAACTCAGGAATATTTCGATCCCTGATGACATCGCATCAGAATCAAACAATCTCCATTTCTGGTTGCAAGATGCGATTTTCAATGAATTCCAACAACTTTAAGGCAGTAGATTTGATCGATGCTCTGATACTAAGTTAGATTGTAGAGTCATTAAGATTTTGGAGAAGGGAAGAATATCGGAAGAAAGTAGTGTGTTAGGTTACACAACTACACTTAACTTATTTATATACTCACAATCATGAAGTACTAAAATACCCCTAAGCTAGAAATAACACATTACACAACAATTATAATATTCTTCACATAGAAAACTGGACAAGTATTCAAATCAAAGGTAAATCTAAGAAAATTTGCATGAGGCCCAAGCTTACAAGAAGTACAAAAGAATAGGACAAATGAGACAGTAAGGAAAAATAGTGTGGAACAATTTTAATTGGGAATGCTAATAGCAGACAAAAAGACCCAATTGGTGTAAGTAAGCTCAATGACAAGTGGACCCTTTACCTCCTTTTCCCTCAACTTTAGTGGTTGATCTTTTAAGTAGGATAATTACTAGATCAGAAAAGACGGATTTATTAAAGGGAGAACGTGGGTTTTGAGAGTGTCACTGTTGCAAACAATTTTTTGTTGATGACACAATTTTCTTCCCCTTAAGTGAAATAGAGAGTTTTGAACATGTAGTTTTCTTCAATAGAATATTTTAAACTCGGTTTAAAAATAAATGAGGATCAAATGATGAAGGATCAAAAATATGGAAAGAAATAAACAGTGGTTAACTGGGGCGTATGGTCCATATTGTCCTAGGAGGAGAAGAAGATTGTGGGAGGGATTGGCAAGTTTGTTTAGTTTGTGTAGTCCTCCAAGGTCCTTGATGACTCTTTTATTAGAGAAACCAGTTTGAAAGATCCCTGTTTCGTTCTTTGCTGGGCATTATTCATCTGAGAAGAATGGAAGGCCTAGAGTAGAGAGGTTAGAGTGGAGTCCCATTGAAGAGAGTACTTTTGAGGACCTACTATATTTTAGAGTGGTAGGGCTAAGGTACCTGGTCTGAATGGGTTCACTATAGTGGTATTTCAAGATTGTTGGGAGGTGGTAAAAGAGAGTTTGTGGAGAGTTTTTGTTGAATTCTTCCAAAATGGTGTCATTAATGCAATAACTTTTGCCACATTAATAGGTCTTATTCCAAAGAAGGACAAGTTCTGAGAATGAAGGATTTAGACCAATTAACCTTGTTTCTAGCCTTTATAAAATCATTGCAAATATATTATCTTTGAGGTTAAGGGAGGTCCTTAGTGAGATTATTTCGGATAGTCAGGGTGCTTTTGTCAAGAGAAGACAAATCTTAGATGTGACTTTGGTGGCTAATGAGGTGGTAGAAGACTATAGATTTAGGAGAAACGAGGGTATGGTTTTTAACATTGATTTTGAAAAAACCTATGATCATGTGGACTAGAGTTTCTTGAATCATGTTTTGGAAATTTATGCTTCCTATCAAAAAAAACTAGTGAGACTTCTATTGAATTACAACCACTCCAACAGCATAAATTTTTTAGAGTAGAAGGTTGTTTAACAATTTCAATGTCTGTTATATTCCTTTCGATTAAGTATTGTGTTCCTCAATTGCATACCAAAGTTATTCGGTTACTGCAGGATGCCTTTGTTGAACAGTTTCGAAGTAATTTGAAGGTTGTTGCTCTTAGTGTACTTTTCCGTTTCTTATTGTATTTTATTTTTCCTTTACCTAAAAGATATCTCGTCTTGTCCACAATATTATTCTCCTCCCTCACTTTTCTACATTAATAATATGCTTCTTCTATCCACACAAAAAAAAGCATGCATCAACTAAAAACAGGCCCTTCAGCCTCATAAGCCGAGCTTAGGCACTTCAGTAATCAAATCACCCTAGCTCCCCATGACACCCATTCAATCAAATATCAAGATTCACCATGAGAGTGCAGCCAAGGTGGGAAGAAAAAAAAGGAAAAGAATAAAAAATTGACCAAGTCAAAGATAACAGTTAAAAGAACATGTAACGAAAAGATGGTACCAGCTATGGATTTTAGTAAGTTTAATCATTCCTTCCCTAAACAACCTTAATATAGGTATCACCACAATCAAAAACAAGAAACAAAAATAAATCAGTGTGCAGGAAGAAAAGTGATCAATCTCCACAAACAAAAAAAAATTGCAAGTGGAAAAACAAGGGAGGAAATTTGTCCTCCTCTTTGATGTAATATGCAAAACAATTGGCTATCACTCAATGTCAATCCTCTTTATTTGATGATTGTTAATAAAGGGTGTTGTGGAGGATAACCTAGATGGAAACCTAATTTGCTTGATTTCAAACAGTGGTTACCCTTAGACAATCAAGCAAGTTGGGTCAAACAAAAAAGACGAGAAACCGTGTTTTGTTAGTAGCTCTAGCTTTTACAATTGAACCCAATGACACTCTTACCAGCATTAGCCTTTTCTGGGATAATTAACATTAATGAGAGTAATTAGGAGTAAGGATTCCGGTATCATTCCAACTAAAGAGAAGATAGAGAAAGGGGGGGGGGGCAGAGAGAGGGAGCGAAGGCACCACAGCGTAACCCAGTTTCCACTTTCAACACATTATCAAAGCAGAATGTGCAAAATCATTTCAACATCCGCAATTTACCAAACTAGTTATCTACAGGGGGCGTGCACATTTGTGGTTATGCATTTACTACATGCCAGCTAGAAGTGCAAATAGCAAACAAAAGCTGATCACTTCAGCTCAAAGTTCCACTGAAAGCTAACAGATATATATGAGTAATAACGTCATTCTTTTTATGCATACTACCGAATCGAAAAAACTGGCTCATACACACCTTGAGATTGCTAACAATGGATTGGGCATCAGCAACAGGTGGCTGAAGGGAATATTCTGCAAGAAGAGGCATTAAAGAGGATACAAATGTTGATCTTTCTTGGTGTGCAGCCTGAAAGAACCATAATGCCAACCTCAATATATTTTTTCAAAAAAGATTTGAACCCGATTAAAGAATCGGCCAAGTATCTTTGATATGTTTATTTCAACATCTTGCATGTCATAAATTAGGTAGTTAGAATAATTTACCACAAACTATAGGGATTTGTATTATAATGCAGCAATAATATACAAGCATTCGTATTTTTTAGATTCAATGGGTGGAGGGGAGCACGCGCTAGAGAGAGATTCTAAGTAAAATAAGTGAAATTACTGGCTTAATTGAGAATAAATGTTGTCATAAAACATGATTCAGGGGCACGATTATCAACGTGAATATGATACCCAAGTGTATGATATTGCACGAGCCTAGGAAGTTAGAAAAAAGAAACCTAAAATATGAGCTAGTACACATGATAAACTTGTGAAGATCAATTTACATAATCAAACGATTATTTCATCAGAACTAATTCACGTTTGGTTCCATGTCTAGTTGCAATTCAGACATAACAATGACAATGTTTCAGAAAATTTTAATCAGAGCTTGTCTCCATAAGAGTCCCCAAAAACAGGTCAACATACGTAAGCAGAGATGAATGATACCTGTAATTGATATGTAAGACGTATATTTTCCTCAATTATGTCTTGTCTGTAAGATAGGGCTTTAGATGCAGCATCAACGAGATCTTGTTGCTGCTGATCAAAGGCCTATAACAAGCATTCAGTTCATACAAACTCCATCAGTTTTAAGGAAGAAAGAAAGAAGATGGACTGAAAAAATAGTGGAAGGGAAATTCTGCCCACCAAACGCATATAAGCAATACGCTTCTCCAAAATATATTTCTCATTGCGTACTTGTGCTTCCTATCAACACCAGTGATAGTTTAGTTACATGGAAGTATGAACGAAGCAATTATGCAATACTTGAAAACCATACACTGTCCTACCTTGATCGAATACTCAGCAATATGTTTCCGCAAATGTGATATCTCGTCTTCATGTTCACGTATCTTAACAAAAAGGCCACACCCAAAACTCATTGATGAAAGACAGAACAAAAAAATGGCTCATATGCAAATGTACCATTAGTCCATTAAATTCAACTTCTAAAAAATGGCACCATTTAATTGTAAAATGATACCTGTTTCAAAAGGCTGCTAGGATTATTTACTTCAGCCACTGACATCCCACCATGTCCTGATAGATTAAACCGTGGATCATATTCTCCTTCCATTTGATACCTAACAGAAAATGTGAATTGTCATTTGTGCTTGTATGTACCAATCATTAAGATTGTTTAAATAAACTCTAATTTTCAGTCCAAATTATCTGTGTGGCATTCACTTGTATCTTGATGTCAAATACCTGCTAGGAGAAAAGGATGTTGTAGATGGTGAAGAAAACTGAGAGAAGCCCACGTTATCTAATGCTGCCTGACCACCAGGAACCACTTTAAGCGTTCCATTGATCTTGCTGCTCTCAGACGGCCTTTCTACACGAGTTTGCATAGTACGGTCCTCAGCATTTTGCATTTCCTTTTGGAGAACTATTGTATTAGATGGATCATGAGCAGAAGTGTTGTCTGTTCTTCTAATCACATCTGTTTCATTCACCAAAGCAGAAACTGATTGCTCCGCCAATTGAGATCCACGAACACAATCATCCAAGTGATCGACCAAATGAGGACTTCGACCCTTTGCCTCATGTGATTTCTGCCAGGAAGAGTGGATACTAAATTTTGTATAACAAAGGAAGATTGTGTATTCAAATTTACACTAAGTTTCCTATTAGATGCATGGTGCAGGGAGGCAAGAACCTTGATTGTGTACCATCTTTCACTAAATTAATGATATGTAAAAGTTGAAATTGCAAAGCTCGTCAAGTACTAATTTTAGACAACTTAATGTCAATTTTTTTTTCTTTTTTTTTTTTATTTGAACAGTAAAATTTATTAATAACAAATATAAGAAATACATGTGAGGACAAGGAGTCATCAAAGGAGAAAGAACATGAAAATAAAGAGAAGGAAAAAAAACTATTGGGCTAACTTAGAATATAAATATATCATTGCATCATCAACAATCAGCACACACTTGAGTCCAATGATCCATAATCAACAAGAATGGAATGCATTCAAGTCTTTTGACATGATAACCCAAACAGAAGCTATGAGAGTTACTTTATCCCATAACTTTGCCCAAGAATCTTTATCTCCATAAAGGTATAAATTTTTGAGATCTCTTTTCAACCACACCACCCAAAACAATGCTACAACCAAATAATTCTATAAAATCTGAGATTTGTTACTTGAGCCAAAGCCATCAAATGAATCTCGACAATTGACACACAATTTTTAGGGCATAGCCAAGGGACACCAACCATACCCAAAAGCATATTCCACAACTTACTGCCGGAGCAATGAAAAAAATGGTGATCCATACATTCTTCCTCAAACTTGCATAGAATGTACCATTGCGGCTTAAGAGAAGAGGATGGTCTTTTCTAGAGAAAATCACTGGTCTTGAGTTTCTTATGACAAAGGAGCAATCATACCCAAAAGCATATTCCACAACTTATTGGTAAATAGGTGATCCATACATTCTTCTCCACACTTGCATAGAATGCACCATTGCCGCTTAAGAGAAGAGGATGGCCTTCTTTTCTGAACCAAATTGTTGGTGTTGAGTTTCTTATGTGCAAGCAACCAAACAAAAACTTGAAGCTTTAAGGGAGCCTTGGACTTATATATAAAAGATGGTTGGAAGATTGGTAAGAGTTTAAGCATCGAACCCAAAATCAATTGGCAAAGAGTGAAAAAGCCCTTTCACTACATAAATCAACCTTAGGTGGGACCTAATCATTCAATATGATAAACAAGCCCTCTTTATAGCCTCCCTCATGAGGGACCCGGGCTCGCACGTAGGGAAACCAAAAAGGGAAAGTCAAATGAAGCAGAAACTTGGTCCACTAACCACTCAAGACCCAACTCTGATACAATGTTAAAACATCCAACCTAAAATTAATTGGCAATGAGTGGAGAGGCCCTTTAGCTATATAAACCAACTTTAGGTCGTCATAATCATTCAACTTGGGATACAATCTCTCTTTACAATAAGGAAGTTGTATAAATAAGGACTCAAGGGAGAGTTACAAGAGAACTCTGCTGTGGAAGAACTTGCGCACCTTTTCTCTTATCCAAAGAAAAAGGATCCAATACTACATTATCTAAAATACCCAAAAGCAAAGACATTTCACAAATTTCTCCATCATTCAAGTTCCTAAAGAAATTAAAATCCAACTCTTTGTGGAAGAAAAGGATGAGGCCATACTTTAAATATGAGTTATGAGTTCAAGACAATCAATATAAACTCGGGAACATAGAACCAAAGGATGAGAACCCCCCCCCC
>CM042190.1:1804440-1856994 GCA_023539305.1 Ilex asprella | reverse complement strand
ATATATATCCTCACAAAAGCGAATTATCCCCCCATTACCAACGGAATACTTGATAAAGTTAGAAAAATTAGATAACCCTAGACTGTTAATTTTACAGAGTTAACACAATATTAGAGAAAGACGGAGAGTAGTCAAAACTTAACCTACCTCTCACAAATTATTTGTATTTATAGTTAATTGTCAATGAGGAAACAAGAGATAGGATAGACACCATTAAGAACACAAAAAAGCATACAATTGATTGAGACGTCTATCGTTTCAACAGCGCCACCTTAAAAGGATTTGGGTAAGCATCAAAGTTCTAGCAACTTCAAGAAGGTTCCTATAACCCATAATGGGCTGACTCAGTATATATATTAGCTCACAAAGGCCACAATTACATAACACCCCAAACTCTTAACCTCAACAAATATCTTGGACTAGATTAAAAATTTAAAGTTGTATTAGATCCTTAATTTATAGATCAAACTTAGATGATAAAAGAACTACAACAAAAAATTTGCAATAAGACCACCCACTCAACCCAAATCTCCTTCCTTCCATTTTCAATTACAAGACGAATAAAGGAGAGGAGAGAGTTTAACATTTTTTAGTTCGTTTCACACTTGAACTCAAGAAAGTTTTGTTTTAAACCCTTTAAGTTGATCACACCAAAAAACACGTTGCCAACAATCCATGTACTGGCCATAGATCATCATGTCATTCTCGATGCACAGATTGATGTCTTTATAGGCTACCCCACTGTCTGTTATTACATTCAACTACAGTAAAACACTTTTTCTATAGGTGCTTTATCCATCTTATATTTTGCACAGCTACTGAATTCTTCTCTATCTTTTCCGAAGAGAATAACAACCTTCAACTTTCAAAGGCATTACTTTCCATAACTTTCAAATCAAGTGGTTTCTCTACACATTCTACATCAGATCCAGCATAATCCACATCTAATCAGGAAAACAAACCAGAGCTACTAGGTCCATATCAGAAACCCAAACAACAGAAAAATTATATGGCTGCTTATCCTACCAATAAAAAAATATTCTTGCAAGCATTATAGCCAACTTTATGATCAAGAAATTCAGCACCAGAAACTGATTAAAATATTCCTCGTTTGTCAACAAAATAATGTCATAAGAAATTAGTAAACCAACAGGCACATACACATCACAATAGGCATAAAAGGTACCAAAAGATGCATGTCTATGACTATGCATTCTCAAATGAAAAAGGTATGTAAATAATGTATCTATAGGAAAGAGCAGGAAGAACGTGATAAAAACTTGTTATGGTAACCATGAAATAACCAGAATTAGAAGTCCAGATTCCTATTAAAATAGAACCCAAATAATACAAAAATTATAGTCATTGCAAGCACCCACGTATTTTTCAAGTTCCAGAATTTTTCTCTCGAGCTCAGACCTCAATCGATTGTTCTCTTCCACCTGTGAATGGAGAAACAAGATAGAAAGAATCAGAAACTTAGGTGTCATTTGATTAAACTAAAAATTAAGAACTAAATATTGAATTTTAAGTGCTAACTACAAAATTTTTTAATATGAAACTGTTTGGTACGTACTAAAAGTTAAGCACTAAATTAATTTGAACGGTGTGATCAGTCCAAGGAACTGAAGTTTGAAAACTATTACTTTTCTAATTTTGCCTTTTTCCTCCACCCTTCCACTACCACTATCCCACGACCACTACCATCTCACAACTGCCACTATCAGCACTACCACACACCACCACCGCCACCTTTCGCATCTCCCCATGGTGGGGCATATAGGTGGTCACATTGGGTAATGATGGCAGTGGAGGCAATAAAGTGGCACAACAATGATGTGGTTGTAGTGGGACATGATGGTTGTAGGTGGGGAGGTGATGTAGGTGGAGTGGTGATGATGGAGGTAATGGTGGGGTGGAATGGTGTGACGATGGCAGCAAGGTGAGTGGAGGTGATGGTAAGGATGGGTGAAGGTGGATGTTGTGATGGTGTGGTAGGTTGGTACCGACAATGGTCGTTGGGTGGTAGCAGTGCGGTGATGGTGGTGATAGTGGGATGGTAAAGGTGGTGGGAGTTGGGGATGGCAATGTTAGTGGTGGTGGAGGCGGTGGTGTTGGTGGTGGCAGTGGTTGTGGTTATGAAGGGGAGGTGGTGATAGTTGTGGTGGCGAGGTGGCAAAAGCGATGGTCATGGCAGAAACGATGGTGATGGCAGCAGCGGTTGTAGAAAGATGGGTGTAAGATGGATTGAAATCAAAATTTTGGAGGACAAATTTGTCCATCATGAAAAATTTATAAAAAGTCTTATTCATTAACAATTCAACATTAAGTGATAAAAAGTTAAGTTAGCTACTTAAATCTTTAACATATTTTGAAGAGGTGGTTAAATTTTTATGTGAAGTTTGTATTCAAACACGCTTAATTAAAAAAGTGTGGAAAGTCTTTAGTTTTACGCGTTGAATTGGGTTATCAAACACCACCTTAACAACATATCATAAACCATTATAAATACTATAAGTACGAGTGATTAGCTTAGAATGATCTGATTACTATTGCAGCATATTTTTAGTGATCAATAGGAAATACCATCTCTATCATATGTTTATATGTTTAAATATAATAGAGTCAATTTTGTTTTGTATCTTATTTGATAAGTTGATAGATGTATTGGGACAATTAATTTTGATTTGATTTTTATAGAGAAATTAATATAAAACTATTAAATTTATCATAACTTGAAGTGATTACAAAACCTATTTTCTGTTTTAGTTTTTTTAACTTCTTACCTCAGAAAAGAATAAATAAAATTGTTTTGGTTTTTTTTTTTTTTTTGGAAAACAGAAAGCTGACGTTGTTACTTGCTACCAAATGCACCCTAAGTAATTCAACTCATTTATCTAATATATACCTCCATCAACGCTTGAAAACACTACAACATAAGGCAAAATAGAGAATAAAGTGAATAAAAATTCATTCAACTAAGATATAGAAAATATTTAATAAACATGACGATAAATAAATAATACTAATATCTATATACAACAATGAAGAAACAACTATTACTTACATAGATCATTCTCACAAAGCTCATCTTTATTGTAACAAATGATCTGTGATAAACGTAGGGTTTTAACATGAGAGAACGAAAAGAGAGATAGAGCGAGAAGGGGAGAGGAATATGGTGCATAGACAAAAATCTACTCTACTCCTTCATAAACTTGTATATATACAATGCAGGGTATAACAATAAGCCAACTACCATCTTCAGTAATATTAATATTACTCACCAACATTCCCGCTCAAGGTGGACTAAATATATCAATGGTCCTGGCTTGGAACTAACAGTATGAATTTTATCTCTAAAACTTTTACATTTTATACTCAAATCATACAAAAGGCATAGTAATCTCCTTAAGTTGGAGTTGATATGGATCATAAAGGGATTGTGTTGACATAATGAAAGATTGGGATGTTAGGAAATCATGAGTTCACTTTGTATTTATATCTCAACTAAATCCATGGTCAAGATGCTTATGAAGATTGAAGAACACAGTAAAATATGGTAAAGAAGCTAGAGCTATATTGTGGCATGACAATGGCTCCTTGGATCCCATCAAGATTAGGTGAGGCAAAAACACACCTAGATATCTAGTTGCCTTAGATTGGTTTAACTTAGATTGTTAAAAAGGATTTAAAGCGTGTGTACTTAATTAATATCATGACTTGTATATTTTGAGAAAACATTTCAGAAATTTTGAGGGTTTAATTTTTAAAACACGTTTTAAATGAGTCATCGTATGGAGTCTTTTTAGGTACCAACACTTGGTACTTAGGAAGTTGAAAAAGAGCTTTGTTTTAGAGTATAACAAGTGAATAGCGCTCTCGGGAAGTTGGAAAATGGAAGCAAACCAATGTTCAGAGCTCTCCAGATGTCGCTACAATGCTCAGGAGCTCCCCAGTTCAAGGTTGGCAGGTTTTCAATACAGTGACCAGCGCACTCTTCACAACGCTCGAGTACTACATGGCGGTCAAGATTTCTTGCACGCTAATTATCCTCTATTTTCCTATTCCTATAAATAGAGGACATGTTCTCAGACTTTCTAAGGATTGTGCAAGAAACAAGAAAGGTTCTAGGGTCTAAGAGAGGCAACTAAGACTTAGGAAAACCTACCCTAGCTCCAATCAAATCCCAATCCTTATATGACCTACATATAATTCTTCAGAGAATTTGAGCAAGAAAATTCATGGATCTTGTAGACCACCAAAACCCAAAACACCAAGCTTCCAAGGAGGCTATCAAGGATCAAAGTAGGATTCGAAAGGAGAGTAATGAGGATTCTAAAGGGTGGATCATGGAGTTCGATTCATTAGTTATTGAAGCTAGCCGTCAAGGGCTCGCGGTGGATTACAAGAGTGAAAATTCAAGTGAAGAAGCATCCAACCATAGTGTTAGTTGAGGTACAAGCTTTTAAAATGGTAATCAAAGATTGACACTAGTGGATTAGATTAAGTGGACTTTGATCCCATGGTTTTTCCCCTGAGGTTTCCACATAAAAATTGCTCGTGTTATATGTTGTACGTGCTTTTACAAACTTGAAATTTTTACTTTCCTCCAAGTGTTTGATGAGTGCTTGAGTGAATCAAACTTTTGTTGTTGGCCGTTTAATTGTTGATATCAATTGGATTGAATTGGTGGAAGGAATTGGAGTGATAAAGCTGGTGGATTGTACGTGTTTGACATTGAATAAATTAGGGATTTTGCACACATTCACTAATTAGGTCTTTGAGTCTAATCAGTGCAGGGTGGATTAATTGCACTTAATGAATTGATTAAATTATAATTGATTAAATATATTTAATTGGGTATAATTTCCGCCTTGGAGTACTTAAGACCTATTCAACCCCTCTATGTCAATTACGTATGTTTGAGTGTATCAAAGTCGATCTCTAATTAGCACTCCCAATTAGTATCAAAGACAAATACCTCGAGTGTTTTCTACCTAGGCACTTGGTAGGTGTCCTTGAGACTTTTGACCTAGTTGCTTGTGTTTGTTAAGAATTATCATAAGCCCCAGATTGTTTGTATGGATTCTCAAAGAGATAGAGGTTCGGTCATGAGACCACCACTATTCGATGAAACAAATAATGCATTTGGAAGGCTCATATGAGAGTTTTTCTCAAGTCCATATATGAACGTGTACAAGTAGGTTGAATTGCCCCCATTGTATCCAAGACTGTTGGAGTCAATACCACCACCAAGCCAAAACCACAAAGCTCATACACAACAGACGACTTTGAGTTTACTGGGTGAAACTCAAAAGATTTCAATGCAATATTCAATGCCACCTCGGCAAATGAGTTTCAAAGGATCTCCACAGGTAAGACTTCTAAAGAAATGTATGACATTTTGGAGGTTTCCTGCGAGGAACACAACTGTTGTAAAAAAGTCCAAGTTTTAAATGTTAACTTCTCAATTTGAAACACTTAAGATGGAGAATACTGAGACTTTTAGTGATTTCAATACACGACTTAGTGATATAGTTAATTCATCCTTCACCCTAGGAATGAAATATAAGCATTCGGCCCTGCTTTGAAAAATATTGAGATATCTATCACAAAAGTTACAATCCCAGGTCATGACCATTGAAACAATTGTCGATGTTCAGAGTTTGAAGATAAAAGAGCTAGTTGCGTCTCTTGGCATATGAAATGAACCTTCGTCAACCCAAAAAATTGTTTTACTTATATTGAACATGGTCACTATTGCACACATTGCAAGCATCCTACGAAAGACTTGAATAATAAACTCACTCATCTAGCTAATCAATCCAAGGCCTTAAATGACCAAGGGTACAATTTGACCAAGATGGTAAGACTGACTAGTGAGCCTTAGACATTTCAATGCATCACCGCCTAGAGGCTTACAAGCTAGGATCCTGAAGAATCTCTCTACTTGAAGATCAAAAGTAGACTTGATTACCCCGGGAGAAAAAAGAGTAGCAAAAATTAGAAAACATGGAATGTTAAGCAAATCTAGGTAAAAAGTGAGGGTTTTGACAGACTCACCCCTTCGGGTATGTTTGGAAGCCCCTGGGACTACCAAAGTGTTTGATATATCAAAGGATTAGGTGTGGTGAGAATGCGATCATAAAGGCATACTCATGCATTGCATCTCAAATACTAGGATCATGTTTTGTATACTATTTTTCGTTGTTACCTTTCATTGGTTTTTATATTATGGAAAACATAAACGGATAAAAAAGAAAAGGTCAAAAAGATTTTCTTTGCCGAATTTCTTTTTTTTTTTTAACATAAGTATCATGCTTAAACTCAAATTTTCTTATATTTAATCTCATTTCAAAGTTTGATGTATTATGTTATATATAGAGTGCAATGATCAAAATTTCGTTTCATTGTGTAGTTTCAGTGAGCTTAGAAACGAAAATATTTCGGTAATGTTTTAGAAACAAATGGAAGGAAAAAAAATTAAAAATATTTATTTACGAAGCATTCTAAAACATTAGTCAAAACATGCTGAAACACCTCGAAACATAAAAAATTTGATATTTAATCAAGAATTAGTTTCGATTTCTAAATAAACGGAAACATTTCGGATGTTTCGACCATTTCGAAACGAAGTTTAGGTTCTTGATAGAGAGATATAGAAATTAGTAATTATGTTTCCATGAGAATGTTTTTTGCTCTTCCAAAAAATAAGTAAATCACCAAAAAAAAGGGGCAAAAGCTAGAGATAGACTTGCAATTCGTGGAGTTATAGACCAAGTCCAGTCAACATCAAAATAAGCCCAGCGTTCTAACGAAGAAGAGGAAACTGATCAACTTTGGCATCCTATACCCCGAAGATTACAAAGAATATGAAGAATAACAATCCAGTGAATCGCGGTAGGTGAAACAACAAACTAACAATATGAACTTTATCAAAGATGTCTGGATGAGTAATGGTAAGATACACCAAACTGCCAACAATAATGCGATATACTGTAGGATCTGATAATGGAATGTCAAGGAAGAGCAATGAACATTAAGATCTAAGGGCGTCCCAACTATCCGCGTGTCGGCTAAGTGGGCTCGTTTTATAATATCTAAGGCATACCTGGTTTGAGAGAGGAGAAAACCTTTACGAGAAGAGGAGACCTTAATACCCACGAAATACCGAAGCTAACATACAATTGGGTATTCAATAACAAGATACCTACAATGTCATCACTAGTAATGATCATATCATTAACATATAATAAAAGTATAATAGAATCTGGAGAAGAAGAGCGCACAAAGAGAACAAAGTCATGGTGACTAGCACGAAAACCCAAGTGTAATACCACATTCTATTTTGCTAAGGAACTAGTTAGGGAATATTATCTTGGAAGGAATAAAAAAAAATTAAAGAAGAATTTAAAATAATCTAAAAGAATCTAGAATATTAGAGAAGTTTCTAGAAAAATCTAGAACAATCTAGAAGAATATAGAATGTTAGACAGTTTTTAGAAAGTTCAAGAAGATTCTAGAAAGTTTAAGAATAACCTAAAATAGTCTAGGACAATCTAGAAGAATCCGGAAAGTTCTAAATCAATCTAGAGAAACCTAGAATATTTTAGAAGATTCTAGAGAGATTTAAAATGTCCTGGAAAGTTCCGAAAGGACTAAGAAGACTGGAAAAGACTTTAGAATATTATAGATGAATATAGATAATTATGAAATTGTCATGTGCAAACTAAGCTTGAAACCTAGAAGGATCTAAGAGAGGAGAGATGGTAGAATATTTTAAGAAATCTCCCCTAACAATGTCAAATGTCAATATTCTAGAATAATCCTAGGATGCCTATAAATATAGCATTTGGGATTGGATTATGATACAAGGGCACAAGTAGTCTTCCACTTTCAAGAAAGAATAGAGAGTAAAAGAAAGAAAAGAAGGAAGGAAGAGCACCACATCAAAAAAAAAAGGAAATTGTGAGAAAAGAGAAAAACATCGATAACATCTCACGGATAACAAGCAACACTCAAGAAGCATATCATTTGGACTTGAGGTGCATGGTTTGGCATGCTACGTATTTTAAAAAAAAAATCGTATCCCTAAACATTTTAAAAATAATACATCATGTTTGTTCATTACTATTTTTACCAAATATTTTTGTGTCTAAATACTTGTGGCATATGATGAATTCTTTTTTAAAAAATTGTGACTCAATCACTTGTTTATATGGTGAGACTTTGTAATAGTAAATGGAACCATGATTGAAAGTCTCAGAAAATTATTCTTCTGTGTGTAAGTGACCCTTACCACTAGAAAACAGACCTGGAAGAGGCCGTGGTAACCCTAATGCTCAACGGTTGAAGGACCAGTACCTGGTGCGTCCTGATGACCTTCACCGGATTGTCTTAACGAACAGACTCGGGAGAGGCTGAGGTGACCCTAAGTACGAAATTGGATCCAACCTTGAGATCATTTGGTATTCGATATTGGTTCCATCGATTATTGGATATCCTACAGTCTCCACTATTATGATATGATTCACCATTGCGGTATGATTTCTTGTTGAAATTCGATTGTGTTATTCTTGAGACAATTGGTTATCTTGATAAAGTTATTTTTTCAAATCTTTGATTTACATGTCGTATGCCAAAAATATTTTTTAGCCACTTTGAATATTCATCATGTCTTTTCATTCACTGGGCTTTTTAGCTTATGCTTTCAAAATAAAATATTTTTCAGGTAAAAGATTGGAGTGTCAATAACGGACTCGGGAAATTGATTGGGGACTAATAGTGTTGTGACCTCCGTAGCATATATTGTATAGCCATCTTTCCTTGTTTGGATAATTGAAGCAAACAGATATAGGTATTTTGACTTTGACATATTGGCATGAGATCAATTTAGTGGTAATGATGTTTTCCACTCCTATATTATTCGTTTATTGTTACACTTACGTGTTCCATAGGTTATAGATCTATGATTCACGGCCGGTCATGCCCTTGAAGTTAGGGTGTGACACCAAGTCACAAATGACAAAAAGAAAATTGATAAATTATAACTAAGGGGCTATTTAAGGATATATTATAATGCATTCCATAATCTACCCACCTCACGAGGATTATGGGGCAAATCTGAAGGAGGAGCCATAAAAAACTCTTCGGTGAAATCTCCCATGACCCAGGCATTTTCCACAACCATCTGATAAAGGCTCTATTGATGAATTAAAGCCATTGCAATCATCGTGCAAACATGGTCATCTTAGCAACAAAATCAAACAACTCTTCATATTCGATGGCATATTTTTTAACAGATCCCCTTTGGCTACCAACCAACCATATACTCGATGTTATTTAAGGCATAAAGCGACCCAAATCACTTAAGTTTCCTGAGGCCTAGCCGAGAAGTGAAAGCTTCATTGAAGTGAGGCAAACAATATAGAAACCAAGCAAATATTTTGGTTTTGCTACTACTAAGTATCAAGTTTCAACTTCTCAAGTACTAAATATTCAAATGCAACCAAAAACATAAATATTTAAATTAAAACAAGCATCAATAATATCTTAAATCTTAACGTCAACCAAAACATTAACATTTAAATTTAACAAAATGCCAAAAAATATGCCAAATCCTTACATTTGAAGCAAAAAAAAAAAAAAACTAAAATCAAATATCAAAAGAGGAGCAAAAACCTGAAACAAAAGTACAGTTCCACCAACAATGACTCATTGAACACAAAAGCAAAGTTTCAGCTCCATCTTAGAAGATGAGAAGGAGGAGAACAAGAACACACACCTGGTCTCATAGTGAATCGTTTTTTTGGAAGAGAAGAAAAATAAGTTGGTCTAGGGAATCCCAACCTCTAAATCATTTGTGAGAAAGAAAAAGAAGTGGGGGAGGAGGAAGCGAAGGAGGAGAATAAGAAAAAATCTAGATGAATTAGGTCCTTAGGTAGTGACTTCAACCCTCACATCCCTCAATTCTCAATCAATTTTATTGTAAAAATTTTACGAGTAGACGTATATATGGATCAAGTGGCAATTAGATGTTATGGCATGTCCAATTTATGATCCAATTGATCAAATCTAAAGGCCCATAATAAACGACAAAGCTCGCTTCGCCCAGGACACTTCAGGCTCGCCTGAACTTGCTTCTGTCACTGGCAATCTCCTAGACACGCTTTTAATAACACTACTTATTTCATTCCACAGAACCATCAAATTTGGTGTTAATTTTATAAACTCAATTACAATCATAGTTGAGTTTGCCAGAAGGTAATGACACAAAGGGTAATTTTATGTAATGTCACAAGTTCCTCATCGACAGTCTGTTTCCAAAGGAGATCAACAATCTCCATATAGGAGATAGGTTTAGAGAGAGAGTTGATAAAAGCTAAGAAAGAACAAAATTTAATTGAATAGCAAGAATGGGAGAAACCAAACCAGTTTGGACCAGTATGAGGTCACTGAAGATAGCAAGGAACACGATCCACATTATCAGATCCTGATCGAGGGACAATAAACGGGTAGGGAGTCACTTCGTTTGTAGAAGAGAGAGATGGAGTCCCGCAAACATAGGTATGTACCATAGGAGGATGATTGGCAAGCAAATTAGAAGAGGAAGGCACATGACAAAATCATATCACCAACATAGGTATCAGAGGCAATATCAACTGAAAATGGATCAATGTAAATGAGATCAATTTTTTTCAAATGTGAAGATCTAGAAGGATAACCAAGAAGGGAATATACTCCATATAAACAGCATGACGATAGACATAGAATTTGTGTGAAACAAGATTACACCAACGATACCATTTTTGACCCTCATCATAACCAAGAAAAACATATAAAACTGAACAAGCAGAAAACTTAGTACGAAGAGCAGGAGGAAGCAAAACAAAACAGGTACATCTAAATACACATAAGAAAAAATAATTAGGTGACTTACCGCACAATTTTTCAAGGGAAGAGACTCCAGAAGTGAGGACAGAGAGAATACAGCTAATCCGAAGAACCATAATAAGAAATGCTTCCCTTAAAAAGAACTTGAAACATTAGCAGAAAGCAAGAGAGAGCGCGTTGTTTCCATAATATATCAGTGTTTAAGCTCTGTTGCACCGTTTTATTCAGGTGTGTTCAGTACTAGAAGATTGAAAAACAATGCCATCAGATTTTAACAAATCACGAAAGGAATTAAATGAGTATTCTCCTCCTTGATCACATCGAAAGAATTTAATAACAGATGAATACTGAGTACGTATCATGGCATGAAAAGCAGTGACTATAGAAAAGAATTTTGAACGATGTTTCATTAGGTACACCCAACAGTATCAGAAATAATCAAGAATGAAAGAAATATAATATATGGATCCTCCTTTTATGGGGATAGGAACAGGTCCTCATACAATAGAATGAACAAGATCAAAGAGTACAATAAAGCTAATAACACTTTTATTAAAAGGTCATGCAGCAAACTTAGCTAATATGTTTCCCCTACAATTAAAAATATCATGACACTCTAAGTTGAGCTAAATATTTTAAACGAGAATGGAAAACATGACCAATGCGAGAATGTCACAAATAAAAGCTAGAGGATTGTGGATCGAATGAAAAGAACAAATCATAGAAGCAGTAATATTCGGAATATGCAATTCGCCTAACAGGTACAGCCCCTTTCTATTGTTTGTCCCTATTAAGAACATTAGGATAGTATGTTAAAATTGTTAATAGTAAGAGGGTGTATGTGCAATTCCTATTATTGTGAGTTAACTATAAATACAAGTGATGCATGAGAGCTAGGTTAAGTTTTTAACATCTCTTTGTTTCTCTCTAAATATTGTCTCTAATATTATTGTTAATCCTACAAACTTAACATAGTATCAAAGCAATACAAAACTTAACATAGTATCAGAGCAATACGATCCTAAATACAAATATGAGTGTGTTGTTGTGAAAATTACCTTGGCTTAGTGGTGTTACACAGTGATTGTGCTACATCGGTGAGTAATAGTGATGCTACGTCGGTGAGTAGTGGTGGTGCTACGTCTGTGGTGGAGATTTAAACTGTGAGGCGTTGTCGACGTCGATGTCTCTGAGTCGATTGTGGTGGTGTGGCTGCTGCGTCGATTGTCGACTCGATGGTTTCTATGGTGGTTGCGGACGTCGGTGGCTTCAGCGGTGGTTGCGATGGTGTTGTGGTGGTGTGACAGTGGAACGCCAGCGACGAAGATTAAGGGTTTCTTTTGAAACCCTAATCAGGCGAAGAAGACAAGGTTCATCGGGTCGGTTTCAGCCCGCTTCAGACCTAATCTAGCCCAAGGTCCAACCCAAACTGGTTCAAGATCGATTCAATCTAGGTTTGGTTCAATCCCGGTTTGATTCACCCTAACCCAGTTCAGACAGTTTTGCATTGGCTCAGACCAGTTTCTTCTATTGTTGCTCTGGTTCAATATTTCAGCCAGTCTGATTCAGTCAATTGGGCACCGGTTCAGACCTGTTCTTTTGGCTTTCACGCTGGTTCAGTGAGCTCAACCCGCCCGCTTCAATCAGCCAGTCTACTTTTCCTATCCGGTTCAGCGCTCTAGAGAGGCCTTCCAGTCCAGTTTAGTTGTCCAGCAAGGTCCTCTAGTCCGGTTCAGCGATCCAGTGGTTTCTTCTTGCTCCATTCAACGATCCAATGGCTTCCTCTTGCTTGGTTCAGTTGTCCAGCAGTAAGGTTGGTCCCGTTTTACTATTTGCTATATTATTATGGAACCTAAGCAAAATTATATTGCTCCATCTTTGCCTCCTACCTCTGCTTCAATCATTCTTAATGGTCCCATGACTTCCGTTAAACTCAATGTGACTAATTATACTTTATAGTCCCGTTCTGTTCAAGTCTTTCTTTAAGACAAAGGTTTCAAGAAATATTTGGTTAATCCTAAACCTAAGGAAGATGCTCCTAGGTATGACCAATGGGAACAAGAGAAAGCTCAGATTATCTCTTTATTGTAGAATAGCACTGAGCCTAGTATTAGCTCTTCTCTGCTCTATCTTGATATTACCAAAAAGATATGGGATCAATTGACCACTATGTATTCTGGTACAAATAATTTTACACGTGCATCTGAGGTGTGCAAGGAGTATTTCCGATTGGAACTGGGTACTCTGAGCCTTGCAGATTATTACTCTCACATTCGGGGAGTCTATAAAGAGATGAAGGCCTACCATCCATTTACTACTAATGCAATAGTTTGGTAGAAGCAATATGAGGATTTAAATGTTGTTAAGTTTATGGTAGGATTAAAGTCTGAATATGAGGCTATTCATTCTCAAATTTAGGGTGGTTCTAGTCTTCCATCACTGCTTGAGGTTTTCTCTCGTTTATAGCGTACTACATTATCTACTATTTCAGGCATTGATCATGATGTCTCCACTGATCGCTTAGCTCTTTTGGTTCTTAATAGCCACAATGATGGTTATCAAGGTGGACGTGGTGGTCGAGCAGGTCGTACTGGTGGTCGTGGGGGCCGTAGTGGACCCCGTTCATGCACTCATTGTGGTCATGGAGGACACACTATTATTTCTATTAGGATTTACATGGAAAACCTTCTGGTGCTGCTAATCAGGCTTCTTATCAGGATGACACCTCGGTTGTTGCTTTCATACCCTGGTCAGCTCCACCAGACACTGGGTCAATTACTATTACACTTGGTCGAGAAGAGTATGTCAAGTTCCTGTCTCAGCAACAGGTTGTTCCATCTCCCTCCACTGTTATTTTTGTCAGTCAGGTACTGATTCTACTTGTTTATTGTCCTCCACCTGTAGTCCCTAGATCATAGACTCTGGCACTTCTGACCACATGACTAGTGCGTCTAATGTTTTTTCTACTTATCAGTCTATTATTTCTACACGTAGTGTTACTCTTGTTAATGATACTTGTTCTAAAGTTTCAGGTCTGAGGACTACTCACTTGAATTCTGATATGTTCCTATCTTCTGTGTTATTTATTCCTTAGTTTCCTTTTAGTTTACTTTCTATTAGTAAGATTACTCATTCTCTCAATTGTTCTGTAACCTTTTATCCATCTTATTGTGTCTTTCAGGATCTCAAGACGAAGAGGAAGATTGGTACAAAGTATGAAGTCGGTGGCCTATATTACTTTGATTTTCATTCACCTACTCGGGCTCTACAGACCTCGTTGTCACCTTTTCAATAGCATTGTCGTCTTGAACATCCCTCTCTCCAGAATTTAAAGCATCAAGTTCCCAATCTTAGTTATGTGTCATCTTTGTCTTGTGAAGCTTATCAACTTAATAAGCATTACCGTGTGTCATTTCAATCTAGAGTCAATAATCGTGTGTCTAGTCCATTTGAGTTGTCGCATTCTGATGTATGGGATCTAATAAAAATATTTCATCTAATAAATATCTTTATTTTATGTCATTTGTGGATAACTATTCTCGTGTGACTTGGTTATTTTTTATGAAAGCTTGGTCTAAATTATTCTCCATATTTGAGACCTTTCGTAAGGAACTATTGGTTGTCGTTGGGTGTATACTATTAAATTTCATCCGGATGGTTCTGTGAAACGTCTCAAAGTCCGGCTTGTTGTAAAGGACTTTACTCAGACCTATGGTGTTGATTATAAGAAGACTATCTTTCCTGTTGTCAAAATTTCCTTTGTTCGTATTTTGATTTCTTTGGCTGCTAATCTTGATTGGCCCTTGTTTCAGTTAGGTGTCAAGAATGTCTTCCTACATGGTAACTTGATTGAAGAGGTATACATGAAACAGCCACCTACGTTTACTGCTCAGCGGGAGTATGGTAAGAGTGTATGTCAATTAAAAAAATCTTCGTATGGTCTGAAGCAGTCACCGAGAGAATGGTTTGGTAAGTTTTCAAATGTAATTTAGTGTTTGAGTTTCTTCGATGTCAAACAAATCATTATGTATTTTATAGACAGACAGATGCTGGATATGTTCTATCGGTGGTTTATGTAGATAATATTGTGATTACTAGAAATGATTCTGAAGGGATTGTCAAGTTAAAAATATTCTTGCAGAATCAATTTCATACTAAGGATTTGAAAAAACTCAGGTATTTCTTGGGTATTGAGATAGCTCGATCTAAATAGGATATTTGTTTATCCCAGAAGAAATATGTACTTGACATACTAGAGGAAGCAGGTTTGCTGGGTGACAGACCTATTGATGTTCATATGGATCCAAATCAGAAACTTTTGATAGATGATGGTGCACTGTTTGAAAATCCGGGTCGGTATCACAGATTGGTTGGAAAGCTCAATTATTCCACTATTACTCGACTGGATGTTTCTTATGCAATCAGTATAGTAAGTCAGTTCATGGAATGTCCTAAAGTACCACATTGGGAGACAGTTACTCATATTCTGCGATATCTTAAACGTGCTCCTGGACTTGGACAGTTATATCGAGTTAATGGACATCTTGGAGTGGAGATTTCTCAGATGCTGATTAAGTCGACTCTCCTTCTGATCGGAGGTTAACCACCGGTTATACTTTCTTAGGAGGTAATGTTGTCTCATAGAAAAGTAAGAAACAATCCGTGGTAGCAAGATCCAATATTGAGGCTGAGTATAGGACAATGACGCATACGACGAGTGAGTTGACTTGGCTACTACACTTCCTTCAAGAAATTGGGTTTCCAATTCAACTTCATTTACAGTTGTCCTGTGATTACCAGACAGCTATCCATATCGCTACCAATCCGGTGAGCACAAAACATATTGAGATTAATTGTCACTTTATTTGAGACAAGATAATAGCTGGAGAGATTATAACTCTATTTGTGAAATCTGAAGATCCGCTTGCAAATATGTTTACCAAAGCATTGAATCGTACACGTCTTATAGCAATTTGTTTGAAGCTTGGATTATATGATATATATAGTCCAACTTGAGAGAGAGTGTTAAGAATATTAGGATAGTATGTGTAAATTGTTAATAGTAAAAGAGTGTATGTGCAATTTTTATTATTGTGAATTAACTATAAATACAAGTGATGTATGAGAGCTAGGTTAAGTTTTTAACCTCTCTGTTTCTCTCTAAATATTGTCTCTACTATTATTGTTAATCCTACAAACTTAACAGTCTCATTCATCTTTTTGGAACGTGGATCCTAGGCAACACAACCAAAAAAAGAGAAGTGAACTGAAAATCTAGAATCAAATAACTGATTAACTGAAATCAAATTTAAGGTAAATTGTAGAGTATAATAAACATCTGGAAGTATTGGTTAAGGAGAAATAATAGATCCAATGCCAGCCAAAGACATTTTCAGCACCATTGGTTGCAAGCACAAATATAGATGGAGGACAAAATGTAGATACAAATAAGGAAGAATCATCAGTCATGTGACATGTAGCACTTGAGTCAAAGACCTAAGTGATTCTAGATATACCTAAAGGACCCGAAGTAAACGAACCTGTAAAAAGAGAGAATGAGATAGCGCCAGGCTGCAAAGATGAGAGAAGCTCATGCAACTGATCATTAATCATAGTTAATTTCACATTGATATCTTGAGAAAAGTTAGAGATTCCACTAGTCATAATTGCGACAAAAAGGAAGCCGAACAACAACAACCAAATCACCTAAACTAAATCTGTGCAAATTCAATTAACCCAATATCCAAGACGCAATGCCCTAAGCCCAACACAATAGCCAATAACCAGCAAAGTCCAAAGAATTCAAAACCCACAAGAAAACAAAAGTCCAAAACCCATTATAAGCAACGAACAGCAAATCATTGGTGTAGCAAACCGGCAAGCCAACAAACCAAACCAGCAGAAAAAAGAAGACGTCATCCGAGATAGAGCAATTAACAGATTTTCGACACCAGTAATTTACTATATCTCCTCCACTCAAACCAAATTAAGCAGAATTTTAAGTGGCAAATCTGAGCATGAACAGTGCAACCGAAACCAGCAAATATCCAAGCCAAATTGAATTTTTGTTTAACAGCGATGCAAAGTAATGAAGAGTGTACACCTCCAGAAGATTCAACAATGAACAGTAATTCATACAACACCAGAAGACTAGCAGGTGTGAACAGTAACTCAATAGTGCACAGATTTTCCAACAATGATGCACTGAATGAACAGTGTGCAACAAACGGTGATGTACAGAGCAACAGAAGACTTGCAAATTTGTGAACAGTGACTCAATAGTGCACAGAATCAGCAGCAACAAAGTGACAGCAACCGAACTAACCCAAAAAAACTCGAAAAACAGGGCGTCGGTGCAAAATTCTGCTTACCCAAACCAGAAAATCAACCAAAACACAACACAAATCAACCCAATGGCTTAGAATCATCCAGCTGTGTATGGAGAGGACACCAAATCGCACCCTTTAGGTGGGATTTGCAGCAACAAATTCAAAGAAAAGTCTAGAAAATACCAGATTGAAGTTTTGTGATGCTACTTTTTTTGAAGACATTCAAAAATGTGAAAACCCTATCAAACAACCACGAAATCAAAAACAACCATACCATGTCAAATCATTGCTGGTTCTCAGCCCTCACTGAACACAGATTCTTTCTCAGATGAACACTAACGTGTTTCTAAACATGTTTAGAATCAACACATACTCCGATATCATGTTAAGTTCGATTACATAATGGAAAGAAGAGCAAGAATGAGAAGAAAAAAAGAGAGAATATTATTACAGTCAACTAGTTTTTCCAGCTTAAGATAAAAGATACACAATGATGGAGACCCTTTATAAATACTGAGTGGGGTGCTCCCAAATAGTTATAAACTACGACTCCATAACTAGTGTAGTTATGACAGCATTTTAGAAGAAAATTTCAGTAACACAAACCAAATACCATAAAATAACCAGTTCAAAGCATGAAATATGAACTAAATGTGATACATTGTGGTTTTTGACAGCTTAAGGAAAAAACTTGTAATTAATATTTTTTAATGCCTTTATTACTTGACAACAAATAATTGACTGCTTTCAAATCTGTCCTAGTCCATATGACCGTCTTCGCTCTTAATATCACTTGGAATTGATGTGGGTGAAAAAAAGGGATACAAACTAAGTGTAGAGCCCCCGTATTTATAATCAAACAATGGTAAAATAAATAAAAAGAAAACCCTAATAAACTAGAAAAACCCTAACAAACTAGGTTATATCTCCAACACTCCCCCTCAAGCTAGGCGCAAAGATATCAACCAAACCAAGCTTGACAATAGAGTCCCGGAGAATGGATAGAGTGACAGGTTTGGTGAACACATCTGCAACCTGATCACTAGTCCTCACAAACAATGGAGTGACAATACCACATCTAACCTTCTCCCGAAGAAAGTGAACATCAATCTCTATATGCTTCGTCCTCTCGTGTAGTACAGAGTCAAAAGCGAACTGAATAGCAGATCGATTATCACAATATAATGTGGATGGAGAAGTCACTGGAAATCCCAACTCGCTAAGAATAGATCGTAGCCAAATAATCTCACACGTGCCAAGTGCTAGTGTCCGATACTCTGCCTCTGCTGACGAGCGAGAGACAACTGCCTGCTTCTTGCTCTTCCAAGAGATAAGATGAGTCCCTCAAAAAACACAGAAGCTTGTAGTAGATCGACCATCACACGCTCCCCCATAATCTGAATCTGAATCTGAATAACAGGCTAGAGAATCAGTCTGAGATCCTGATGCATAGAACAACCCAAATCCAGGACAAGACTTGAGGTACCGAAGAATATGATAAACTGCATCAAGATGAGACTGACATGGCCTGTGCATGAACTGACTAACTCGGCTAACAGCGAATGAAATGTCTGGCCTAATGTTGGCTAGGTAGATAAGTCTACCTACCAATCTCTGATAGACAGTCGAATCTCTCAACTCCTCACCTTCAGCAGTAAGCTTCAGGTTTGGAATCATGGGTGATGATGTCGGTTTGCACCCCAGCATCCCATTATCCAAGAAAAGGTCTAGAACATACTTTCTCTGAGAAAGAACAACACCCCTGCTGCTACAGGCAACCTCAATCCCAAGAAAGTATCGCAGAAATCCAAAGTCCTTCACATCGAAGGCCTTTCTAAGGTCTACCTTGACCTGCGCAATCCCAGAAATATCATCTCCAGTAATAATAATATCATCAACATATACCAAAAGGATGACAAACTGTCCAGAAGTATTCCGTCGAATGAAGCAGGTATGATCAGAATGACATCTGATGAATCCCAAACGTACGACATCACTAAAGCGAGAGAACCAAACTCGTGGTGACTGTTTCAGTCCATAAAGAGACTTACGCAGTCGACATACCTTTCCAGCATACTCCCCCTCACCACAAAAGTCCGGTGGTGCATCCATATAAATAACCTCATCCAGATCACCATGAAGAAAGGCATTCTTCACATCTAACTGATGAAGAGGCCAAGAGTATTCCGCAGCCAAAGAAATAATCAATCGAACAGTAGTTAATTTTGCCACAGGGGCAAATGTAGCACCAAAATCACGACCTAGTACCTGAGTAAAGCCCTTCACCACAAGCCTAGCCTTGTGACGATCAATAGTACCATCCGCAAGAAACTTTAGGGTGTAAACCCAGCGACAGCCAACAGGCTTCACCCCTGAAGGTAAAGAGACAAGATCCCATATATGATTACGTTGAAGAGCGTCCATCTCCGTCTGCATAGCAAGAACCCACTAGGGCTCCCGCATAGCCTCTAAAACAGAGCGAGGAACCGGCGTATCTGATAAAGCCATGCTATAAACTCGAAATGTAGGAGACAAAGCACCATAAGAAACATAAGCAAAGATCGGATATAAAATCCTAGCATTCCAACCATAACGAACAACTGGACGGCGATCACGTCGCGGATAACGACGCCCTAAATCATCATCGTCCACTGACAATATCTCATCAGGTAAAGTAACTAGCTCAGTACCTGCAATCTCATCAGTACTAACAACAGGTGCATCAATATGCTCAACGAACTGAGAAGTATTACCTGCATCGCCCGAGGTAGGGGGAACATCAGCAGGGGATGGGAGCGAGGACCACGAACATAAACCTGCAAAGGAAGAGAGACTGGTGACTCGGTACTGACAGGGATGAGTGGCTCTGGAGGAGGAGAGACTGATGACTCTGTAATGATAGTGACTAATGGCTCTGGCTCTGGTGGTAACGGAAAATCAAATGGAGTATTATCAACTGGAGGGGCAGATACATGACTGGAAGAAAAATATGGAATATGCTCAAGAAATGTAACATCGAGAATGTGATACATATGTCGCTTGACAGGATCATAACACCGATACCCCTTAGACTGATGATAATAGCCCACAAAGACACAACGAATCGCTTTATCATCAAGCTTATGACGAGTAGGAGACCGATCCTGAACAAAACATGTGTAGCCAAAAACACGAGAGGGGACCAAAAAAAGTATCCGCTCAGGGAATAAGACCTGTAAGGGAGTCCTATGCTGAAGAATACAACTCGGTGTATGATTACACAAAAAAGTAGAAGTCAAAACAGCAAAATGCCAATAAGATTTTGGTACCCCCATACCTCTAAGCATACAACATACCATCCCTATCAGACTCCTATTTTTTCTTTCAGCAACTCTATTTTGCTCAGGTGTATATGGACAAGTGAGCTGCTGAAGGATATCCTGAGAAGAAAGGTGAGACACTAAGGCATCAGACACATATTTTTTGGCATTATCCGAACGAAGAGCACGAACAATGACATCAAATTGTGTCTTAATCATCTGGAGAAATTAAGTAATGACAGGGAATACATCAGATTTCCTATGCAAAAGATAGACCCAAGTACAACGGGTATGGTCATCTATAAATGTCACATAATATCGAGCACCTGACAGAGCAGTAACAGGAGAGGGTCCCCAAATATCAGAGTGTATGAGGTTAAATGGTTTGGGTGATTGGTGCATGCGAGGAATATAACTGGTACGAACATGTTTTGATAGGGAACAGATAACACAATCAAGTTTACCACTAACACAAGCTTTGCTCAAAGCAGGAAATAACATACATAAATATTTAAAATTTGTATGCCCAAAACGGTTATGCCACAACTGAACAGTTTGTGATGAAAAATCACAATGACATGTACTAGGTAAAATACTAGCATGTAAGCTAGGAACAGATAAAGACAATGCAGGTGAGAAAGGTGGAGGTGGAGAAACTGGTGAAACTAGAGGAGGATCGCCTAGATAATACAATCCATCTCTCTCATATCCCCTGATAATAATCCTCCTGGTACTCAGGTCCTGCAAATAACACGAATCAGATAAGAATACAACCGCACAGTGAAAATCTCTAGCTAACTGATGTACAGATAATAGATTCATGGCCAGTTTTGGTGCATGAAACACCGAACGTAATGTAAAACCATCTGGGAGACGAACTGTACCCCTACTAACAATAGGAGCATGTGTACCATCTGCTAACTGAACTTGAGTATGTAACCGCTCATCAAAAGAGGTAAAATGATGGACCTCAGCTGTCATATGACCATTCGCACCCAAGTCCAGCATCCAAAGGGGAGACGGACTGGCGCAAGTATTAAAGGCAAGAGGAATACCTGTAGTAGTCGCAGCAATAGTAGTCGAACTTCGAGAAGTCAAGACTGACATGAGTATATCCAACCGAGAATTGATAACATCCATATCATTCTGCCAAGGAGGAGCAATGATGGTAGGTGGTGGTGGTGCCTCAGTAATGGTAACAGGACGATTGCGAGGAGGTGGCTTAAGCTGCGGATGGAGCTTCCAACAAGTAGCCCTGAAATGTCCTAGTCGGCCACAATATTCACACTGACGAGAATCACCATATCGACGCTGATGTGGGGTACTCTGACGGCGCTGGGCTCCCTCAGTAGTGGTCATATCATCAATAATACTAGGGCACCCGTAACAGAGATAAAAGTAACTCTAAGATAAATAAAAATAAAATAAGGGAGAACAATATACCTCCAGTCGAACAATAGCGACAGATAAAGAAGGTCTAGAAAACTCTCAAATAATCAGGTCACGGTGCCCAGAAATCCAATAAAGATAAATAAATGATCTACTGCATCAAAAGCAGATCACCAGAGAAGAGGATCCGACCCCTCTTTAAAAAGGCCTAAATACTGCAATCGGACAATAATGTGACGTCTAGTGCGAAAGACGAAGCTATAACGAAAAAAACAACCCGGCAGTGGGCCGGACAGTGGGTCGGTCTGGGTTGGGTTTGGATAATATGTAGATTATATGGCCTGTCGATCTGGGTTGGGTTTGGATAATATGGGCAGTCGGTGATTGATACCAGACTTGGTGTGGAGTTGCTGCTGGGTTGCTGGATAATGGGTAGATTTAATATGTGTTTTGTGGGGTGTAGTCGGTGGGCTGATTTTGTGGTTTATGTGGCTGTCGGTGGTGTTTGTCGGTAGTGGGCAGTGCTTTAGGGTAGGTAGATTAAAGGCTGGTATGTGGGTTTATGGGTCCTGGATTGGTTTGTTTTGATTGGCGCTGCTCAGCAGGGGTGGCTGGTAGTGGCCAGTGGTTATGAAGAAGGTTGTTGGGTTGGGGCTGTTGGGTCGCTGCTGGGTCGCTGCCTTGCTTGTTGTAGTTGCTAGGTTTATGGAAATAGTTTTGCTGGGCAGTTGGGGCAGTTGGGGCGAGGCATGTGGCGGTGGCTGGGTTGCTGTCGGTGAGCAGTGGTGGTGGCAACTATGTGATTGTAGTTGTGGGTTGATTGGTAGGTGTGGACCGGTGCTGTGCAGAATTTGCAGGTTGTCTCTGTCAGAATTTGCTGGTTATGTCGATCGGCTACGTTATGGTTGGCGTTGGTGTTCAGTCCAGTCAGTGGCTTTGTCTTGGGTTTGTCGGTGGCTGGTTTGAGTGGGCAGTCCAGTCGGTGGCTGGTTTGGGTGGGCAGTCCAGTCGGTGATGGCTGTTTGTCGGTTATGGATTCAGTCGGCGTTGGTGATGTGGAGAAGGTTAAGGTTAGGGTTAGGCTTTGATACCAACTTGGAATTGATGTGGGTGAAAAAAAGGGATACAAACTAAGTGTAGAGCCCCCGTATTTATAATCAAACAATGGTAAAATAAATAAAAGGAAAACCCTAATAAACTAGGAAAACCCTAACAAACTAGGTTATATCTCCAACAATATCCAATATTTGTCAAATAACTCCACACCATTTAAGCAAAACGAGAATCAAATAACAAAAAAAATTATAAAAAAGAAAATGTAAAGAAAGCACGAAAATTGTTTTGGCAAAAAAAAGGTATGACTTTGATTCTTGAGTCCATTAATGGTATCAGACTACAAACTAGCTCCTTATGTCTATAATCAGGCTCATTCTCTGCAGATGTTAATGCTCGAGTATGTTGATATTACTTGTCAGTTAATGCTAATAAATCCAAAACTAAGCACAACATCCAAAAGGTTATAATGAAAGAACAGTCACACAATGATATAAATGAGCACAAATGCAAAATTTTAGTACATAATAAAGTCCAGTTGTTTGATTGTGACTTCCGCCACTGCCACAGCTTCTAATTTAAAATTATCCTTCGTCGGAAAGGGAAAAGAACTTGTAATTAATTTCTGTACGGGCCTTTATTAGTTGACTGCAAAAAATTGATTGCTTTCAGATCCATTCTCGTTCATATGATTGTCTTCCCGCTTTATTTTGTTTTTTTTTTGTGAAATAACTCCACATCACCTAAGGAGGACGCGATTGATACCACTTCAGAAATTCTAAAAGGAAAACATAAAGAAAGAAAGAAAATTGTAGTAGCAGAATTGAAGCTATAATTTGATCTTGAGTCCAACACTAATTTCAGACTCCAAACTACATACCTTATGTCTATATTCAAGCTCACTTTCTGGTCAAAATAAAATAAAATTCAAGCTCACTTCAGTACACTGATACAACATTCACTTAATGACAACGTTTTCAAATTTGAGAACAAAATCCAAAAGTTAGTAATAAAAGAACAGGTATATAATGATATAATCGAGCAGAAAATTGCAAGATTTGAGTATATGAAAAGACCTGTTGTTTGATAGTGACCTCCGCGGCTTCGACTGCTTTCATGACCTGAAACAACCCATCCTTGTTGTTGTTGACATCACTACTAATCACAGCCAAGCCAGAAAACTTATCCGCCAAACTCCCTTCATATCCTCCACCACCTCCATTTTCCATCTTCCTTCTTTCAGTTCAAATTTCAATTACAATCAATCTCAAAACTTTACAAAAAAAAAAAAAGAAGAAGAAGAAGAGAGAGAGAAAATCAGAGAGACATTCACCGATCATTTCGATTGAACAAATAAACCGAAGGAAACATACGAACACGCGCACACAAACACATGTTTTATCTCAATTGAGTATGTATGCGGTGTATATACATTACCTGGCGGTGAGGGGGCTTTCTTGATGTGGTGTTTGAAAACCCTAGAGATAGAAAATGAAAGAACAATCAAGGAAAGAATGTTTTGCCCTTCCTCTCGCCCGTCCCCTCTGTCTGTGTAAGACGTATGAATGAATAGAGGAACAACATCTATCTAATATTACATCTAGTATACATATATAGAGAGAGGCAGTCCTCAATCTCGGAGGAGGAGGACTTTAAAGAGAGAGAAAGAGGCGAATTTCTCTCTCTTCCTGCTTCCTGTAAACCTCTCAGAAGCTCGGCTATTAGGACTTGGGGACTTGGAATGGGAATGCGTCGAGCAAATCGTTGGGTTATTTTCTGGAAAATCATTTAATAGGTAGGACTATTCTTGGGTAAAATCATTTAATAGATAGGATTATTCTTGCTTACCAAGTTAGAGAGCCTACACAATTTTCTAAAAAACTTACTGTTTATGGATGGCGTACCAAGTGGATGAAATAAGTTAAATGATAACTAATTAGTGGGTGTCACATTTAGTGAATTATTTAGTCTTATATTATGAAATGATATCTATAAAATGATAGTCTGTGTTTGAATCTTTATTTCATTCTATTGATGACTGTCCTTTAATAACTTGAGTGATCTTGCGAATTTGAGTTTTCTTTTAACACCAAAATTTCCCTAGTTACAAGGCTATATATATGGGGCAAGCCCATTTGGCCTAACGTAACTCTTCAAAACTTAATAGCTGTCTCTTACATCATATAGAGAGTCAATAACAAACCCTAGATCTCTAAGAATCCAAAGGTCATTCTACTTTGATTAATCTCAACATTCAAATACAAATCAAGAAAAAAAGAGAGATCTCATAGAGAACCACCTAAACCCACACCAGTGTGTGCTAATTATCAAGTAGATCTTCAGAAAGAGTCCTTGAAGATTGCTCAAGACTAAGTTAGATTGTGAAGTGATTCACCCTAGTAAAGCCATAGTTTAAGGCCTCGCAATGGAGTAATTTAGAGGGTTAAATTCAAGGATAAAACATCTAATCATGGATATATTGGTTGAGGTATAAGTTTTTGATCTTATAATCAATTTTGAGTATAGTGGATTAAGTTTAAGTAGATCGAGATTGGGCCCGTGGTTTTTCCCTAGAGGATTTCTAAGTTAAAATTGCTTTGTATTATGGTTGATTCTTTATCTCTTTATTTTGCACTCACACCATGTGTTAGATGATATAGTTACGTGGTTGTTGAATCTTATACATCATCAATTTGGTTGAATCGGTGAAAGGGTTGCTGGAGGAATAAGAATGGTAAATTTGTTTGTTGGTTGAGATTATTGAATTTACATATTTTGCATCCACACATTCATTAAGGGTTTGTTCATTGTAAAAAGGGTTCATTAAGCTTTACTTCAAAAATCAATTGATAATTTTTTAATTGAGGTCAACAGGTCTAAAATTAGTGTAGGTTTTTCGCTGGAAATGTCAAAAACCTATTCACCCCTCTAGGTCGTGCTAGTATAATTGCACGTGCATAATCGTGTCGGGGACAATCGTGTTACACTTCCCCAATATGTAAGCTTATTGAAAAATAATTCCATAGAAGACCTAAAAACTTCAGAAGTCCTAAAAATTTCAAGTTAGTTGTTACAATTCATGGAAGTTTTAAAGACTTTGCCATGATATAAAGTTCTAAAAGCTTGAATGTTATATATTAAATGATTATTATTAAGCTACTACATTAATATGACTTGTACAAGTCATGCATTTACATTCGAAATATTTATTCGTTACTAGCTACCAATCATGAGATTACGTCATAATGAACTTATGAGCATAATTGATACTTCATACTTTGGCAAATCCACGCCATTATATATGTGTGTGTGTGTCTCTCTCTATCAAAATATCATTGAGGAATTCCACTAATTTATGAATAATGTTTCATTAAAAATAAATAGATGTATGCATATAGCATATTAAGACATAGTATTTTGTCTTCATCGGAAGAATTCATTTACATCTGGTCTACTGAATAATAACAATTTTCAGGGAGCTATAGCCTTCCAACATTTTTTCGCTTTAGGTAAGATTAGTGATAGGACACTATAGCATCCCACATGTAGCTACCCACATCCGATGCGACGGTCTTCCTAAAAAGTGTTAGGAACCCTTGAAACCTTACAAGAACAAGGTGTTGGAACCAAAACAGTTTTTAGTATAAAAATTGAGTTTTTGATCGACTTTGAGCCAAAATTAAAGTGGAACCCGATTGTTATTTTGAATAAATTTTTGTGGGTTCATATTCTACTTCGTGAGGAGAATAATGTAGTATATTCACTTGCTCAAATCGAGTAAGAAATGAATAAGAAAATAGGCTCTAAAGTGACTCTATTGAAATGTGAAAAATAAAGAATGAGCACTGTGAGATTTGACACTAATTCCACATTGGTTGAGAAAGAGATTCAACATGGCCATATATAGGCCAAGTTTGCTCTATGAGATTGGGCCCCAAGGGATACCACAATTTTATAAGTAAAGCGAGCGCGTACATGTCTTCGGTTCGACCACACAAGCGCCCGCGCGCCGCCCACCTTGCCACGACCACGACCCGACCCGGTCGGGGCCGGACTCGGGTGTGGATTCAACTTTACCCTATCTTTTTGGAGAAAATTCATTTCGGTGTGCATTAAACCGAACATTAGTGCATAACATTTCGATGTACATTTTAGAGAGTACAAAACACAAGTTTGGTTTGTTGTACGAATAGATTGGAGTGTTACTTTTGTTCGTGGAAGATCATTATATCCTAAGAGGCATACACTCGATATTCCATAAGCACCGAGTGTGGGGCGAAATCCGTCTTAAGGACAGTGTGTCAAACACTAGCCTTGATCTGCTTTACTTTATGTTCTATACCAGGTTAGTATTGTTGTTGATTTGACAAACAGTTATGTATAACTGTTTGCTGTTACTCTTTCATAACAATACAGTAACTCTTTTCTGTAACAGTTACGTTTATGTGTTACTCTTTGCTATTATTATTTTGTTAAAGTAATTTGTCTGTGTAACTGTTTCGAGTATATTGTTACTTTTTTATTATATCTTACATAGTTCACATTAGAAATTACAATAAGTAATTTTACTACATCTGGAACACCCTGTGGTCAACAATCTTAAGACAGATTTTCTCGTTTTATTTAATTGCTTATTGTGTTTCTGATACATGTTTTAATTTTTGGATTGTTCTAAAATATTACAAATTGTGTATAGCCTGTTTTACAATCTGTGATAATTTGTAGACACTTCGAAAATGTTATGAAAATTTGTATATTCTGTTTATGTGTTTCATTTAAGCAGTTACACAAAACAGTGACCTTTTTTCTGTGTTTGATTTAAATAGTTACATTAAACAGTGACTTTTGTTCTGTTTCTGGTTTAAACAATGACACCATATAGAAACGTTAATTTCAAAACAGTGACACCAAACAATAACATAGATTGTCTCTGTTTTAATAACTTACTGTATTCTTATTTTTGAGTTGTTTGTAATCTTTGTTTATCAGAAATGGATACAAATGATAATAATGTTCCTACTACTACAAATCATGTGGTGCCTATTTCTGTTCCTACTCATGTGTCTCATGGGGAGAAACCCGAAAAGTTTAATGGAAATGATTTCAAGAGATGACAACAAAAAAATGTTGTTCTATCTCACTACGTTGAATCTTGTAAAGTTTCTTCGTGAGGATGCTCCTATTTGTAATGAGAATGAGACCAACCGCCAAGTTGTTGTTGCGGTAGATGCATGAAAGCACCCTGATTTTCTGTGTAAAAACTATATCCTTAATGGATTGGATAACACATTATATAATGTGTATAGTCCAATTAAGATGGCTAGAGAGCTGTGGGAATCCTTGGATAGAAAATACAAAACGGAGGATGCTAGAATGAAGAAATTCGTTGTGGGAAGATTCCTTGACTACAAAATAGTGAATTTCAAGACTAACATAAGTCAAGTTCATGATCTTCAGGTGATCCTACATGAGATTCATGTCGAAGGGATGGTGCTTAGTGAATCTTTCCAAGTGGCTACAATTATTGAGAAATTACTGCCAAATTGGAAGGATTTCAAAAATTATTTGAAGTACAAACGCAGGAAGTTGAAGCATGAAGACTTGATCGTGAGGTTGAGGATTGAGGAGGACAATAGAGTCTCCGAAAAGAAAGTGGATAAGCATTACATGGAGTCAAAGGCACATATTATTGAATAGGGACATAAAACTAACAAGAAAAGGAAGTATGTCGGCCAACAAGGGGCCAAGGGTGGTGATTCCAAAAGGTTCAAAGACAACTACTTTGTATGCAATAAACCGGGATATCGTGCAAAAGATTATCGAAGCCGTAAAGCACAAGTGAACAACAAGAGAAAGGCTGCCTAAGCCAATATAACCGAGGTAGAAAAACTTTCTGAAAATGTTTCTAACATAAGTTTTTCTACTGTAGTATCTGAAGTAAATTTGGTGGGGAATGCCAAGGAATAGTGGGTGGACATCGAGGCCACTAGACACATATGTTCGGATAAGAAGATTTTCTTCTCATATGAAGCAATTAATGATGGAGAACAACTCTTCATAGAAAATTCCTCCACTTCCAAAGTTGAAGGCAAATGAAAGGTTATATTGAAGATGACTTCCGGAAAATAACTCACTCTCAACGACGTGTTACATATTCCAGAAATTCAAAAAAATCTTGTGTCTAGATCATTGTTGAGTAAGAAAGGTTTTAAGTTGGTTTTTAAGTCCGACAAATTTTTACTTACCAAAAGTGGGATTTATGTAAGCAAGAGATATATGAGCGATGAACTCTTTAAGATGAATGTAATGACTATTTTAATCTTATTTTAATAATAAGAATACATCTTTTGTTTATATGCTTGAGTCCTTAATATATGGCATGGTAGATTAGAACATGTTAATTTTGATACTTTGCGCAAATTAATTAATTTAGAATTGTTGCCTAAATTCCATATTGACGCAAATCATAAATGTGAGGCATGTGTTGAATCAAAATTAACTAAAATGTCATTTCTAATATTAAAAGAAATACTAAACATCTAGAGTTAATTCATAGTGATACATGTTATTTGAAATATGTTCAAACTAGAGGTGGAAAGAAATATTTTGTTACTTTTATTGATGATTGCACAAGATATTGCTACGCATATTTGCTAAGGAGTAAAGATGAGGCATTGAAAAAATTTATGCATTATAAGAATGAAGTTGAGAATCAACTTGGCAAAAAGATTAAGACAATAAGGAGTGATTGAGGTAGTGAATATAATGCACCTTTCGATAGGTTCTATCAAGAATATGATATTATTCACCAAACTTTTATGCCTTATACACCTCAGCAAAATGGAATTGCTGAATGTAAAAATAGAACATTGAAAGAGATGATAAATGTCATGTTGATTAGTTCGGGTTTACCTCAAAACTTGGGGGGGGAGAAGCTTTGCTTTCAGCAAATTATATTTTAAAAAGACTACCCCACAAGAAGTTAGACAAAACCCCTTATGAATTGTGAAAAGGTTGAAGTCCTTCCTACAAATATTTAAAAGTGTAGGGTATTTGGCTAAGGTGATGGTTCCTATTCCCTAAAAGATTAAAATAAGATCAAAGACTATTGATTGTGTATTAATTGGTTATGCAATAAATAGTAGTGCATATCGTTTTCTAGTGTATAAATATGATATTCCTGATATACTTGTCAATACAATCATTGAGTCAAGAAATACATCATTTTTTGAAAATATATTTCTTAGTCAAAATACATGTGATGAGAGTTCTCTTAAAAAAACTCATGATATTGCGACTAGTAATATAGACCATGAGTCTATAAATGAAGCAAGTGAAGAGGCACTTAGATGCAGTAAGAGGGCAAGGACTTTCAAGTCCTATGGTCCTAATTTTCTAACATATTTATTAGAAAATGAGCCTTAAAGCTTCAATGAAGCTATGTCCACTCCAAAAGCACCTATGTGGAAAGAAGTTGTAAATAGTGAAATTGAATTCATCATGCAAAATCATACCTGAGAATTGGTAGATCTTCCTCCAGGGAGTAAACCATTGGGGTGTAAATGGACTTTCAAAAGGAAAATAAAAACTGATGGGTCAATTGATAAGTACAAGGCCAGACTTGTAGCTAAAGGCTATAAACAAAAGGAAGATCTTGACTACTTTGATACATATTCTCCTGTCACGAGAATAACATCTATTCGTATGCTCATTATTATTGTAGCATTGCATAATCTTGAGATACACCAAATGAATGTGAAAACAACTTTCCTAAATGGTGACTTAAATGGGGAGATTTATATGGATCAACCCAAAGGGTTTGTTTCTCTGGGACAAGAGAAGAAAGTGTGTAGACTTGTTAAATCACTTTTTGGTTTAAATCAAGCACCAAAACAATGGCACGATAAATTTGACAAGATAATGATGTCAAATGGTTTTACAATTAATGAATGTGACAAATGTGAATATGTTAAAGACACAAATAATGGATATGTTATTGTTTGCCTATATGTGGATGATATGCTTATTTTAGATAGTAATAATAATATTATTAGAAATACCAAGAAAATGTTGTTCAGTAAATTTGACATGAAGGATTTAGGTGTTGCAGATGTTATACTAGGAATTAAAATTTTTAGAACATCTGGTGGACTTGTATTATCTCAATCACATTAAATTGAGAAAATAATTCAGAAGTTCGCCAAAGATGAAAGCAGTATTTCTCAAACACCAATTGTTATAAATCTTCATTTGTCTAAAAATACTGACCAAAACATATCACAATTGGAATACTCTCGTATCATTGACAATCTAATATATGTCATGAACTGCACTAGACCAGATATAACATACTCAGTTTGTAACGCCCCATACTCTAGGAGTCTTTTACTAACCGTTGACCAACCGTCAACACGTGAAAATAACCTTTCTTGTCTCAATTCCAAACCTTATGTCCAAACTAATCCCCATGTTCTTTTTATCATTTAATTATTTCGAGGTCCTACATGCCTCAAAATAGTTCATTTAGAATCCATTTGTATCCTTTGAACCAAAGAAAACAAAGTCTAAAAGCATAAGAAAACAGTATTAAAATTTCAGAAATTTGCAGACAGTACCGGTACGTCAAACCCTCTAGACCAAAATGTATTGGTACACTATACTGGTACTGAACCGTACCGGTACACAGTATTGGTACAGTTTTCCCAGATTTTTACTTATTTTTCCAGTTTTTCGTCGCCAATCCATTTCAAACCTTTCCACAATCACCCAAAACATATTTAATAAGATTTTTCATACAAAACATGGCTTGTTTAAGTTACATTACAGTAAATTCCATGAATTTATACATAAATTGGAATTTATTTATAACAGTTTTTCAAAATAACCATAAAAGCCACAAGTCGGCTTCCTTCATCCTTGGGGCTCGAAATGGAAGCCTTCCACCAGCGTAAATCCTGCACCTAAAATGTTTTTTTTTTCCATAATGGGTGAGCCACGCTCAATAGAGTATTTCCTAAATAGGCTACTCCCCAACCCAAATGCACATGAAATGCTCATATGCAACCAATTCACCATTCATATATTCCAAGCATGAATATGCAATCAATATTGAAAATTTATAATGTAATGCTATGGGATGAGATGAGACTCACTCTCACTACCCAATTTGCTAATGTGCAATTGCCCGTCATCTATGATCCCGAGCCCTTCCCGACTCTCTAACACATGCAACTTCCCATGTGTATGATTTCGTCATCTATATTATACATCAAATGACATTTACCAATCTGGGGTCATTTATGGGGTGGGTATTTATGGACTTCCACCAACGGCATCCAACCGACATAGGATTTATGAACTTCCACCAACGGTCCCGCGTACACCGACACACTTTATGGACTAATATCAACGGAAGTACGTATCCGAATTACCGGGTCTTACACCCGAGGGATCTTCTAGCCCTTCTTGCTAACCCCGACCCTCAACACCATGCAAACTGTGCGACTCGGTCAAGTCATCGACCTAGCTTATTCGAGCTCACGTGTCATCCACCAAGTGTGGTGTTGACTATATCATGCACACACACCCACTCAATCGCGATGTTTCCGTGCATATCCAATGCAATGTCTCATTGCAATCACAATATGATGTTCAATATGCAATGTATGCCATATGAATTATTTCAAACCCAATTCATATAATCCATGACAAATTATATCAAAAGCATATAATTTTCATAGCTCACAATGTTAATAAACCAATATGCATTTCTTAACATTTTATCCAAAACTCAAGTCCAATCATGTCATCTCATATTAAGCAACAACACACTTCCAAATCATGGCATAATGTAAACACATGACATGCCCACAATTTCACATTACTCAAGAATTCGCATTAGGCAATTTCTACACACCTATTTCAAGATAGAAGATATTCTACCTACCTTCAATACCTATTTCACCAAATCACTTCTATGGGCAAGTCATATATATCTATATTAACCTACCAATTTCATCATAACATTCAAAGTGGTGAATAAACCTAAGTAGGAGAATCCCCTACCTCTTGAAGCGTGAAATCACGTTGGGAAGCCCCAAGAACCCGAAACAAGCTTGAATCTCCTCTTCCCAAAAATCCCGTCCCTGGAATATAGCCCAAAAACCAACCTCCTTGGTATGGTTTTGTAGCCTACGTCGAGGAGAACAACTTTTCTTCTTGGCCCGAGCAGATTCGATCGCTAGAATCATGTAGATCTTAGAGAGAAAGTGGAGAAAATCTCTATTTTCCCTCTCTTCTCTCTCCCCCTTTCTATCGGCTAAGAATGACTAAAAAACAAGTGGGAAAATTAAATTTTCCCCAATTTATATTTTGAGAATACTAGGCCCACAATTGGCCACACGTCTCTTTTAATTCCGGTTCCTTTTTCATCTCGAAATGATTAAATTTCGTCTCGGTTCAAGTTTTAAATATTTTTATTTTAAATTGCTCTCAATTATTTTCCAAAATTTATTACTTTATTAAAATTTTCTGCCTCGTAAAACGCAAAAAATATGACTATCTTAGAATTTGACAAAATTTGACGGGATAATTAGATTTCGCGAGACTAATCCAACGGTAAGGTCCGTTTCGTCATCCAATCTTAAGAAAAATTCAGGTTTATAACCCGAACTATGGTGGTAATTTTATAATTTTACCCTTTATTCATAAAAGTTTAAATTTACCTGGATTTTTATACAGTTAGTAAATTGAGTAGATATACGAGTAATACGAGAGTAGACTATTGGAAGGCAATTATCAGAGTTCTTAGATACTTAAGATATATCTTGAATTATAGATTGCCCTATACAAGATATCCAGCTGTACTTGAACGGTATAGTAATGCAAACTGAATATCTGATATGAAAGATACAAAATTCACAAGGGGCTATGTTTTTACACTTGGTGGTGCAGTTGTATCCAGAAAATCCTCAAAGTCAACGTGTATTGCCAGATCTATAATGAAATCTGAATTTATTGATTTAGATAAAGCAGGAGATGAAGTTGAGTGGCTTCGCCAATTTCTAGAGGATATTCCAATATGACCTAAACATGTGTCAGCAATTTGTATACATTGTGATAGTCAATCTGCAATTGGTAGGGCACAGAGTGACATGTATAATGGTAATTTTAGACATATACGTCGTAGACATAATACCGTTAGGCAATTGTTCTCAATTGGGATTATTTCTATTGATTATATAAAATCAAAAGAAAATCTAGCGGATCCGCTTGCTTAAGGTTTGACAAGAGAGCAAGTAAATTGCACATCGAGGGGAATGAGACTAAAGCCAATGAAATAAGAGTCACCTTAATGGCAACCCAACCCAGTTGACTAGAGATCCTAAGATCTAGATTTAAAGGGACAACCGAATTATGCGTGATTCAAAAGAAGTACTAAGGAGATAATTTCTCCTACATATTTTTATGATAAACTAGTATTGCCTGCAAAGTTTATTAGGGTAAGCTATGCTTTTAATGACTCTTTGTGATGCCCCAAAATCTAGAGGTCATTATTTAACCATTGACAACCCATCAACCAGCGAAAATACCCGTGGGAGTCGCTTAACCCGACACCACATCGATAACATTCCCCAAAGTCAAAATTATTGCCTACAAATGTGATCCGTGGTTCTTTAATCATCTAATTCAACCAGGGTCCATTGTACCCCAATATAACTCAATTTAAGACTATTTGTACCATTGGAATTGAAGAAATCAAACTCCAAAAGCATGACAAGAAGATTTTAAAATTTTAGAGTTTAGGAAAATCGTACCGGTACGCTTACCAATAAAGGTAAACTCTTTAGAGTTAGGTGTACTGGTGCGCGTACAGGTACACTCTATATGTTTTTGCCTGTTTCAACCATTTTTTATTTCCAATCTATCCCAAAACTTATAATTTTCATCCCAAATATGTATAACGATATTTTCTACATTATACAAGATTCATATAAGTTCTATTACAATTGTTCAAAATGATTTCAATATTTACATGCCAAAAACCATTTTTAACCAAAATTTTACAAAATGTCAAGGTTAAAGACCACATGTTGGTCTCTCTTCAACCTTGAGGCCCCGAGTGGGAGCCATCCTCGGGCATGTGTCCTCCATGTGAAAAGTGTTCCAGTATAGGGTGAGCCACGTTCAGTAGAATAATTCCTACAGAGGCTACTCCCCACCTAGATGCACATGAAATGCACACATGCAACATTCAACAATCCATCATATTCCAAGCAAGCATATACATTCAATGTTGAAAATCTTTATGTCATGCCATGAAATGAGGTGAGACTCACTGATGCAATTTAACCCTGAGCCCTCCCGGTTCCTCAACATAATGTGATGCACTTGTGCAATTGAAACTGTTGTTTGACAAAAACACATCTAATGATTGTTGGAAATAGAAATCATTTACTTGTGAAACAAATCATTGTTGGGTGTTTTATAAAATAAAATCTTGTGTCTTTGTTGGGCAACAGATTTTGGAATCTCACCATCGACTCCATGCGCCTATCTACACTTTTTGGACTTTCACCATCGGAGTGTATGATCCAAATAACCAGGATTTGCACCCGAGGGAGAATCTAGCCCTACTTGCTATACCCGACACAAGTTTTTCATGCTACCATGCGACTTAGTCAGATCCTCAATCCAACTTTCTCGAGTCCACCCATCAAACACCAATTATGGTGTTGATTAAACCATATACCCGCACACCCACACTCAAGCTTACAGCCCATGAATGTGACACTAACACCATGCCCAATATGCCACAATGTCGAATGAGTAATTCAACCACATGTTCACATGTTCCATGGTAATTTATAACTCATGCATATAATTACCAAACCTTGTCACAATATCAATATATCAATACATGTATATATTCACAATTCCTTTAACACTATATCCTAGCATGCTACACATAAATTATGCAAAACATACTTAATTTTTTTTCATAGGCATTTAATCAAACACTTTAAGGACAACCAAGTCATGTAATCATACAACATAGCCCACACAACATCAAACATCAAAGAATTACCTAAGTAACTCCCATGTACCAAATTCAATCAAGAAATTAGTTTAAGTCCTTTCTAGACTCATTTCCATAATCTTATCTATAAATACATAAGTCAATATATATATATATATATACACACACCCAACCACTCCTTATAGACATTCTAGGTTGAAAATCAACCCGAGTAGGAGAATATCTACCTAACTTGAAGTGTGGAGAACTTCAAGAAAACCTCCAAGCCTAAAGGCTTGAATTTCACAAAATCACCTCTTTGGGTCTTCGGTGAAATTCTTTGTTTTTGGTGTGGTTGCGTAGCCCTCATTGTGGAGAAGAACTTTAAGTCTTGGCCCAAGCGATTTCGAGCAACAGAGCTTCAAGAATTGAAGGAGGAAGCTTTGATTTCCTCTCTTTTCTCTCACACATTGGAGATCAGATTTTCAGCAGATATTTCTGCTGAAAATTAGATATTTTCTACTATTTATAATTTTTAATGCTTTGCTCAGATTGTGCCAAGTGTCCTCGCTTGTTGGGGTTCGATTTCGTCTCGAAACGATTTATTTGATCTCAGTTTAAGTTCAAATTGATTTTATTTGAACTTTTATTCAATTATAAATAAATTTTAAAATTTTTCTTTTTTGGGGACCTTTGTGAGGTCATCCGCCACCCAACCGCCTCGAATAACATGTAAAATTTGACTATATCAAAATTTGACGAAATTTGATAGAGTAACTAGATTTTGCGATACGAGTCCAACAACAAACTCAATTTCCTCATCCGAGGTCTAGAACATGAGTATTTTAAAATTGTAATATAGTGACAATTTACCGTTTTGCCCTCTTTCGAAAAAATTTTAAAATTTCCTGAGTTTTACACTCTTATACCTTGAAAAATTCAAGTGGGATATTACAGGATATTCCTAATAGGAGTCACCTATATAGGTGAGAAGAGGCCGCTTCTATGAAAATTTGTAAAGGCTAAATTCTCTAAAATACTATTTATGAGAACCAATTGTGTTAGGAAAGAGACTGTGTGAAGTCTATTCGAACTGATTTATCAAATAGCTGAATAGTTCAAGACATCACGTTCACTATTTAGTCGATAAGTCTGATGAACTTTCATTAGGGAAGATTCAAGGCCAAAAATTACCTATCTCGATGCACGATCTTTCCAAAGATGTTCTTTCTATAGTGTGTCAGTCTTATCATTTGCATACTAACAACTAATTTTTCATTCATGTGGGGGATTGTTGGGACTAAAACAGTTTTTTAGTATAAAAACCGAGTTTTTGGTCGACTTTGAGCCAAAATTAAAGTGAGACCTGACTGTTATTTTGAATAAATTTTCATAGGTTCATATTCTACTCCGTGAGGAGAATAATGTAGTATATTCACGTGCTCAAATTGAGTAAGAAATGAATAAGAAAATAGGCTCTAAAGTGACATTTCTAAAATGTGGAAAATAAAGAATGAACAATGTGAGATTTGATACCAATCCCACATTGGTTGAGGAAGATATTCAACATGAGCATATATAAGCCAAGTTTTGCTCTATGGTATTGGGCCACAAGGGGTAGCACAATTTTATGAGCGGAGCGAGCGCCTACATGCGTTCGGTTCAACCACACTCACGCGCGCGCTGCCCGCCCGCCTCACCACGACCACGACCTGACCAGAACGGGCCGAGCTCGGGTGTGGGTATGGTTCAACCTTGCCCTATCTTTTTGGAGAAAATTCATTTAATTAAATGGGAGTGAATTTCTTAACCCGAAATTAATTAAATTAATTTTGGTATCCATGGGTTGGATTTATGCTTCCTTCCAGTCCGAAAATTTAGAGTGTGTTTGTTCATGAAGATTATTTAGAGGTCTCTACTGGCTGTTTGAGTTTTATTTTTTGAGTTGTGTCTGTTAGTGTGGTGACTGTCCGAAAAGACACCAAGAGGTCTATAAATACCCAGGTTCATTTTTCGGCATTAAATCAAACACTAGTCCATAACATTTCGGTGTGCATTTTAGAGAGTACGTAACACAATTTGGTTCGTTATACGAATAGATTGGAGTGCTACTTCTATTCGTGGAAGATCATTGTATCCTTGGAGACAAACACTCGATATTCCATAAGCACTGAGTGTGAGGGTGAAATATGTCTTAAGGACAGTGTGTCAAACACTAGCCTTGATCTGCTTTACTTTCTGTTCTATACCAGGTTAGTATTGTTGTTGATTTGACAAACAATTATGTGTAACTATTTGCTGTTACTTTTTCGTAACACTGTGGTAACTCTTTTCGGTAACAATTTAGTTTTTGTGTTACTCTTTACTGCTACTATTTTGTTAGAGTAATTTGTATGTGTAACTGTTTCGATTATATTGTTACTGTTTTATTATATCTTACATAGTTCGCATCAGAAATTACAATTAGTGATTTTACTACATCTGGAACACCTCATGGTCAACACAAGGAGCCAAACACAAAGACTAACCCTCAATATCAATCTTCACGTGAACAAATAATGGGAACCCTTGAAACCTCGCCAGAAACCAAACACATCTACTACAAGTAATAGGAAACTTGGTCCGCTACAAGGAACCAAACACATCTACCCACTCTACAATATACGCTAGGTGCATTCAAGTTTGAAAAATCATAAAAATAAGCATATTATCTAGTCAGCAGATATCAATTTATACTTTTGATCAAGGTTAATCCAAATGAAATCATGATATAACATATGTTTCCTCAATGAAAACCCATAGTCGCAAGCCAAGTTTCAAATGATGTGAAATAAATAAATTAAGGTTTGAGAACCCATGTTAATTACATCAAAGCTCATGATTTTTTGACATATGGCATACATCAAATATGTTTGATTCTAGTGCAACTATTTGAGATTTGTAGGCAACAATAATAAAAACATGCATTCAATAAATTAGAGTTTGTAGAATCATCACGTGAATGGTGAAAATCCATGGTTTTGTCGTCGAAATCGTATCATAGGTTCCAAAAGCATTTAGATCTCCAATACATACATATATACACACATAAAACAAGTAAGGAACCATGATTTTTCATGTATTGCTTCAATTCTTTAGATTAGGAAAGAAAGCCCTACCTAGGAACCAATAAATCTGAGCAATGTTCTTATATCTTCAAGGTAAGTGTTAGACCAAGTTTTGTAATTGGCAAATTTTGTGAAGTCACTTGTAAATGTCAATTTATTTTATGGTTACGATGCTACATCGATTGAGATCTGAAATCGTCAAATGGAAGGAAGGAGGTCATGCTTCAAGCTACATCAAACATATTTTTCGTATACACCTTCTTACTTAAGACAAAGGTAATGACCTTAGATACCTAACAACCCTTGATTTAATTTATTTTACTAAGATGATTATTGTTAAAATGGAATCAGTATTAATCAGTGTATAGCTCCTAGGTGCTATTCAAATTAATTTTTTTCTAAACCTCTTTTGTGTTTGAAAACATAGATTGAGTTATTAGCAGACCTTTCTTGAGCAACACCCTTTAGTATTCAATAATACTAATTTTTTGCTTGGTTTTAGTCTTAAAAAACAAGTAAGGACTACCTCATATTCACTAGCTTTTGCTAGATCATTCTCTAAAAACTTAGAGAAATATTCAAGCAATGGTTAAATAGAGGAACAACTAGGACTGCCCTCTTGATGGCTCAAGCAATCTTAGAGATGGCTTGAGCGGTCTCACGGTCGCTCGAGCGGTCTTGATCTCCTAGGTTTGGTTTGAATTCTTTTTCATTCTAGCGATCACCGTTCTCTAATCACTGTTTGAGTGGTCTTGACTTATAAGATGAATCTTCATCAACCCAAAAAGGCAAATGACATTGCTTTAAGTTCCATTAATGAAGACAAAGATGAGTCTAAGTCACCATTTGGAGATGGCCTTTTTGTGAGGAAATTCTAGAAGCACTTTAAGGTTGCAGGTGGTAGCTCCTCTGTGTCTAAGACACTTGACAAATCTAAGGCTCCAATGGAAACATAGATAATATAGGTGGGAAGAAAAATCAGCAAGGGGTCAATAAGAAGGGCCAAGGACTTCAATGCTACTAGTGTTAAGGGTTTGGACACATAGCTTTTCAGAATGTCCAAACAAGAGGAAGAAATTTGTGACAATGTTATAAAAGCCAAGTAGAATGATAGTGCGTCAGAGTCTAGTTTTGATGAGGCACCTCCTCTCAAGCAGACTTAGAAAACTTCACTACTTTTATTGGCACACACTCTTCCCAGCCAACTGAAATTTGTTTGGATAATGAGAACGATGAGAATCCAAGTCCTACTAAGAGGGTGAAAGACTTGAATAGTGGGGAATCCTTAAGTAAGGATGAAACTAAGAGTGTAGAAGACATCCAAAGTCTTGTGAAGAGATTTTTGAGGAATGTGTTAAGCAAACGAAGAGAGTCTTTAACTTGAGATGGAGCTCAAAACATTTGAGAATGAAACAGACGCACTTCACATTGAGTTGTGTTCGATCATATATTTATAATTAGGAAATTTCGTGAAGTCTATATAAATCTTAACCAAATTCTATGGTCATCAGGCTTCAAAGATAATGATCCATAAGCAACCAAGGAAGGAAAGGATATCAATATGTAATGTTACATCAAGACTACTCCACTACACCTTCAAGCTTAGGATAAATGTAATGACCTTAGAGACTTAGATCCCGTAGTTTAATTTTAGACGTAAGATGATTAAGGTGAACAAAATAGAATTTGGAATATCAGAAAAATGACCCCTAGAGTTTTTCGTTGAAAATATTTTCTAAACTTTAAATGTGTTTTGAAAAGTTAATTTGAGTCATTTATCGGACCCTATTTGAGCAACACCCTTTAGTGCTTAATAGGTCAAATTTTTGCTTGGTTTCTATCTTAAAAACTAGTAAGAATCACTCTATGTTTAGTAGCCTTCGCTAGTTTTCATGCTAATCCCAACACATTGTGATCCAATCTCCTCCTCCTCCTCATTTCTCTTCTCCTTAAGTCTCTCCTAGGCATCTTAGGATTGCAATGTATGCAAAAATTGACCCTATGGTATTTCTAGTGCCAAGAACATGTGAAATGACATGCAATAGAGCATGTCTATTTCTATATGCGCATTCAGGCGTAGATCTCGCACCCCTAACTGATTACCAAAAATTGAAGATAGGTGTCCGAATATAAATCGCACATTCGAACGGAGTCTTGTCGCCTTTTTGTGTTATGCAATCATCCAAAATCATCGGTTTTCCCCCACACCCTCTATTTTTATTCATATGGCCTCTTAACATTAAATGAGTGGTTTTACATTATATTATTTAATTTAAATAAATTCACGGGGTATTACAATCCACCCCCTAAAAGGATGTTTCATGCTCAAAGATGATTATTAACCTCGAGAAGTGAATAAATGTGGATATTATGCTTGCGTTTCCAACTCTAGCTCCCATGTATTCTATTACACCTTCATAAGTGATATAACCTTGGTTCGAAGCACTTGGTCCTCACAAGTGGGTTGTTCTTCATAAGTTACTCCTTCCTGAATTTGAACCTCCTCCAAGTTAATCACTCTTGATGTGTTGGGGTTCACACTTCATAATATAGAAACATAAAAATGAACTCTCGATAACTAGGAGGGTAACTTAAGTTGATACACTAGATTCCCGACTCATTGTAATATCTCAAAAGGCCCAATATAAGTTGTAACTAGTTTTCCTTTCTTTCCAAAACGTGTTACCACTCACTCCCCAATTTTCACAAATAGACGTGAACTAACTATTAACCACCAAAAACATGAGAACATAACTAAGATATCATTAATAAATCAAGATCAATCACCAGCATCATCTAACTAAACAAAAATCCTCAAACAAACATAATTCAACCTTCAAAGGTTACATCCACTTTAAGAAAAGGGGTTTTGTGCTTAGTCAAAAATTCAATGCAAAAGATCACGTTGCCGTCGCAAATACTGATCTTTTGATTCAAAAAAATTAGGGGTCACAAGAAATCGGTGATGCAAACGATTTTGCATCGGCAATTGACCGTCACAAAAGTTTTTGCATCGGCAATTGACCGTCACAAAAGTTTTTGCATTGGCAAAAATTGATGCAAAAATGCCGTCACAAAAAATGTTAGATCTGACACTTTTTTTTTTTGCATCAACAATTTTCATTACATAAAACCCCATTTACAACAGTTTAAATCCATCGCAAAAGATATAATTAGCCATATCAGTGGACTGTCACAACAAACCCATTTATGACGGTTTTTAATCTATCGCAAAAGATATTATTAGCCACATAAAGGAATTGTCACAATAAACCTATTTACAATAGTTTTTAACCATTGCCATATATATTATTTACCATGGTAGAAGGCTGATGCAAAAAAAAAATGACATTACTCTTTTGACGTTATTTGCATTAGCAACTTGTTATTTGATTAACCCTAAATAATGCATAAATTAATTAGGATTTAGGTGTAATTATGTACTTTAATTAATTTAAAGTGTTTAATTTAGATTATATTATGAATAATTTTTAAAATATATGTTTTGTAGGGTTTCATATGTAATAAGGAAGAATTAGAGGAGCTAAAGTGCAAAGAAGAAGAAAGGAGAAAAGACAATGGAAAGCAAAAATCTAAAGGTTTAGCATCGTCTAGATGGTGGTGGTGGTGGCGTCCAGACGATGGCTAAATCGCCTTACCTCTCATCTCTTCCTATTGGTCCAAAAAACCAACAAAAAGATATGATTGGTTGCCTTGGGTGTCTGCCACCCCTAACCCCCTCCGTGGTGCCTATAAATTGCCTCATTTAGTCTTTTTTTAGGAAGACTTCGCTAGAGAAGAAATCCGGAGATAGAAAGAAGAAAACCCTGCCCTAAACACTATCCAAACCAAAAACTCTCTCCTTTTACATTTCTTTTTCATCATATCTACTTGGAGGGTCTCTCTCGCTTTTGTGCCCTAGTTAGTAATAAGAGTGGGGGTGTTTCAGCTATTCCTCGGGAAAGGACTTGTATTTCTTCTATTGTAATGGAGTTATCTCATTTTTCTTGCTTGTCTATAACAATGAAGTGTGAGTAGTCCGTTTATATTCTTTGGTGAAGGGTGAAAGCATGTGATATGGTTTGTGTTATGAAAATGCTAATGTTTTGCAGGAGGCAGGTAAGATAAGACATGGTGGGGTCCACAAAAATGGCTGAGAGCATCAGCAAAATCTGGGAGAAAACAATCGGGCGTACCGGTACGCGTACCGGTACGCAGCACTCCAGTAGGGTCAGCGTACCGGTACGCTAGCCTTATTTTCCTGATTTTCTTCCTGTTCTCCCCTGTTGAGCTTGCCTTTGGTTCTCCTTCATCCTTATTCATCTTGATGTATTTTGAGAAGCCCTAAGCTGGTTACATTGCGCACTTTTACCCTGCAATCATCAGATGCTAAGTTGAGAAATCATGGAGTAAAACTCCATCCTTTAATTATTAAAACCACTCAATTAACATTGATTTGCACAACAAAAACATACATTATATTGTGCTAATCACTAGAGGTCGACATCATCTGCCGGCATAGCTCTTCTGTCAGCTCTGAGTTATGAGAAGATACTTTCATATCAAATCCACCTTCTTCAAGGTATCTCTAATCAAATCCAGACCCATAGAGGGTCTCTCTCCAACCTCCATCCGACAAACTGAAGAACGAAACGGTCTTCTATAAAGTGTCTCATAGGGTGTTATCTGTATGCTTGCCTAATAATTATTGTTGTAGACAAACTCCACCAAGGGTAAATGCTCCTTCCAACTACCCTTGAGATCAAAGACGCATGCTCATAGCATGTCTTCTAAAGTCTGGAAGGTCTTCTCTGACTGACCGTCTATCTAAGGATCAACTGTGTTCCCATGGCCCGCTGGAAATTTTCTCAAAAAGAGTTGTGAACCTGGGGTCCCGATCTGATACTATGGATATATGTATCCTGTGCAACTAAATTACCTCCCGAATATACAACCTGCAGAATTTCTCCAGAGTAAAGATCATCTGCACTAGCAAAAAGTGTGTTAACTTCGTAAGTCGATCCACTATCACCCACACCGGATCATGCCCTAGCGATGTCCATAGTAAAATGGTTCACAAAATCTATAATGACATGTTCCCACTTCCACTCAGCCACCTCCAAAGGCTAGAGCAACCCTGCTGGTTTATGGTGCTCAGTCTTTGCCTGCTGACACGTGAGACAAAGAGTAACAAAGTCTCCAGCATGCCTCTTCATCTCACTCTAATAATATTGGTAACAAAAATCATGGTACATCTTCATGCCACATGAATGCACAGCAAAACGAGAGCAATGAAACTCCTTAAGGATCTCTTCTCTCTGATCCGCAGAATGGGCAACCACGACTTATCCCTTGAATCGAAGACTACCATCAACATAAATGACCCACTCCTCATCACTTTTACCTAATTGTATCTAGTCCCTAATGGACGATATCTATGTGTCCTTCCCCTGGGACTCAATCACCATGCTCAATTGAGAAGGCGTAGCCCCCAAACTACCCAAAGTGTCCTAAGTCTAACCCCTGTAGTGCAGCCTGAATTGCCCCATTGTCTCGAGCATTCACCACTCTCGGGAAGTCATACTAACTAAGACTCTCCGTGATTTCCGACTGAGTGCGTTTGGCACTATATTTACCTTACTAGGATGGTAATACAAAGTAAGGTCATAGTCCTCAAAATACTTTATTCACCTGTGCTGCCTCATATTGAGGTTGCACTGAGTAAAGATGTACTTCAGACTCTTATGATCCCAAAATACCTTAAACTTCTCCCCATAAAATAGTGGTGTCATGCTTTCGAGGCAAAAACAATAGCCGCCAACTCCATATCATGTGTGGGGTAGTTCTACTCATGGCTCTTCAACTGCCAATAAACATAAATCATCACCCTCTCGGACTGCATCAATACACATCCATGTCCGTCCTTGAGGGCATCATAATACACTATGTACCTCTTTCCCCTCTCTGAATTTATCAAAATCAAAACTAAAGTAAGCCTCAATTTTAACTCTTGGAATGCCCTCTCACACGAGTCATCCCACTGAAATTCAACCTCCTTCCTGCTCAATCTAGTCATAGATGCCACTAGTCAGGAGAAGTCCACAATGAACCTCTTGTAATACCCCGCCAATCCCAAGAAACTACGTACCTTGAAGACTGATTTCAACCTCTCCCAACTTATGAATGCCTCAACCTTCTCTGGGTCCACGGATTGTAACACCCCACTCTCCACATGACATAATATTGTCCGCTTTGTGCCCATTAGCCCTCACAATTTTGTTCCTCTCACTACCCCTGGGAAAATGCCTTATGTCATGTAAGACGAGAGGCTTACTTATAAACCCAGCAACTTTTCCCTCCCTAACCGATGTAGGATATGAGGATCTTACAATTCACCCCTCTTAGGGCTGCACGTCCCCGTGCAGCAGCTCACTAGCTACTTGCCTACCCTCTACACACGAGCACGGTAGGGTCTCACACTCGATCTAGGTGAGAGTCAACTCTGATACCAATTTATAACACCCCACCCTCCACATGACATAATATTGTCCGCTTTTGGCTCACTAGCCCTCACGGTTTTGTTCCTCCCAATACCCCTGGAAAAGGCTTTATGCTATGTAAGACGAGGGGCTTACTTATAAACCCAGCAACTTTCCCCTCCCTAACCAATGTGGGATAGCAGGATCCCACACAGATACACCCAAAGCCGACACTATGTGTCCTAGAAATTTTTCCTCTGTCAACTAAAATTCACACTTGGTAAACTTGACGAACAACTGATGGTCTCTCAAGGTCTAGAGAACAATCCTCAAGTGATTCTCATGCTCCTCCTCGGACTTGGCGTAGATCAGGATGTCTTCAACAAAGACCACGACAAACTGATCTAGGTAAGATTGGAACACCCTATGCATGAGATCTATCAACGTTGTCGGGGCATTCGTCAATCCAAAAGGCATAACTATGAACTCAAAATGCCTATAACGTGTTCTAAACGTTGTCTTAGGAATATACGCCTTCCTAATCCTCAACTTATGATATCCCATGCGTAGATTAATCTTGGAGTAGACCCGTGCCCTTCTCAGTTGATTAAATAAGTCATTAATTCGTGGCAAAAGGGTACTTATTCTTGATAGTAACCCGATTCAACTGCTGGTAATCTATATATAGCCGAAGGGTTTTGTCCTTCTTCTTGGAAAACAACACTAGAGTGCCCCAAGGTGAGGTACTCGATCTAATGAACTTGTCTAACAATTCTTGAAACTCTACAGTTGTCATTCTATGCAGAGTCATAGAAATGGGAGATGTACCAAGTTGTAATTCAATGGTGATGTCTACATCCTGATGTGAAGGTAATCCCGATAACTCGTCCAAAAAAATATCCGCGTATTCACAGCCCACTCAAGGTAGACCTAACCCCTGTCTTATCTAGTCTTCCAGGGTAAGGCTCGTAATTCAGCCAATCAACTGTCTATGCCAACGGGAATCATATACTACTTGGGGTAAAATATTGTGTTTTTTCCTTGAAACTTGAAACAAACGCCCTCTGGTGTATATGCAATGACTCTCTTATGATCACAATCAATGACGACCTGGTATGCTACCAAACAGTCCATCCTAAGGATGATATCAAACTCTGACATGTCCATGACCTTAAGGTCCACTGTAAGTAAAATCCCTAAGATCTCTAAGTCACATCTCCAACATATCAGATCAATGCAAACCATAGATCCTAAGGGAGAACTCACTTGGAATAGCTCTTTCAAAGTTTCAACTTCTAAGCCCAAATCTTTTACACATGATGCAAAAATGAATGAATGTGATGCACTAGAATCAAACAATACCTTTGCCCTTAAGCGAAAGAGTAAGAATGTACCTTGTATCACTAACTGATCCACGGGCTCAATCTGAGGTGTGATAGCATAGACTCACCTCTAGGTCCCTGAAGTCCCAGCCTATATGCCCTGTCCTCAATCTCGGCTCGTGACCTAGCCCATCTGGCCTAATTACAGAGTCCCCGTTCATGAAGTAGGGGTCTATGTAGCACCTTGGAATTGGAACTGACTTTCGTAGCCCATGGTGGGGTAGTGAGAAATAAAGAAAGTCTATGGATGCCCCACCAATGGCTAGGACTGAGATGCCCCATAGCTCTGGAATCCCTACCTCTGAGACAATCCCACTTCATATGGCCCGGCTAGTGACAATTGAAACAAGTCCTTTGGCCCGCCTGATAGGTGGTCTTAGAATTTCTCCCGCCTTGAGAGGATTGACTTTGGCCATGACCTTGGTAGCTGCAGCCTTGTCCTTGATATCTTTATGAGGTAGAAGTCTTCTACTTCTTCCCCAAACTATACGAAGATGTTTTTCCCTCCTTCTTTTTGTCCTTAGCACCCGCCTCTTTGATGTCTCTTGCGTCTTCCATCTATCTCTCAATATACATGGCCGTCTCGACCATCGAGTCCAAATCTTATAGGCGGTGGCCCACAATATTCTCCCGGATGGACAACTTCAACCCATCCTCGAACCTCCTCACTTTATCCAAGTCTGTGGCCACATAATCATTGGCAAAACAAGTTAAGTAAGTGAACTTAACCACGTATTTCATCATTGACATAGTCTCTTGCTTCAAATCCAATAATTCCCAGGCTTTCGATTGTCGAACAGCCGACGAAAAGGACTTGCCCATGAAGAGCTCGTGGAACTCTCCCCATGTCATTTCCTCTGGGTTCTTCGAGGCCTTTGCCCTATCCCACCATATATGGGCCTCTCCCTTAAGCTTATCTTAGTGACATTCACCCAAACTCATATAACATCAAATTATACTCAAAATATAGTTCATAAAGGTTCATTATACAACCCTTCAAGCAATATTACATGTCCAAAAACCAATTACACAATTTGATTTACAAAAATGCAATTTAAAGCCATAATCCAGCTTCTTCTCAACAAGGTCCCATGTGAGGACCATCCACCGGCGCTTATCCCACACCTGAAATGTTATTCCCATAAAGGGTGAGCCACGATCAATAGGATATCTTCTAAAGAGGCTACTCCCCAACCCAGATGCATATGAAATGTTCACATGTAATTCAACAATCAAGATACATCCATTTAAGCACATACAATTCAATGATAAATGCCACAATGTTTTGCCATTTTATGAGGTGAGACTCACACATGCAACGTAACCCGAGGCATTTCCGGCTCCCATAACACTTGTAATGTCATGCATATGAATTCGGACATTTCAAGCCCCCGCCATTTATGTTACATATCCATTGACAATTTATAAACCTCAAGTCTTTCTTGGGGTGAGTATTTATGGACTCCCACCAATGGCACCCAACCGATACGACATTTATGAACTTCTACCAACGACTCTGCATACACCAACACACTTTATGGAATCAATACCAACGGAGTGCATATCCAAATCACCAGGTCTTACACCATAGGGACAATCTAGCTCTTCTTGCTAATCCTAACCCTATTTTTAATGTCAACCCATGCAACTCAGTTAAACCTTGATCTAACTTTCCTAGGTCCACGCATCATCCATCGAGAATAGTGTTTGATCATAACCACGCACACACCCATACCCACACCCACACCCATGTCACATGCATTTCAATTGCAATTAAAATATACATTTCATATCATTATGCAACCAAGATATCAATTGCAATTACAATATCAAGTTCAAAATGTTATAAGCGTAATACAAACAATTTCCAAATCGTCAATGTAACCTATATCATCAAACATATTTACATTCTAAAATCACCAGAAAGCATGTTATATCAATTTCATTCAAATAATATACTTATCAATCATTGGCATTTTATCAAACACTCAAGAGGCACAAAATCATGTAAACACATAATCATGTCCACTTTATCACATTCTCATAAAATCACCGATGAGCAAATTCCAACAAACCCAATTCATGCAAAATTGGTTTTATTCATTCTTATACAATTTTTCATACTCTAGTTACACTAGAAATACATTTAGACAAGCGATTTCATCTCAATTCATGCTACCCATTTCATACGAAACCCTAGGTTGAAAATAAACCTAGCTAGAAGAAAAATCCTATCTCTCGAAGAGTAATACGAATGGTAGAAACTACAAGAAAACCCAACTCGAGCTTTAGAATTTGATTTCCAAAAATCTCGTTCTTGAGACTTCGTCAAACTTCGTTATTTTTTTGGTACGTAGAAGTATCTCTCGTTACGTAGATCAACTTTTATTCTTGGTCCGAATCGTTTCAACGAACGGTTGGCACTAGATCGTAGAGAGCAGCTTGAAAAAACTTTAGTTTTTTATTTCCTCTCTCCCTTCTCTCTTTTTTGGAAATCAGTCGGGTATTGGGAAGAAAAATATGATTTTTATCCCCTATTTATACTACTTGGATATTTGGCCCACAAAGCGCCACACGCCCCATCTTTTTCTGATCCAGTTTTATCTCGAATCAATTAAATCTTGCTTCGTGTTATGTTCAATATATTTTACTTGAACTAAATTTAAACTATTTTTCATATTTTGAAATTAAAATCCAATCACGTTTATTTTAGCTACGCGATGCCCCGATCGCATTGTAAAACGTAAAAAATCTGACTATCTCAAAATTCAACGAAAATTGATTGTTTAACTAGATTTCGTGAGGCGAATCCAAAAGTGAGGTCCGTTTCGTCATCTAAATTCTAAAAAAAATTAGGTTTTCAACCCGTAACGTAACTGCTAATTATCGTTTTGCCCTTTTTCGTAAAAAATTAAATTCCTTGGTTTTATAGTCTTAGCCTTGGAACTTCATTGGCCCTACCCCTTCGTCATATAGCCAAGTGTTGGCTATATGAATATCAGCCACAAACGAAGTCTGATCAGCCTCCACTACTTCCACATCATCAAAATTCCATAGCACCAGTCGCTGATAAAGGGTCAATGGGACACACTCACTCAAATGGACCCAATCTCGATCTAGAAGAGCGTTGTAGGAAGTTGTCATACCAATCAGAAAAAGAGGTGTGATGTTGACCCTACTACTAATAACTAATTTGATGGATAAGACTCTCACCATCTTGTTGACTCCTCTTGTAAACCCACTCACCATCTAGTCGGTGTAGACCAAGTCCTCTTCTTTTCTTCCCAGCTTCTTTATGGTAATTATAGGTAGAATATTGACAGTCGATCCATGAAGATCTCACGGACCTTATTGAAGGGTTTCCTTTCCGAGTGCACCCTAATATAGAGTGACTTCAAGTGCTACGTCATGCGCTGTGTAGGTTTGTCAAACGACCAACCCCTTGGGCTGTTGATGGCTGTCGGGATGTCTACCTATGATGCATGTGTCAGGACTTTCTTAGGTGAGCACTTCTCTTGGAATTCAGATGATCTTTCTCTGTCTAGGAACATCGACCCCGAAGCCTCAGCATCTTTGACATCTCCCTCCAAAGATCTTGCTTAACATCCTAATTTCTTGAATGATATTGGCAACAACCCTAGGGCATAGAATACCCCAGAGTGCTAAATTGGATGGAATCATCCCCATCACTGTAGCCTTCATCGGAAGGGTCCTCTTTCTTCTTGTCCTTGCAAGTTTATGGAGGGATGTTCAGTTCAATCCCCATACGTTTTACCACCGTCCTTACCATCCATTCCACGATACCCTTGTAACACCACACATTCTCTTTAATATATGTATATAGATATATAGTGATATAATTATTTTGGTGATTCATATATAAACATAATGAGGTGAGAATGAACCATATGGATGGTAATAGTAGGAATAAATACTAGGGAGGCAATTTGAGTTTTGAAGTTTAAGTTTGAAGACGTTTAAACTTAGAAAGGGTGATGAGATAAGTTTCTAAATATTTTTAGGTCAAACTAAGATCTCCATTGAATCCGGAAGGTCGAAAAACCTTGGGAGTGGTAATATGAGGTGCCTTAGAAGCTTGGAAGTACTCCGGAATAAAAACTCACCTTACGTAAATGTCGGGTAGAAAATAGTTTGGACACCTCTTAGTATTTTGGCCATAACTTTTTATCCTTATGTCCAATTGATCTGAAATTTTGACAGTAGATAGTAGACATCTAGGGATACAAAACAGTATCTCGTAAAAATTTTCCAATTTGACCTCAAAATGGGTCAAAACTACCCTGGAAGTAGAGACGGTCAACTGGTACCGGTACCCCAAAACCAGTAGCTAAATGGTATCGGTACCCAGTACCGGTACCGCTTCTCTGAAGCCTTCCGAACAGTTAAAAAGTCGGGATTTTGGATTTTAAAACCCCATTCCAAGCCCTATTTGCCCCATTCTGCATCTCATTCTCACCACAAACATCCTAGAGCCCTAAGAGGAGATAAAGAAAGAGAAAAACACCAAGATCAAGATAGCTTCACACTTTATAGAAATCAAAACCGAAATTTCTCAAGAACACCATTCTTCTCCTCTGTTCTTCTACACCTTTACTACACCTTTACCCACACCTCTTGGAACCCTAAGAGAAGACAAGAAAGTGATCTTTGGAGCTTGAGTTAGCTTAAAACTCTTGGATTCAAGGTAGGGATTTTCTTCCATTCTCATACATTGAGATTAGAGTTATTACATATGTATTTCCTTTGACTCTAAATCATATCCATTGGCTATAAAATCATCATTTCTTGTCACTCTTGAATATATTTTCCTTGTTGTAAACCGTATTATGCTTGAGCAACCACTAATCCTCTTTTCTTGATTTCGAACCTTAGTTACAAAAGAGATGTGTGATTCTCTTGATTCCTCCTTCATTATTGGTCTTCAAACATAAATATTACTTGTTCTAAGCTAGGTTATGGGTGGGTAACCACTAAATCTCATTGTATGCCTTCGAAACCCTAGTTTCCAAGGAAATTGTATTTTCTCTTGATTTCTTCATTTGTTCTTGCTATTTAAATTTGATATTCGTTTGTTATTGATTCTAACCCTTGTGATTCATACCTTTTGATTTCAAGACTCGACATTCAATTGCTCTTGATTTCAACCCTTGAGTTCTCTTTTATTCTTGACATCAATACTTGATATTCTTTATTCTTGATTCCAAGCCTTGATGGTTCTCTTGTTCGTGGTTCCTAAACTTAAAAATCCGTTGTTAGTGAATTCCAACCTTGATTATTCCGTTTTTCTTGACTTCTCCTTTGTTCATGACTTTTAAGCTTGATACGCCTTTATTGTATATTTTCAAGCTTCATATTTATTTGTAATGATTCCAAAACTTGATTTCTCATGTGTTCTTGACTTCAAAACTTTAGTGCTTTATAATGAACAATAAAATAGTGTTATTGGATGATCTCATGTACTTTTCTTAAATTGTTCTATTGGAATGTTACATGTGAATTTGGTCATTTATGGAATTGTCGTTATTTGAGAAAGTTGTTGGTATTGAGAACAAAACCTTGAGGCAGAGGTTGCTTGTATGCA
>CM042190.1:1776559-1804430 GCA_023539305.1 Ilex asprella | reverse complement strand
CATGCTGCCAAGGCAGAGGTTGCTTGTATGCATGCTGCCAAAGAGAACTATTGAGAAACAAATCCTTGAGGGTGAAAGATTTCTTGTATGAATGCTCACGCCAAAGAGGACAATACTATACCATATGAGATATGAATACTGTGCGAGTCATTGTTCATTCTACCATATACGGTTTCCACAAGAGTCTTGGGGTAGTATGGGATGCCACAAGAACTTGTGAAAATGGTGTATGGTGGAAGGAATTATGTTTTGGAAATTTGTTGTCAACTCTACTTGGCTTTACTTCTTTATTTATCCATTTCAATTACCGTTGCTATTTAAACTTGAGATCTGTATAAATGTCCCGGTTTTATTTCAAAAGCTATATATGATATTTTTTTGAAATGAGACCGACCCGTTTTGACATGTTTTCTAAACCTTGTTTGAGTTTGGGAGGATTTTCCTACAGAGCTTAGTGCTCACCCCCTACAGTTAAACCTTTTTCAGATGTTGGGCTAGAGGATGTACTCGGTGCTAACGAGTTGTACCTTGGGGAGGCTTCACTAGAGGGATAATTGGATCCCGAGTGGGACATCTAGAGATGTCGTTTACTTTTTGTTCTAGACTAGAATACTATTTTGGAAACGCTGTATAGTCTATATTTCTTTTGTAATCTCCGCTGCGCTATAATAGTAAATTTTCATTGGGAATGTAAATGCCAAAGATGGCATATTCTTTTGGGTTATTGATGTAAATGTTATGGATTACTATTAGAAAGTCTTTTTATTTTTATTATTATTGATGATTTATCTTAGTGCTCTCATGGTATGAATGGTGATTGAATGTAGTGCCGTCTAGGGTGTATTTTGGGGTGTTACAACTCCTCGGGCAAGGACTCAAGTTCCACCTTCTTCTTCTCCTTTTCCTTAGTTGTGGCCTTTTTTGGAGCCACTGCGTGTTGCAAAAGTGATGAAAAACTTACACAAGATTTAATCTTCCTTGTCTCAAGGTAATATCATCGAAATGTCTCTTGTCCTTCACGGATGTCCAACTCTTGGGATTCTTCCCACCTATGAAGTTTCACTTGAATACGTTGCTTCCTACGCTTATGAGGTCTAGACAGTGAATGTAGCTATTGATGAGCTGGGAATTTTAGATGCTAGCCAACGTACCAACAGCCTTCCAGCGGCTCCACTGGTTTTACCATCCTCAGTCGGTCCCGATAACCCTTAGCCCAAATGGGCTGATCATGAACCGACCTTGTGGCGTGTTCTTTATAGCTTTGCCATTGTCATCCTCTAGGTCGCTTCTGTAAATACCTAATGTGCCCTCTATAGCTCGGCTGCATAAACTTGTTTGGCCTATCTTTGTGATCTTGCTTGGGCAATAGCCCTTCACCTGGACACACCCAATGGGTACCCATGTAATGCCACCTCTTCCCCAACCTTTAGGGCAATTTTCCTCAGTCCTCCTATCTGAAATGATCCCATAAAAGGCTTTACATCTGGGGCATAATCTGTTCTTGAGCATGTCAAGCTACTCTTGGAGACCTGGCGAAATATACAGTCTACCCAGAGTCCTCCTCTGATGACTCATCCTGAGGAGTGTTGTTTTTCTCTCTCCTTAGCCTCTTGTCATCAGTTGACTCGTCTCCAAGTCTATATTCTTTTGTAGGGTCTTTAATTGCTCCATTTCTGCCATGTTAATGGTGGCTTTCTCCCTTGTCTTCCAAGATCAAATGGCCCTGGGTTAGGCCGTCCTATATGGCATTCGAAAACACCACATAGTTATTGGTCAAATGGCTCCAAGATTGTGCCATTTGCATTATGTTTTGTTCTTCAACTTCGCAGCCAATACGATCTTATGACCAAACAACAACTTGATAATGCCTTCACCTAGCAAATGGTCAAAGATCTGGTCAACCTTTGAAATGTCAAATTCATATTTTTGGCCATTACCTTCGTGTGCTTGATTCTCTGAAGGATTGGTTAAGGCCTTATGATTAATACTAAAAAATAGCAAATGCTTATGCCCTGTTTTGGACTAATTGAGCTTTGGTGGAGTTTAAGTGATGATGTTTCAAGTCTTAAAGTGAACAAGGGTTCAAAGGCACCAAAAAGTACTTTTGCAGGCAATCACAGCATTTTAAGGAACAAATTATAGAAGCTTGGAATAAGGAAGCAACATTCGAACGTTAAACACCGTTCGAACGGTCATGGTGAACCAGGCCAGATACTATAATTTGTGTTGCAGGCAAGACCCAAGGCCTTGGAGATTCAAGTACTACGTTTCAACGGTCCTTAACGTTTGAACGTCCACTGGAGCAACGACAAGATCAGACTGACTGAAGACATGGCGTGTTGCAAACTTACGGTCAGAAGGCCCAGGCACTTGAGTGCCACGTTCGAACGGAAACTACCGTTCGAATGCCCCTGGAATTATTAGAAAGTTCAATCAAGATTCTGCAAGGACCTGGAGAGAGAGATCTGCACAAAGACTTGGAGGAAGATTTTTACAGAAAACCACGTGTAGTCTGACATAACTGGCAGGCACTGATTCCTTCTGACGTTTGTACGTTAGAGAGCAAAGACAGAGAAACCGTTCGAACGCCATTTATCGTTCGAACGGTATTGACAGACTACCAGCAGAGTGGTTGGATTTTCACTTTGACTTTGAGGCCCATCTCTATTCTTTTACCCCTCTCCTGCCTTCTCCTTGCCTATATATACCCTTAGTTTGTAGAGCAAAGGAGAAGGGGGAAGACTTGGCACTAAACACTTGGTAGCCAACATTTTTCATTTATAGTTCTTCTATTTTGTCTTAGTATTGTTTCTTTGTTAGAGAGTGGGGAAGTTAAATCTCCATTCCTTTTCTTTCCGTTTATGTTTACATTTACATTTGCTTAAGAGTTGTAATTCCTTTATTTACATTTAGTCTTTACGTTTATGTTCTTGATTTACATTTAATCTTTACATTTATGTCTTTATTTACGTCTAGTCTTTACATTTATGCTTTTACATACACGCTTTTAATTAGGTCTTGCACTTTCATTATTTGATCTCCCTTCTTGCTTAGAAGAGTGAAACTCTTCCACTTTTCTAAAGCTTTACCAAAGTTGTGAAGGGTGGAACGTGATTCCCTCATTCTTTGTTGAAGATTAGCTCCTCGTTACATTTACTTTTGTTTTGTGGAGTCCTCTACTTAGAGGGATGAGCATCACTCACTTTTCTAGCTTTACCAAAGCTATGAAGAGTGAGTAGTTTCTCATTCACTCATTAGTAAGAGGTGAAGGGCATGTATTGATTATCCGGAGGTTATATTATGTTTCGTTCCAATGCTTAACGCTCATATCCCCTTGTTTATTGGATGATTGATTGCATCTAGTAAAGTTAAGGTACTTTATATAATCGATAGTCTTTCTATAACACGGATGACTCTTGCATAGAAAGACTCTTCATTTCAAGGCAAGTACCCCGGCTAGATCTTCATGACTACCCTTTAATCATCCCCATTATCAAGCTTCATTTAAAAGGATGAAATATTAAAGCCATGGTTGGATGTCGTGAAGAAATACTTGCTTGTTTGTACGCGCGATAACTCTCGCTACAAATAATTCTTGTAAACTTCTAGTAAGACATCAGAACCATGACCTTAATAGGCCATCTTTATCTTCAGATTGACTCGCGGTTGACATGATAGTTAATTGAGTTATTAAGCAAAAATATAATATTCTGGATAATTGACCACATGTCTCGATCCTCGAACTAAAGAGTGACTTCTCCGCCATTTGAATCAATCTTATATTTTGTCTAGAAAATTTCTTGAAAAGAATTTAATATTTTGTTCAAGGAATTCACCCACATCTCACAATCCTAAAATCTCAAAGGTTACGATCAATTGGTCTCCTTAACCGATTACTTTGAAACATCAATACAACTAGTTCCATGTGGATTCGACTCCGGACTCAAACCGGATTATTACTACAACTTGATCGCCTGCACTTGGGTGTACACATTTCGGATCAAGTCATATTTTTGGCGCCGTTGCTGGGGAACATTGTAAAGTGTTTTACAGGTAAAATATGAAAAGATCTTTTCTTTTTGTATATATTCTTCTGTTTACTGTAATTAATTTGTTCTTGTTCCCATTTAATTTATGTCTGAGAACGCTCCTCACTATAAAAATTTGCTGGCAGAATCTTCTGGGTCTGTGAACCAATCTGAACCAAATTCACCAAAATCAATAGCAGACTCTTGTGAGAGTATTATGGCAAATATTGATAAAAATGGAGAGGTTCCCATGAGGGAAGATGAGGTGCCTAACATTCGAACTTTGAGGGATTATCTGAATCCCACGAGAAATAGTATCCCCCAATGTTTTGTATTTCCTCCAGATACACCCCTCTTTATAGTAAAGCCGGGGACTGCACAATTATTGCTGATTTTCCATGGATTAGATACTAAAAATCCATATTTATATATGAAAGACTTTGAAGAAGTGTGTGGAACTTTTTAAGACAATTCTGAACTTGCCAAGATGAAACTTTTTCCTTTCTCTCTAAAGGATAAAGCTAAACAATGGCTAAATTCTTTAAAAGCTTTTTCCAAGCCCAATTGGCAGACTTTCTAGAATGAATTTTTTAGAAAGTTTTTCCCCTTACACCGGACTAACACGCTCAAAAGACAAATCAAGAATTTTTAGGTGAAAGAAGGAAAAATATTTTACCAAAGTTGGGAAAGATTTAAAGAACTACTCCAAGCTTATCCACACCATGCTTTTGAAAATTGGACTCTAGTAGGATTCTTCTGACTCCTTACCCACTAGACTGCGTCAGTTTGTCGAAATGATGGCCCAAGGAGAATTTATGGGTAAAAGTCCGGAGGAGGTATTCTATTTTTTCGACACTATATCTGATAGTTCTCAGATGTGGGACTCAGCCTCCCCCCCCACTAGTGAAGCTAGACCATCCACTTCCCAATGGGGAAAGTATATCTTGAAAGAAGATGATGACCTGAGAGCAAAAATGTCCACTTTATCTCGAAATCTTGAAGCTTTAGAGATGAAAAAAATTCAATAAGTTGAATTGGGCCCTTCCACAGAACAAGTGTGTGGAATTTGTGCGTTGACAGGACATCCTACTGGGGAATGTCCTACCATCCCTGCATTCAAAGAAGTCTTGTTGGAACAATCAAATGCAATTTCAAATTTCAACAAGCCTTACAACAACCCATACTCTGAGCCATACAATTCAGGGTGGCGAAACCATCCAAACTTCAGTTGGAGGAACACACAACCAATTCCCATGAACCAATCCCAAAATTCGCAACCACCACCTCAAGGACCTCCTACATATCAACCATACTAACCACTGCAAAAGAGGAACCTTGAAGATACACTGAACCAGTTCATGCAAACTCAAATGAACTTCAATGCACAAACCACCCACTCCTTTGAAGATCTTAAAAGCCATATTCAAAGGCTGACCCAATCCATGAGCACACAAGAAAAGGGCAAATTTCCTGCCCAACCAAAACCTCCACAAGATCAAGCTCAAGTTGTCACTATACTGAGAAGTGGCAAAGTGATTGACAAAATTGTCATGAACATGCTATTTTCAAATTCAAAACCTGAGTCAATCCCAATCAACTCAACAGTTGAGCCTGAACTTGCGGGTGTAAAGGAGCCCGAGCCTGTAATAGAGCAAGAACCAGAACCTTCTAAGGAAGAGGAACCTTCACATCCAATTTTTGCTCTTTTCCCGCAAAGACTCAAGGCTATCCAAAAGATGAACCAACAGCCTGAAATTTACGAGCTTTTCAAGCAAGTAAAAATCAACATCCCACTTCTGGATGCAATCCAACAAGTACCATCTTATGCCAAGTTTCTAAAAGACTTGTACACAGTCAAGAGAAGCCAGAATGTCCAGAAAAAAGTTTTCTTAACTGAACAAGTCAGTGCCTTGCTACAATGCAAAATTACTCCAAAATACAAGGACCCTGGATGTCCAACTGTCTCATGTGTCATTAGAGATTTTAAAATAGAACAAGCACTGTTAGATCTTGGGACTAGAATTAATTTGCTACCTTACTCTGTCTACCAACAGTTAGGTCTGGGTGAACTCAAACCCACTAGTGTCACACTCCAATTAGTGGACAGATCTGTTAAAATCCCTAGGGGTATTGTGGAAGATGTACTTATCCACGTGGATAATTTTATCTTTCCAGTTGACTTCATTGTTCTAGATACTCAACCAGTATTACATTCAAAGAATCAAATTCCTGTCATCCTTGGTCGACCCTTCCTAGCAACTTCTAATGCACTAATCAATTACAGGAATAGAGTCATGAAATTAACCTTTGGGGATCTAACTCTTGAACTAAATATTTTCAATATTGCTAAACACCCAGGAGAGGATGAGGACGAAGGGGAAGTAAACTCCATTGAATCGTTGATACAAGAACATTTGAGTAACACGTTCTGTGAAACTTTGACCGACTCACCTCTAATTGAGTCTGACTCAGCTGAGTCAAAACCACAAAGTAGCCCTACTCATACTGTTGAGACATGGGCACCCAAATTCGAGAAACTTTCACCAAATAACACAAAGCCAATCTCATCAAGTGACGAGCCACCTAAGCCTGAATTGAAACCTCTCCCATCCGACCTCTAGTATGCATTTCTAGGAGAAAACATGTCATACCTAGTGGTAATCTCATCTAAGCTCACAGACCTACAAGAGTCTAAACTGATTAAAGTTCTTAAAAGACATAAAAACACCATTGGGTGGACCATCTCTGACTAGAAAGGTACAAGTCTGTTAGTCTGCAATCATGCAATATATCTGGAAGAGGACTCAAAACCCTCCTGTCAAATGCAGAGACGACTTAACCCTCACATGAAGGAAGTCGTAAGAACGGAGGTACTCAAACACTTAGATGCAGGAATAATCTTTTCCATCTCCGATAGCAAGTGGGTAAGTCCAACCCAAGTTGTACCCAAAAAGTTTGGGGTTACAGTGGTCAAAAATGATGCCAATGAACTAGTGCCAACTCGAGTTGTCACAGGATGACGAATGTGCATTGATTACCGAAAATTGAATTTGGTAACTAGAAAAGACCATTTTTTTCTCCCATTCCTTGACTAAGTTCTAGAAAGAATTCCAGGCCATGAATTTTACTGTTTCTTGGATGGGTATTCCGGGTATGATCAAATTGAGATTACCTTAGATGATCAGGAGAAAACTACATTCACATGTCCCTTTGACACCTTTGTATTTAAAAGAATGCCTTTTAGACTTTGTAACGTTCCTGCAACATTTCAAAGGTGCATGCTAAGTTTGTTTAGTGACATGGTTGAAAAATTTTTAAAAATATTTATGGACGATTTCTCTGTCTATGGAGACTCATTTGATCTATGTCTGGCAAACTTAGACAAAGTTTTAATAAGGTGTAAAGAAGCTAATTTGGTGCTTAATTGGAAAAAATATAATTTATGGTAACACAAGGCATTGTCTTGGGTCACATTGTGTCGTCTGAGGGCATGAAAGTTGACAAGGAAAAAATTGATCTAATTGGAAATTTACTTGCACCCAAGACTGTAAAAGATGTCCGATCATTTCTGGGACGTGCAGGTTTTTACAGGAGATTCATAAAAAACTTCAGTACTATAGCCAAACCCATGTGTCATCTCCTAAGTCAGGATGTAACCTTTGACTAGAACGAAGCTTGTCAGGAAGCTTTCGAGAAGCTAAAGGGCATGCTAATTTCTGCCCCAATAATGCAACCCCCTGACTGGACTCTACCCTTTGAACTAATGTGTTATGCAAGTGATTATGATGTAGGTGTTGTATTGGGGCAAAGAAAATATAAGAAATTCCATGTAATTTACTATGCTAGAAAAACTTTAAATGATGCTCAAATGAATTATTCAACAACTGAAAAAGAATTGCTTGCTGTAGTTTTTTCTTTGAAAAAGTTTCGTTCTTATCTGGTTGGTTCTTCTGTTACTGTTTTCACTAACCATGCAGCCCTAAAATTCTTGCTCACAAAGAAAGATGTCAAACCAAGGCTCTTAAGATGGATACTCTTGCTTCAAGAGTTTGATCTTGTCATTAAAGATAAGAAAGGGGTCGAAAATATGGTGGCAGACCATCTATCCAGATTAACGTATGAATTCCATGAGGATGGACTGCCAATCAATTAGAAATTCCTTGATGAACAACTATTCATAATTGATGAAATCCCATGGTATGCAGACATTGCTAATTTCCTAACTACTGGAACACTTCCTCCGTCATTCACTGCCATGGACAAACAAAAATTTTTGAGCGAGGTACGTAACTTCTTTTGGAAAGATCCCTATGTATTCAAATATTGTAAGGATCAAATCATAAGACGTTGCATCCCAGCTCTGGAAAGCAAATAGGTAATATCATTTTGTCATTCTAAAGCATGTGGTGGCTACTTTTCATCAAGAAAAATCGCTGCAAAAATCCTGCAGTGTGGCTTTTATTGGCCTACACTTTTTAAAAATGTCCACACCTTTTGTTTAACATGTGATAGATGTCAAAGATTAGGTGATATTTCAAAAAGAAACATGATGCCCTTAAACCCAATTCTGGTGATTGAAATCTTTGACTGTTGGGGCATCGATTTTATGGGATCATTCCCACCTTCCTTTGGCTATCTATACATTTTAGTGGAAGTAGACTATGTATCCAAATGGGTTAAGACAATTCCATGTTGAAATAATGACCACCAAACGGTGATAAGATTTTTAAAAGAAAATATTTTGTCACGATTTAGAATTTCTAAAGCAATCATAAGTGATGGGGTTCTCATTTTTGCAATCGTCCATTCTGGAATTTGATGAAAAAATATCTGATTTTTCATAAAATTGCAACCCCTGATCACCCACAGACTAGTGGACATACCGAATTGGCTAATCGGCAGATTAAATTAATTTTAGAAAAAATGGTAAACCCAGATCGCAAAGATTGGTCGTCAAGACTGACTGATGCACTATGAGCATATCGTACTGCTTTTAAAACAATTTTGGGCATGTCTCCCTATCGATTAGTCTATGAAAAACCGTGTTACCTACTTGTGGAATTGGAACATAGGGCATACTAGGCCATTAAAGCAATGAATTTTAACCTGGACAAGGCAGGACTTTCAAGAAAACTTCTGATAAATGAATTGAAAAAATTGAGAAATGAAGCTTATGAAAATGCTAAAATTGCAAAGAACATGATGAAAGTTTTTCATGACAAGAATATTGTACAGAAATCTTTTGAATCGTCCCAGAAGGTCCTGTTGTTTAATTCGAGACTACGCCTCTTCCCTGGTAAGTTAAAATCAAGATGGACTGGACCTTACATTGTCAAAAAGGTATTTGATCATGGAGTAATAGAAGTAGAAAACCCATCAAACGGTAATATCTTTACCGTTAATGGTCAGAGGTTGAAACTATTTTTAGAGGACTTTGTTAAAAAAGTGAAAACCATTAACTTAATAGACCCCAAATATCCCTCCGAGAATCACGTCTGCCGACACTCAAAAGGATCGGATCAGGTAAAAACTCGACCGGAGGAGACACCATCATGAGACCCCCACAATTTTTTCCTTCTAACTTTTCCATCGATCTCCATTGAGCCCCCCCACCGCCTTTTTCTTTTTCCCTCTTCTTTTTATTCTGCCTTTTCTTCCTTGCTTTCTGTATCACTTCATTCTTTCTTCTCATTCTTAATTCTCTCCCCTCTTTGTCTGCGGCACCGACCATAACCAAGCAAAATCATGTCAATGTACCCAGAAGAACATATCCCTATTCTGATGTCGTACATTATTTTACTCCAGTTGTGTATGGGTATATTGCTACTTTTTGCAATCACATACAAGCCTTACAAGCCTAACCTAGGCCAAGATCTGAACAGAAAGGATTAATGGTTGCATTTGGATTTGTAGGTATCTGAAGAAGCACGGGTCACTGCAGTTTAACCTCACTTCCAAGAACCATACTGGTAAAATCAAAACATTGGGGACAATGTTCAGTTTAGGTTGGGGGGTGTGAGAACTTGTAGTTCATATTTTGCCTGTGTTTTGAGAACTTGTAGTTCATATTTTGCCTGTGTTTTGTTTTTGTACCCGTACCATAAAATTTTTAAATTTTTATTGTTGTTACCTTGCTATATCTGTGGGTCAGTTTAAATTGTTTTTGTGACTGGAAGACGTTAAAGAACCAGATAGTGAGTCTAGGAATCATAGATGTTAAACTTTTTTGGTTTAGTCTTGGAGCTCTACGCAATTTTTTATCAGATGTGCATAATGTGATCATGAGAAAAGCAAGACTGGTAAAGAAAAATGAGATCCGAGAGCAGCAAGCAAAACCCCTCTGGGGCAGAAGCACTTTTGCTAAACACTGACGTGCCAAGAGACTTGGTACCTGTAAACAGTGTGGCCGCTTATTTCATGATAAAAGATACAATCAATATTCTGAACCGATCTTTGGTAGCGCACTCGATCGATTAGACTGGATAGTGAATGGGCAGGGTAAGAATTATCCTGACACGTCATCCTATTCCGATGTTATGCTTAACCGGTTTGTGTGACAAGAGATTGGAAGAGTCACTGGTAGTTCAAGCTACACAGAAGATGACTCGGATTAAGATTGCATCCTGATAAGCTGTGGAAAAAAATTGTGTTTTGAGGAATGAAAGCCAATGGTCCAAATTTTGGTAAATTGTGTGAAATTCTTGTGCATATTTTTCTATTTTTTTTACTGTAATGAAAATATAGGCCGAGTAAGGAATGTCCCAAAACGCCAACCTCAAGCGTGGGTGGGAATTTATCCTGAGACGCCATGATTTTTTATTTGTGTGTTTAGTTTTCTCTGATTGTGTATAGTGTAACAGAGAAAAATTTTATTTTTTTAATCACCGTTCGAACGTTAGTTACGGTTGCTGCTCGCAGTACTTTGCTTCTGATAACCTCTCTGATGGAAACACTGTTGAAAACACAAAGTACTAGGAGCAACACATTTTATTTTTTGATTCACCGTTCGAACATTAGTTACGTTTGAACAGTTGTTGCTCGCAGTACTTTGCATCTGATGAACTCTCTGCTGAAAACACTGTTGAAACACAAAGTACTGGGAGCTAGCACCGTTTGAATGTCCCTTAACCGTTCGAACGACAGTTTACATTCTTTACCCCACGTTCGAACGTTTCCATCGTTCGAACGGTGCAATGCAAACTATAAAAACCTGATCGTCTTTTTCATTTCAGAAAGTCCCAAATCTCTCTAAAACTCTCAAAACCCTAGAGCCACCCTTCACCCCACAAACCTCAATCCACCCTCAGACCACAAGAAAACCTAAATTTGATCCTCCATAACACTTTCCCACACCAAAACCATAAATCCCGCACCAAGAACCCTAAGTTTCAGAAGCCTTTCAGCCCTCCCTCAAGCTCCCAATGTTCGAACGTCATGCCTCGGATGAAGATTTCTGCTAAACGTAAGCCACCAGTGAACCAAGAACCCAATTGGGTTGAGGAGGTGATCCAAGACAGACTAGGCAAGGAGAAGAGAAAGAGGTACGATCGTACCAGGTTTTCAAACGCTCTGAAAGTAGAAAGGTATGAAAATTTCTTTAGAATTCAAGTTGTGATGTGCAAGAGAGACATTATAGTCTCTGATTTTGCTGAGTTGGGTCTGCTGGAAGAGGTGGAGAAGAGAGAATGGGGGTGGCATTTGAAGAATGAGGGGAGGGCCATTGTTGATTTGGTACAGGAGTTTTGCTCCAACGCCGAGATCATCAATGGCACTATACAGACCTATGAACGGGGAAACTACATCGAGGTGGATGAGGCGTACCTCAAGGAGATTAGACCTAAATTGCCTCGAGTGAAAAACCCCATTTACCCCCAAAGAAAAATGTTGAGCTGGATAGGGTAGGAAGGGAGTTGACTGGGGATGGGGACGCGGACTTTTCATAGGGAGGGAGGAATTTTTTGAAACAAGGGGAATTGATTGACAAATATAAAATGCTCAATTTAATTGCGGTCTCCAATTTAGCCCCTCTCAAAAGAAAAAATGAGATTTTACCAAAAATAACTCGCCTCCTCTATGCTATAGGGAGAAGACATAGCATGGACCTCCCTTCTCTCATCCTAAATGAAATCAAGAAAGGATACAACGTGAAGAAAAGTGTTTTACCTTTTGGTACTTTGGTGACAGAGATTTGTCTGAAAAATGGAGTATGGGAGAGGCACGAAATGGAGATACAGTTGCCAATGGGGAAACTTGACAAGGGCTCATTCAAGAAAAGCAAGGGGCACAGTGACCCCTCAGCTAGAAGGCAAGAAATGCCACCAGCTCAAGGAGGGGATGAAGTACAAGAAGAGCTAGACCGAGAGGAAGAAAGGGAGTTAGAGAGAGAGATGGAGGAGGAGAGAGCACAGCCTGATTAGGCAGGACCTAGCTTTAGCACCCGGAGGTCCCTTAGGGAGATGATGATTGGGATTGAGACCAATCAAGCTGTGATTCTACGACAGCAAGCTGAGATCTTCAAACAATAGGAGGAGATTCTTAGCTATCTTAGGGGTGGAGCTAGGAGAGATTGAGAGGAGATTCTTGTGTTGTTGTTTACTTTTCTTTTGTTTAAGTTTGTTTGTGTGTTTTCTTAGATAGTTTCAAGTCTTATGTTGTTTTTCTGTTGCTTCTTTTAGATAAATTGGATCATAAATGATTGATGTACCGAATGATCATATTATATGAATGGAATGATTCAGTTTATCATTTTTATATGGTTAAAATCTTTTGTAAAATTGGCATTTTAGCAATTCTTGTTGATAAAAACACATGTGGATTTTGAGATTGCTTGTTAAAGTAACTAATCACATGATCCGTTTGACACACATCTTGGCAATCTTGACCTTAGGTCACAACTCTGTTAACTGATATTATTTCTATGCTTACATTATCAAATGAACATTAGTATTTGCTGTTCTCAATGTATACAGTGATCAAACTCGAAAATAGAATCGGTATATAACCAACATTCCCTGAAAAACCTGACATGATCAGTGGAGACTACAAAGGATATCATGGTAAGTTTTGAACATTGCGATTGTTCAGAGAGAACACCAACATTTGCTCAAAGAAAGGTTTTCTTTCATCGTCTATCTTTTAATAATCTCATTAATTTTGTTTTGATTGATACAACTAATGTGATCTATTGACATATCCTGTAATAAATACAGGCAAGACGATACATGCGTATGCACATACTTGAGAAAAGATCTTAGGCCATCTTTGGATCAAATTTGAGCCTCAGTCAATCCTTTCACAAAAGTATGGCCCTAGTCAGCCATGATTGAGCCTTCAAAGTATAAATTCTTTTCCAAAAAAGCCCATATGATGACCAAACCACAAAGAAAAATAATTGACCTACCTTGCTATCTAATTTTCTTACATCCTCGTATAAATATGAAGGATACAAGAAAAGCAAGGAAACTAGAAAAGATATTGGAGGCTACGGGTCCATGAAAAGAAAAGCGGTGAAAACAACCGAAAAAGAAAAAAAAAGAGGTAGAGAAACAGAGAACTGCCAAGAAAGTGAAAAATGAGAAAAATGAAAGAAAAATATCCCATTCCCAAAAGAAATATCAAAAATCCATCCAGAGGTGTGCTAAAGTGCATAAAAGAGAAAGCATATTTGAAACTCCATTGACGTCATTTCGTTAGCCACTGACCTCTAGCCACATTACAACCTATAAAAGTCCTAATTGATCTCAAGTCTGATGCATATGCACGTTGTTAATCACAAGTTGAGGTATGTTATATAGCATTTCGTTATTTGTATCAATATTCTTCCATGAGATTATGCCAAGAACATGACGAGTCTATTTGCTATAAAGTTTCACTCCTTTACTAATTTATGTATGTAATTTTTAATTGGCCATCTTCTGATTACATGCTCAGTGAGAAACAAGTCACCATAGTCAGAGTGAATCTTTTACTGAGAGCTTCCCTATGAGAGATTTGAGAAGTCAAAACTATCTATGAAGGGTGATTAAAGTGGAATGTTTGTCATGCACCAATTCTTGTTTCTCGAATGATTATCCTACTACAAAGGAAATTTCAAATGCTAATGTGTCAAAAGCTGATTTTTGCATAGGGATAATACCGATGGTGAAAAGCATGCGGACCTTAAAGTCAAAATTAAGGGATAGGTGTCTCAATGACCATGATGATAATTTACTTTAATCAGCAATCTCACAGTTACATGTGTTCAACCGAAGTTTGTGGTTAGCTTCACTGAAAACCCTCACGAGACAACACTCGTCCTCTAGGGTAAACCTAGAGGTTTAACTGCTTGTTGCATAAGCTAAATGTAATCGGATAGCCGACGAAAAAGGTGTTAGAAATAGATTTAAATTTTAATTGTTGTATTACTAGAGACTAGCAATATCTAGGTTGGGGGTGTGATTAATACTCAAAAATAGCATATTCTTATGCCCCAACTTATGCCCTGTTTTGGACTAATTGAGCTTTGGTGGAGTTTAAGTGATGATGTTTCAGGTCTTAAAGTGAACAAGGGTTCAAAAGCACCAAAAAGTACATTTGAAGGCAATCACAACATTTTAAGGAACAAATTGTAGAAGCTTGGAATAAGGAAGCAACGTTCGAACGTTAAACATCGTTCGAATAGTTAAGGTGAACCAGGCCAGATACTATAATATGTGTTGCAGGCAAGACCCAAGGCCCTGGAGATTCAAGTACTACGTTCGAATGGTCCTTAACGTTCGAACGTCTACTGGAGCAAGAACAAGATCAGACTGACTGAAGACATGGCGTGTTGTAGACATACAGTCAGAAGGCCCAGGCACTTGAATGCCACGTTCGCACGGAAACCACCGTTCGAACGCCCTTGGAATTATTGGAAAGTTCAGTCAAGATTCTGCAAGGACCTGGAAAGAGAGATCTACACAAAGACTTGGAGGAAGATTTTTACAGAAAACCACGTGTAGTCTGACATAACTGACATGCACTGATTCCTTCTGACGTTTGAACGTTAGAGAGCAAAGACAGAGGAACCGTTCAAACGCCATTTACCGTTCGAACGGTATTGACAGTCTGCCTGCAGAGTAGTTGGCTTTTCACTTTGACTTTGACGTCCAGCTCTATTCTTTTACCCCCTCTCCTGTCTTCTCCTTGCCTATATATACCCTTAGTTTGTAGAGCAAAGGAGAAGGGGGAGGACTTGACACTAAACACTTGGTAGCCAACATTTTTCATTTGTAGTTCTTCTATTTTGTCTTAGTATTGTTTCTTTGCTAGAGAGTGGGGAAGTTAAATCCCCATTCCTTTTCTTTCTGTTTATGTTTACATTTACATTTGCTTAAGAGTTGTAATTCTTTTATTTACATTTAGTTTTTACGTTTATGTTCTTGATTTATATTTAATCTTTACATTTATGTCTTTATTTACGTCTAGTCTTTACATTTATGCTTTTACATACACACTTTTAATTATGTCTTGCACTTTCATTATTTAAGCTCCCTTCTTGCTTAGAAGAGTGAAACTCTTCCACTTTTCTAAAGCTTTACCAAAGTTGTGAAGGGTGAAACGTAATTCTCTCATTCTTTGTTGAAGATTAGCTCCTCGTTACCTGTACTTTTGTTTTGTGGAGTCCTCTACTTAGAGGGATGAGCATCACTCACTTTTCTAGTTTTACCAAAGCTATGAAGAGTGAGTAGTTTCTCATTCACTCTTTAGTAAGAGGTGAAGGGTATGTATTGATTATCCGGAGGTTATATTATGTTTCGTTCCAATGCTTAACGCTCATATCCCCTTGTTTATTGAATGATTGATTGCATCTAGCAAAGTTAAGGTACTTTGTATAATCGATAGTCTTTCTATGACACGAATGACTCTTGTATAGAAAGACTCTTCGTTTCAAGGCAAGTACCCGGCTAGATCTTTATGACTACCCTTTAATCATCTCCATTATCAAGCTTCATTTAAAAGGATGAAATATTAAAGCCATGGTTGGATGTCATGAAAAAATACTTGTTTGTTTGTACGCGCGATAACTCTCGGTACAAATAATTCTTGTAAACTTCTAGTAAGACATCGGAACCATGACCTTAATAGGCCATCTTTATCTTCTGATTGACTCGCTGTTGACACGGGGAGTTAATTGAGTTATTAAGCAAAAATATAATATTCTGGATAATTGACCACATGTCTCGATCCTCGAACTAAAGAGTGACTTCTCCGCCATTTGAATCAATCTTATATTTTGTCTAGAAAATTTCTTGGAAAGAATTTAATATTTTGTTCAAGGAATTCACCCACATCTCACAATCCTAAAATCTCAAAGGTTACGATCAATTGGTCTCCTTAACCGATTACTTTGAAACATCAATACTATTAGTTCCCTGTGGATTCGATTTTGAACTCAAACCGAATTATTACTACAACTTGACCGCCTGCACTTTGGTGTACACATTTCGGATCAAGTCACCTTGCACACATGTGGCTGTCTAACCACTATTTTTGCCATGTTCACCTCTAACTCCTGGTTTGACTCGACCATTAATATCTCTGTGTTGGAAACCCTATAGTACATACATTTGGATATGTTCCTTCAGTCCAACTCCTCTATTAGGATTTGCTTGTATAGTGTAGCCTGCATTACCAACTGAAATAGTTCATTGAACTCTATCCCCTCAAACATTTTTTGGAGCTCGAAACCTAGACAGTTCTACACAATGCGCACATACTCTATCTCGAGCTACACTAAACAACATAGGTTCTTGGCCTTCTTGAACCGTGCAATGTATTGTTCTACCGTATCCCCAGTCATTTGATACAACCTGACCAAGTTAGCAATGGCTACCTTTAGCTCAGTACTATAGAACTGAGTAGATGGATGTACCATCTGAAGGTCATTCTCATAAGGGAATTGACGAATAACTGTAACTTCAAAAATTCGTTGGCCCCTGTTTCACCGCATTGTACAGTGAAATAGTCAATGTGCTCCATGGTCGATTGACTATCTTCTCCTAAGAAAGAAGCAAACACAAGGACAATTTTATCCCCGAGGATACTCGTATTCTCTATCCACCTAGTTAGGATATAGTTTTCGATACGTTGGCCTAGTCACTCGCCTCATCACTAGCCCGACATGCTACTAGATTATTTCATCTAGTTGGTATCTATTTATGAACACATGGGGTGCCGTTGGAAGAACAATTGACGGTTGCCTCCTTTGCCCCCAGAACTCGAGATAGGGGGCCAGTTCCTCCTAAAAAAAGACAATTTGTATTTCTTTGGTGGCCATTTATGGCTTGTTGTGCTCTTTGTGGCGACACAAAAGCACTAGATGTGGTGCTTGTACAAGCAATGCCTATGCAGCGAGAAACAACGGTTGTCTTTCACCCCCTAGACAGTTCAAACTATCGATTAGTTGTTTTAATGTTTGCCTGGTGCGGCCAAATTCTTCCCTAATCAAATTCCCTATTCCATTGATAAATCCGAAGACTTGCTGAGAGACTTCGTGTGACAAAGCCTAATTGAAGCCTCTGGATTCTTTTTTATGTCTTAAGGTTCAAGGATTTTAAATAGTTTTCCAACTAACAACGTAATGACCTGAAACATAAAAAGATCATTGGAAAGCAACAAGTACATTAAATTCAGAAGATGGAACAAACAACGTACTAAGTATTAAAAGAAAGCAGTAAAAAATTATCGGAGTGATTAATTACGAGAAAATAAAATTGCTCGGGAGTAAGAATAAATGAGTATAAGGTAGGCTGGCTATGTGTAAAGTTTGTTGGGTTTGATCATGGATCTTTTCTATGTGGCCTAGCCTTTGTTATTCAGAACGAGTTCCGCGCGCTTCAAGTTTTGACTACACCTTACCGTCTTAAGATAGAAAGAGCCAGTGCCATCCCCACTTCCTCCTTTTCGCCCTAATCCGTTATCTTATTTGCTTCTGTTTTAGGCATGTAGATAAGAAATGTCAATCCCTTGTCCAATTCTTTCGAGCCCTATCAAGTCCTAGTTGAATATCTATCCAAACCTCCCTCATAGGTGGCATCCAAGTTTTATGGCTAGCAGTTGCTCCTTTTATGCCCCCAACAGAACAAGAAGAATTTCAGTTATTTCAACTACATCGAATAGTCTTTCGAATTGGTCAATATTATCCTATTTTTGGCCGCCTCTTATAGGGATGACCCCCCAACTATCGAAACCATCTTTTCTCACTAATATTCTGATCATGGCCTTTATCCTCAAAATTCATGTACGTACGTTGAATCGTCTCCAATTGGTGGCTCATGATGTCACTTATCCCAATTTTATGGGATTCTTAGTGTCTTACTCCTGCAATTCTTCTGTAAATTGTAGATTGTCACAAATTTTTTTAATGACCATTGAATCTCTTACATTTGTCACCCCTTGATTTTGCTAATATTGGATGTAAATAGAAACACAGGAAACACAGTTGAGGTAACAAGGCACAATGTGACGTTCACCCTAAGGTTGTCTGACACTCAACAAATTTTGTGGCTCATAGGACAAAAACTAAGCATGGATTATTGAGTGTTTGGCATACATTTCTCATAAAGAAGGGTTTTTGTTTTCTTGGTTGAGATTAGGGATGGCAGTGGACCGGAGAAAAACGGGTATTCGTCCAAGCCCACTCCGTTTGGACCGGAGATGGACTATATGTATTGGATGGTGGACGTATATGGAGATACTCGTATAAATTCGTGCGGGGATGGACTTACCCTTACCCCCACCCTGTCCCGCCTCCGTTACCTGCTAAATAAATAAATATAAATATATGTTGAGTTGATTGAGATGATTTTACCACCATTATGTTGTTGTAGACATTTGTTTTGGACATTTGTTTGTGTTTTGTTTAAATATCATTTTGAAGTAGTATTTTGGAGATTTGTTATTTGTGTTTTATTCAAATATGTTATGTTATATTATGATGTGTTAGATTATATTAGATTATTTAGAATTTTCTTGGATTATTTAAAATATTAGATTTATTTAGCTTGGGCTTGGGCGGGTATGGGGGCAGCAGGGACGGGGACGAAAATTAAAAATTTACCCGCAGACAGGGATGGGGATGAAAATTATACCCGCTAACGGGGGTAGACCGGAGATGGACGAAAATTTTTTAAGCGGGTACGAGAATGGAGACTACACCCCGCCTCCCCCGCTTTGGTCTATTAACACCCCTAATTAAGAACTCCAATTGCTGTGAGGATTTGCTGTGTGAATATAATAATAGGCCAGCCTTCCTTAGAGTGATCCTAGCCTTTAGCCATAACCAATTTCCAGGTTATCCTCGTTTGAGAATCTTTACTTAATAAACTCTGAAGTTCATCGATCCTTATTATTTGTCCAGGCTCTAACTTCCTTAGGACTTGGCTTGAGCCCTATTTTTTAACCCACCATCTAAACACACCCATTATGTTGCCCATTCTGTACTGTTTCCAAACCGAGCCGAACAAAAAAAATCCAAAAAATCAAAAATATATTCTACCACTAACAAAATTGACATATCAACAACATGAACGAAAACTACCAAACAAATTGATGCAGCATCACCTCATATTTCCTGTTTGTCCAACCTCTTCTCCATCCATCCTTGCTCCTTTTTCATTTTTTCCGTTTGGGTTGGTAACCACACATTTAGCAAGAAAAGGGTTATGCACAATAGCAACAAAGCTTTAATGATTGGGAAAACCAACTAGAAATGCGCCGATGAATTCAAGGCCCGGTCTATATATATATACATTCCTTTAGACCTGAGAAAACCTCTCCAGCCAAAAAAAAATATACATATATATAAGAAAGAAAGCCATTTACAGAGTTCAAAATCCCAGGGCACATCACACTCTTTCAAGATCTTTCCAAAGCAACACCCACACCACTGAAACCCACTGTCTCATCCATGCAGCGCCCATTTGCTTTTGTCATTTGATCCGTGCACCTGCATTTGCGACAAACAAACCTAGCAGGGACGGCGGCAGAATCCAGAATCCCAGCACATCTGGTGTGTTGCCACACACCGCAAGCATCACAAGCCAGCATCCTCTCTCCATCATCGTCTTTGGCCCCACAACTGCACTCCACTGTCCATCTCTCAACTCCCCTCTCCATTCTGAATTTACATAACCCATTTTTCCCAAGGCATCTCCCTCGGACTTTGACCAATTGGGTTGACCCTAGCAAAAGACTGATTTGGGTGGATTCATCAACACCGCCATAACCAAAAAGCTCTTCTGCTTGAAATCTTCTAAACATCAAATATACTTCTTGAAAGGCCTTTGATGCTTCGAGCTTAATATCAGAAATGGTAGCATTAGCGGATAACATAATAATTTCAGAAGGTGGATTCACAGCATATTCTTCATAGTGGTCCATGACATCCACCTCACATGAGAGCTGTATCATAAATGGGTTTGACCCACGTAACATGTTTTCAGGCCGGTAGTCTTTCATAAACTGCTTGCAATCGAGAAGCTTTGTTGCTGAGCTGATTGCTAGATCCCTTGTTGCCTGAGGAACATTGCTCAGCATGGTTTGAGGGTGAAGCAAGGATTCGTACAAGTACCTAAGATCCCGCACAAGGTGTTCTTCAGATGGGCAGTTTGGAACAGAAGGAATGTCATTTGTCGTACTTCCAACCAGGGGAGGCACACTTCCTGGCTCGAGTCTGCATCATGTAGGAAGTATGAAAATAGTGGAACCTAAGCCATGACAAAGTTTATCCCAAAAAACAAAAACATGACTGAAGAGGGAAAAAAAATAGCATGACCTTCCAAAAAACATTCACACATCATCCATATTTATAGTATATTTGGAGTGTGTGAACTTGGTGACTGGCGTTAAGAAAACACGCATACAAACCAAAAAATAGTGGATACTGAGAATTTAATTAAAACATATCTCCGAGGTCTTCATGTTTTGTCCCAGACATAAAGCAATAAAATATAATCAACTAAGCAAATACTTCAGCAAGGTAACCTAAACCATCAAGAACAAGTGTACACTTTGATTGCCGACTTCTTCGCCCTTTTTGAAGATAATAAGAAAGAATCTACTAACCTGTACTCCATAGCACCTGAATCTGGAGCACAACGAGCATTAATAACCATTCCATCAACAGCCTGTTTCCCCTTGAGTTCCTTGAGGCAGTAATCCAAGAGCTCGGGAGGGGCCACTTTGCAAACAGCACCCCTAAGAGCACGCCAACTCACCCAGTTAGGCCCTGTAACAGCCCGTAATACTCTAAACATTGCTGCTTCAACGCGTACAATATCTCTGGTGGTCCATGCACACAAGATGTTTGAAACAGAAGATCGACGCTTTTTGCAGATGGCATCATCAGTACTTAACAGATATTTGTGGGAATCATGAATCAAAGTCATCACGAAACAGAAGAGATCTCTGATATTAACAAGCCCGTGCTCTGATAAGGACTGATAAAATGATATCAAATCCTGCAGCCGAGTTCGGGGTTTCCGTCCCTGAGACAAAAAGAGGGACAAAGGCAGATCGGAAAGGCTTGAAACAGCTGTTTTATAGTCATCTTGAGTTAGACCAAAACTGCCAGCACCAAACTCATAACCCCAATCACCATACCATGGATGACCTTTGGTGATGGCATGAAGTAGCCGAAACTCCAACCCATACTTTTTTGACACATCCATCACACTAACCTTCCTGTTCACACGTAAAAGGGAAAAAGACAAGTCTCTAGTTTAATTCACTTCAGCAAAACTTGAAACTCATAAAATCCATCGACACAATAACCAAGGAATATTTTAAAGGGCATTTTGGAGGCTGGTCCATTGCAGCTATCTTTTTGGCCATAAAGTCCAGGTGCCATTCTTTTGAGTCATAAGGACAATTGCAGTTACAACTACTAATTTACTCTTAATAACATAATTAACGATATTACAAAATGGGCAATGACATTGACACAGTGATACAAATGACAATAACAATGACACAGTGATATAGTGACATTGTCCAAATTCCATGAACTGGACAGCAATAGTGGTAGTGACAATGAATTTCATTGTTACCGTCCATTCTCATCATCCAAATTCTGCTAAGGTTTAAAAAATAACAGAACCTTTTTTCACAGACCTTGCAAGTGAAAATCATGTCAAGATCATGTCGTGGGGATATCTTAAAGTTGGAATGACATTGTAAGTGTGATAAATACAAACATGTATCATTGTAAGTGTTATTATGTCAATATAGACATATCATTGTTCCTGTCACTATGGTTGTTACTATTGTGGTCGTGCATGTGTATGTGTGTGTGTGTGTGTGTGTATATATATATTAGTTGGAAAGGTTAGAGACACAAGTGAGAGGAGAGAGAAAAGAGATATAATCAATACAACAGTCACATAAATTTAGTAACAAATTGTGCATGAACAGCTCAAGGTAAAAATAGGAAATAAAATGAAAGAAAGCAGCACAGTGGATCTACTTACAAAATATTACTTATCATATATCCTTAATGACCCAATAAGTTCGCGTATGTCCTTATTGGCAAAACAGACTGTCATATTATCCATGGTTCCAATTTTCACTATTTTAAAAAAGAAAATCAACCATAAAAAGAGGGAGAAGACCATCATAAATTTAAAAAAAGACAGATGTTAACAGTCAATTTGGTCCCAGGAACAATTTTTTTCAAAAGAACCGATGTCTAGAGACGTAAAGACAGATATTCTCAATTACTATGAAACCACAAGCACATTCATTCCACATTTTTAAGAACATTATGTTAATCTTTGTTTCCAGATGGCAGAGCACGGCTAAAAGGATGTCACAAAAACTGGTTCACCCCATAAAGAAAAAGGTGGAAAGAAAAAACTTCAGGAAATGTAATAGTTGCTTGGAAGAAATGCACTCTAAAGTGATAATCAACCAAATTTTAAAACAGTTCAACTCTTATGGCAGTGACTCAAACATCTTTCAATTGTGTGTGAAACATAGAGGCCAAAAGAGATTGGGTCAAGAAATAAAAAAAATAGAAAAAGCAAAAAGACACCAGGGACCTTGCTCTCAGAGAGAGGAAGAGAGAAGAACATAATGGCCAATGGCAAGAAACCAAATAACATAATAAACTTATTAGAAGCAACGATAGAACAGCCAGATAGAAGGGTCTCATAATTACTCCATCAGTAAACAAATTAGTAGTGTTACAATTAGGATCAAGAATTCCTACCTAACTCCAAGTATTATACATAGCCGATCCCAGAAGTCCATGATGTTACATCCAGAAAGCACCCTAGAGCCACCTTCTCTTCCATTGACTCTGAGAAGGTGCCCATAACCATTTGCATGGACCACACCATGTAAAAGATGAGAAGTGTCATCCAACTGGTTATACATCCAGTCTTCAACATCTTCTGTGGTTATCACATGGTTGCATGACTTGCACCTGAAAAGGGGAAAGAGAACAAGAGAAATCAATGACTTATCCTTGTATAAGTTGCATGACATTCAATTATGGCAGAACTTGCATATATCAGAAGGCTGGCATAGTACAAATTCCAAACACCACAAATGAACTGAGATCTGGCTAAATTAGACGAGAAGCTTGGAACAGCATAGGGAGTGTGTGTGGATATATGTATTATTGTGAGCATACTATAGTTTAAAAGGCACACATGATCTGTAAGACAAATTCAATTCATCACAAATAAGTTTGCATGCCGTCTCCATAGTTTTAGAAATGAAGAGTGGCATGAGTTGTTGCTAGGTACTATCTCCTCACATTCTTTTACCATTGATCATGACCATGTCCATCATCTATTTTCACAAAATTCATCTTTATATGGGCTTTATCATCAGCTATCTACCAGATTGATGTGGCCCAACAGACCATACATCCAAGTACTTGACATGCAGTTTAAAGATGAATCACATTATCTTAGTACTGTACGGCGGTACTCCAATACTTTGCCACCAATTGTAGTCACATCGATTATAGGATTTTCCACACAGCAACCACGCGTAAAACCAAATGAGAAAGCTAAATGAAGGAATAAAGGACTGACTGCATTTTATAGGCATGTGGAGCTTCTGTTTTTCCTTGTTTTGTCGATGTGGGACTGACTGAAGCCAAGGCATTTCAATGGCTTTCTCTTCCCTTTTTCCTGAAGGCTTTCCTTTCACATTTCACTTTTTTTTTTTTTTTGACCAAGATTTTTCTTTGCTCATTTACAATATATTTGTATATAAAATTTAACTTTTTAAAATCAATTTTCAATAATTTTTATATAATATAAATATATATGTATATATAACATTACACCCTCAAGGCCCTCCCGCTGTAAATATTTTTTTAATTTTTTCACTTTTGTGCTCCTGCCTCACTCTTGCCCTATGTGATCTAGGGTATATTCATACACATGGATCCATACATATGCGGGGAAAAAAAAAACATCTTTGGAGCGAACAAATTAAATGTGTAGTTCTCTTCACCTTGACTGAGACAAATGGAGGACATCACCACAGCCAACACATGATTTGTTTTGCTCACCAATGGAATTACCATATGCCTTGATTATAAAATGGTAGCGCTTTGCACACACCGGATTATCACTCCAACCTTCAACAATCAAACAAAAAATTCAATAAATAACAAAAATCAGAATTTCTTGCAGTATAAAAATACCAATCAACTAAACGGTAAATTTCATGGTGCTAAAAAATTTAAAAATACATTTGAAGTCCAGGTTTGGGGGGCATATTCGGCAATACAAATAATTGCAAAAAAGAATACGGAGAAAATAGCTGTCCCCAACCAACCAAAGAGTTAAAGACGGAGTGGACCTTCCTCAAGCTGCCACGTGTCAAAGCCAGAATTTACACGTCCCCATCCTGCCTTCAGTCTCACGCCCCAACATAATATTTCTGTCCCCACTATATTACACCCCTACGCGTTTACCACACTGTTTACCGAATCTTATTTATTTACAATAAAACTAAGAGTCAGGATTTAATCCAGGGAAGAGGAAGGGTCGACTACAAATCCTGGATTCCTCGACAGTCTTTCTATATTTTTAAAATTGAAACTAAATAAATACCACAATTTATGCAAACATAATACATAGATTGATGTATAATTATGTACTTATCACCCTCAACTGTAACACAGAATCCACTTTTCGCGTGAAAGAAGGGAACATAGAGCTGAGGGTAGGAATAGGGGCACATCGTTGGATAATTAATCATACAGGTTAATACGTTGTCGTATTAATGACTCACCATAATACTCCGTCACCACGTCCGCGTCTCGCCAATAATCCAATCAGGATCGTGAAAAGCATAAACAAGCTTTTAAGCAATCTTATTGTTCAGGTCATAAAACTGTATTTTATTGGATAGCATCGTTGCCTAAGGTCAGGCAGGCCACTGCTTTAACCAAATAAAGTGGGAGACCAAGCACTGAATTATCAGATTCTGCCTACAAATTAACGTCTAAGATAAAACGAGTCCCATGCCAGGCAGACACCAATCGAAACAAATACTGAGATTAAAGGAAAAAAACAAAAAGGCAGTGGAAATAATAAAGTTACCCAACCTCCCGCCTAATATACTGGGTTAGAGCTACGTCACTGAGTTAACTAACTCGGTCGCTGACTCGGTGAAGAAACTCACCAACGACACGGCACTGGTCGCAATAGACAGATCTAGATCTGACGACGTCCTCTTCCACAACATCGAGGCAGACCACCGACGGCAGCGAGTCCGGACCGTCGGTGAGGTCACCGACTTTAAACAGGATCTGCCACGTCAGCAGGTGAGGGAAAAGTGAGGACGGAGGTGGTAACAGCGCGTGCTTTGACAAAAATGCCCTCACGCTGGTCCTAAAGGGACCGATGGGGAATGGAGACTCGCCGGAGGAGCAGGATGGAAGGAACGTCAGGAAGTCGTACAGGTCAGCCGTGACTCGCCTCTTCATCCGCTTCAATGGCAGGCCATGAACGACCATGCTGGTGTGGGTCAGATCTCGGCGCGTGTGGTTCTGATCAGGGCGCGTACGGAAGGAATCTAGAGCATATCGTCCCAGATCTGAATAATAGCAGATCCGACGGCAGCTATCGTTCGATCAAATAACAACAGAACTTTGTTGGAAGGGTATTGCACCGCGTGGGCTTGCCCGAGTGTATTATTAGAGAGTGGTATGGGGGGTAGCAGGGGAGGGAAAAAAGCACGTTGGATTCGGAGGCCGGGATTGGAATTATTAGGGTTAGGGTTAGGGTTAAGGTTTGGGTTTGGGAGTTTTTGGTACTTCTATGTCAGTGCTTTTTATTTCCCTCTTGCTTTTCGTCAAATTTAGCGGTAAAAAATTTAAGTCGGTTGACGAGGGAGATGGAGATTCAAGGTTGAAACTTAATCGTTAAGCGTCTTTAGCGCTTCCAATACTTGGAAAATAAGTAGATTTTTGGTTGTGAAATTACATGAATGCCCTTATAATATGAATTTAGGTTAGACATATCATAAACAAGCCCAAGCTATATCAATTTAATATAAAATAGTGAAAATTGGGAAAAGATCAGTTCGAATAGTCTTTTAAGCTATTAAAACCAGCCATAGTACTTTTAAGGTTATTTATATCTATATTTATATTACTTTAAAATATCAACAAAAATAAAAAATATTTGTTTGACTACAATGACCTTAATAAAATAATTAATATTAATATTATCCTTTTAGCATCATTATTTATCTATATTTATATCAATTTATATTTATACTATACTACTCCTAAAAACTAATAAACTCAAAAATATTTTTTTACCATTATTACTCTCAAATATTTTTCTTATGTATTTATTGTCATTTTAGCTCTTGATTTTCCAATTATCTCCATGATCAAATCAAGTCACTTTTTAAAATCATTAAAAGTTTTATTAACAACCATAAGTAATAACTATGGTATCTTCTCCATCCATTCCCATTTTCTCTTCCGAAGTTAAAGATCCATCATCAAAAATAGTTCTCCAACTCTCCATCTCTCCAAAAGTAAGTTTTCTTTGCATACTTTTCATTTTCATTTGTCTTCATTCAAAGTTGTATGAGGTTGTTACACACGATCTGCTGTTATCAGATTTGGGAAATAATTATTTGTCTCTTTCACCAGTTTATGAAATGATGTCATTCAGGTACATTGAATGAGGTTTTACCCCCAACCCAAGGGGTTTTCAAAAATTATTCACAAAAAATGGTTGTTTTGATAGTATTTCCCAGACCCAGAGACTTTTAAAAACGTCAATTGGTTCGACGTTTTTAAGCCAAAAGACGTCAGTTGGTCTGACGTTTTTGGCTTAAAAACATTAGACCAAATGACGTCTTTTGGCCCAAGCCCAACAACTAAAACTAGAGTCCAGTCCACCATAAAAACATCAGACCGTATGACATTTTCAATGAACACCTAAAAACGTCAGATGGTCTGACGATTTTAGTACCCACGTCAAATCATCTGACGTTTCTTTTTGCTCTTTATTATTTGCTCACTAATTCCATCAGGCTGGACTTTTTGTTTGATGCATAACATGTGTATGAAATTCTTCCATCATTTATCCTAATTCTTATACTAGGTGGGTCTAGTATCTTTGGTCATTATCCAATCTCATAAACTATATATAACTAGGATTAATAATTTTCTATTCTTCTAAAATTTATCAAAAAATAAATTTAAATATATTTATTAAAAAATGTAAATAAATAAATTTATTAAAATTTTTAATTACATTCAACAACTAAATAAATTAATTTTGAAATTTAGTAAAAAATTTAAATATATTTACTAAATAAATTTTGATAATTGC
>CM042190.1:1753924-1776159 GCA_023539305.1 Ilex asprella | reverse complement strand
AATAATAGTAAAAAGTAAAAAATTATCATCCTTGTTTTCTCCGATGTAGGCATCAAATTACCTTAAACCTCTCTTGATTTTATCATATAATTTTAATCTCATACAAAAAAAAAGTAAAAATTTATTTATAAAGTTGATGATGCCGACAATAATATTTATTAAGCAGTGTAAAAATATTAGTTATTTTGAACATATACATGTAAAAAAATCATGTCAATAACGTGGTTGAAATTGAAAACAACATAAAGGATTATCGAGTACACATAAACATGATGGGATAAAAGTTTCAGACGCATCATCGTCCAAATCAAAGAAATCAGAAAGTTCGGGATCAGAAACAAGTAAGGGATCCTCTAAAATTTCAATTTCGGCATATTCAGGATCAAAATGCTCTTTTCTTGCATAATCGAGTACATGAAAACGATCAAGATGACGCTGCAGTTGACCATTTTCACGTTCAAGCCTTGATATAACCTCATCACGGTTATTTGAATTGTAAATATCAGCCAAGCGTGCCTTTGGTACTGCAATTTCATGCCAACGACAAAATACTTCAAGGTCACAACGTTTGTCATATAACTGTCGTCATCTTAGTGTGGGTTCGATATGAGCACCTGGAGGTGGATAATCAGTTGCAGGGCCAACCATTACATGTCCAACTTGACTGAATGGGTGATAAGGGTCGATGGGCTCATTACGGAATGCACGTTTTCGTCCATACCACGTTACACCACTAGAATCAGTATATGATTCAATAGAAGGAACTTTGATCTGCGATGTTGATATGTTCGTTGAGCGTTCACGTTTGTTAGCCGAAGATGAACTATGTTTATCATTGCGTGAAGAAGAATTTGCACGTGATGCGCTCCTATACATATTGTTTGGTGGTGGTGCATTTACACAATTGTGAATTGAAGTATATATATGATCGGGTTGACAATTTAAAATTGTAGTGAAAGGACATCACAATGTAAGTCTATGTGAGCACACACTGGTTAAATGTCAGTCTTAAATGTTAGTTTGTGTGACTACACACTGATTCAATGTCAGGTTGTGTGACTATATACTGATTAAATGTCAGAAAGGATATGTACACACTGATTCAATGTCAGTCTGTGTGACTACACACTGGTTCAATGTCAGTCTGCGTGACTACACAATCAATGTCCAAGCTGTGTGACTACACACTGGTGTAATGGCAGTCTGTGTGACTACACACTGGTGCAATGTCAGTCTGTAATGTCATTCATTTAGCTTTTAATCTAGCATACTATGTAGTGTTATGCAACTCCTTTCATACGAAGATGAAGACCCATGAAGTAGTGGTTTGCAACTCCTGTGTAGTAACAATTAAAATTCGATCATCGTACTTGTGTTTGCAGTATGTTTATGTATTATAATTTTGTATTTTATTTATATGAAATATAGTGTAATAGTCCAGTTAGTATTATGCATGTAAATTTCAACAAATACGGAAAAAAAAGAAAAGATATTATATGAAACTATGAACTCAAAGAGTTTTTATATACAACCATAATAGACAAAAAAAATTATACAACAAATAGGAAAAAAAATAAGGGACTAAGTCCCACAAGGTGGTGGTCTTCTCTATCGCTTGGGCCGCTGTGACTCTCCCATCTACTGGATCATGTGTACGATGTGTAGGATGGTCGACTCCATGCTCACCTCTGCCTTGACCTCTGTGTGACGGTGATAACTCTTGTGTAACTCCTTTAGCTGGAACCTCAGCATCATCGGAATAACCCTCATATTGAATAGGAGAAGTAGGTCGTGTGGGCACCAGTGGAACATTGCGTGGAATACATGGCCCTATCTCTGGAAGTGGTGTGTCTGCCTGGTCCAGTACAGGCGACATATCTGTTGTATCAACTGGATCTGGCAAAGGTGTGAATGGAGTCACAGTCGATGCATCAACACGTAGTGCGGTAAGTGGTGGCCCACATGATGTAACTGTAGTATGATCAAATGGTGAAGTAGTGACATGAGGAACAACTGGTGTAGGAGTATAGTAATCTGTAGTAGGGACAGATGGGGTAAATGGACAATGTGCAGTAGTGTCAGGAACATATGTAGCGGATGGGCCAGCCTCTAAAGATGTTACAGTAGTATCCATGATCGGTGCTGATGTACTCCCTAGTTCGTGGTCAACTGGATGTCGTAGAATACATACACCATGCTGTCGTACATGCACTGGTGCTGAAACAACTAGCTGCTGGATGTCTGCCTAATGATGCACAAGTCGTCGGTGCTCAGAAAGAGCTGACAAACACCTGTAGCTTATTTCTCCCATCTCGCTGATGGCCGCCAAACATTTATGTAAATCAGGCTCGCCACTAACAGTATTACATGCTGTGTGATATACTTGTGTAAGTGTCTGTTCCTGCAGCACCATATAATAATGATTTAAAACAAGCTTACGTAATTTATGTACCATGTTTAAATTATGAACCAAGTTAACAACACTTACCAACAACTCGATGATACTGCCGACAGGCTGAAAATCGACGTCAGGCCGTGCCATAGGTGGTCCGATAAGTAGTCGAGTAATGCGCCGATAGCAATCCATAGATGGATTAGTATGATCCATAATGTCGACCGTAGGCACGCCCTGCACAATAGAATCCCGTCGCTGATCCCACATGCTGATGTACTGCTGATTTGCGATCGTCCAATCATAACCGTGTCTACCACGCCTATTTGTGGCATGCAGCTCCCGACTAGAATCACAAGGCGTGGTATGATCTGCCTGCATCCAAACTGTCGCATTATTCGATTTGAAAAATGCCACTCCACCACGTCAAAACATATGAACGGAGCCCGGGTAGTCCATATTTTCCGACCACTCAAGCAATAATCAGGTAGGCTAGCTAGCACATCAGCAGTGTATGGCTGTCATATCATCTGTAGTATAACAATAACGATTTTTGTTAGCTGCAAAGAAAAATTAAAAAAATTCGGCAGAGTTTCCTCTATATGTTTGACCCCAAATTTTTTTTCAAAAATACCTGTTGCATTTTATATTGCACACATACATTAACTACAACCCAAATAAATGTCAATACCATCCAACAATCAAACAAACAATTGCCTAACATACAACACATCCAACCCACCAACTATAGGCACCAATTATTTAATGTGTATTAAACAACAAATCAAAAATAACATCCACCTTTAAATCATTGAGTTAACATACAGTAATACATAAGTTAGATACTTGTTCATCGCGCATCTGATCAAGTTGATCTCTGTAATGTCTGAGAACATGGGTAGGTGTGTGTTGCGCAGAAAATGCAACATCCCAACTGCATAGCACCCAAAAAAACCATGCCAACAAAGTTAACAATTAACATAAGTTAGATGTACTGTATATTACTAATAAAATGAAATGTAACACAGTAATAATGAAATGTAACACAGTAATAATGAAATGTAATTACCTACACCCACGCGGTCCTGCTGGCAGGTCATCATGTGGGGCAACATCAGGTGCAGGTGCAGGTGCTACACCATCTACTGGGCTTGCCTCTGGATGTACATCTACGTCATCCGCGACGACATGAGGTAAGGGTCTACGTGGGAGTTATCGCTATGGCCGTATATGTGATAAATGCTCCTATGCCCACAACTATATGAAAAATACAAACCAGTTGAATAATTGCAATATGTATATTTGACATTGCATTAAAACGTAATAAAAAAAAATAAATTTACAAACATTATCCATAAGTGTCCATGTACTTGTAAAAGAACTAGCAATCCGTCGATATCCTTAGCATTGCGTCTAGTGGCGATGCACATCTCGCAGTATAGCCATGCCAAGGCCGCACTACCCCAACTGTACTAACCGGCAGTGGTAAGATTGACAAGCAAAGGAAGGTACATCAACTTGACCTTGCTCGAAGACTTGTCTATGAAGAGATATGAACGATCAGTAGCAAAATGTAGGATCTGGCGTAAGACGCAATAACAACATCATCAGCATCTACGGGAACACCTCCATCCAAATGGCCCCGCAATGCAGAAAGCCTGAGAAATGACCCATCAATAGCTCCCTCAGGAGGTGTAAATCCTAGCAACTGCTGACATAGTGCTAGCCAAGTCGTGTCAGCAGCACAACTATCTCTCCCTGACACAGCCATGCCAACGATCGGTAGCCCTATGTGGATAGCGACATCCTACAAGGTGATAGTAGCCCCACCCACAGGTAGGTGAAATGTGTGTCTCCACACGCTATCTCTCGACAAGCGCTGTGATGAGAGCATGGTCCAATCGCTTGGACGCAATCTTGTGTGCCTCGTAAAATCTCGCAATAACCAAATGGCGAAGCACGCGCTCATCTGTGACATGTAACTGACATGCGGTACGATCAGTGCGTCTGCAGTGTAGAGGAGGTAACTCTGTGCCCTGCCATATATACTCCGATCGGTGCTCAGCCTGTAACGAAAGCACATCGTAGTCATGTGGACCAGGATGTAATAACCTCCGTCCATCACTGTCCATAACAAAATCCTAAATTAATCTGCAAAAAAATTAAATACAATTTAACATCCGTCATCATGAATTGATAAAGGCAACAACCAACATCAAACATCTAAAATATCATTTCAACATATATATAAATACAAGCAAGAGTACCAATAAAACAGTACAAAATAAGCACATCGTAATGTCAAATACACAAATGATTATAACATACGACAACTTATCACCCTCATAAAATAACAAAATACAATCTACTGAAGGGAAGCTAGAGCCCGCGTATTTGTGGATGTACATTTCCGGAGATTGTGACCCAGTTCGCCGCATAACCCACAATGTATCTGAGGGCGACCCTCTGGAGGAAAGTCCATCTCATTCCGTATGCGCATCGTCCGTGGCCGACCAACCATGTCTCGACGTTGATTAAGATTAGGGACTAATTTGGGACGTGGAGGATCATCCCAGTAATGCTCATCCTCCAGAGGAAACATTTCAGGTGCCCAAATTTTCTCCAAATTCTCCATTCTGTATATGGGATCTATGTATGACTGAAAATGCAACTGAAAATAAGAGAAAACAGCCAATATATGAGAGTAAGGAATTCTGTAAATTGCCCACTTTCCGCATGTGCACGAACGATCTTCAAGACACACAACTTGCTTATGACCACCGCCAGTTAACACTTCAGTAAGACCACGATCTCTATGAAATGTCGTCACGTCATGTACACGGCTAATTTGTTGTGCATGTTATAATCGTTCCACAACAGTCTTAGGAAACTCCATCCCATTTTCTTTCCATCTTGCCACTTTGTCTCGATATTCAAAATGATATTTAGTGACCCGATAAAATATCGACTGCACACAAGCAGTTATGGGCAAATACCTAGCACCTTGAAGAATACTATTAAAAACCTCTGAAATATTGGTTGTCATGACGCCATATCGTCGTCCTCCATCATGGGCTAATGTCCACTTCTCCAATGGTATATCAGTCAAATATTTATATACTTCCTCTTTGATGTTACGTATCTGGTTCATCAAATCATCGAACTTGCGAACCTGTTTGGCCTTTCCAGCCCTCCACATAAGATCATACAAATGTCCATCCTTAAATTGTGTATTAAAATTACTACGAACATGACGAAGACAAAATCGATGATAAGCATGTGGTGGATGCCACCCAGAATCTGCCATGTTCACTGCAGCAAGGATCCCCGCGTGCCTGTTAGATATTAAACATATCCCTTCTTGATGTTTAAGAACTATCCACCGAAGGTAATATATGAAAAAAGCCCAACTTGATTGATTCTCCTCTTCCACAATAGCAAATGCAATGGGGAACAACTGCTTATTAGAATCAAAACCCATCGCCACTAACAACTTTCCCTTGTACTTTCCACGCAGAAATGTGCCATCAATACTGACAACAGGATGACAATATTTAAACCCTTTAATGCTGGCCTTGAATGCCCAAAAAACTCGTAAAAACACATTATATTCAGGAGATTCAAAGTTGTACTGTCACTTCACAATCGTCCCAGGGTTATACTTCTTTATGACACCCAAAAACTTTGGCAACATGTCATATGACGAGTCCCAATCACCGAAAATCTTAGCAATAGCCTTGTTCCTCGCTATCCATGTTTTCTTATAGGAAATATCATACTTAAACTTCTCCTTTATATTCTTCTGAATTGTCGACATTTTTGTTTGTGGAGTATCACCAACGAGTCCAAGTATATTATGACAGATGAAGTCAGAGTCTAACTGCCGATGGTCACGACTCAATCTAGGGTAAAAACAAGTATGGGGTCCATCATATTTCGTGATCTGAAATATTTTTAATTTTTTTTTAAAACAAGCACGCAATCTTTACGTGCAGTTAGGTTGCATGTACATGTTACATTGTATAGCCCACACCGTAGTGTTCGTCTCTGTAACAACATAATCCTAATTTAGCTTGATAGAATACCATTTAATAGCCCTAATCAATGAAGCTTTATCTTTAAAAACCATGCCCTTCGCCAACTTCATCTTCACCGGATCCCACAAATTTTGTTCAGATGACGTTACTAAGCTATCTGCTTTAGTATGGTGACCAAATGTAGTGGTTGTGAATGAGGTTGAGTAAGACTTATCCATTTCCACCACATGGGCAGCCTCAACGTCTTCGTCATCAGGCTCAGCAATCAATACTTCCTCAAATTCTTCTTCTATGTCGTCATCATCGGAGACATCTGTATGATCATTGGCACACATTTCTTCATATTCCCCAATTTGGCTTTGTTGTATTATTGGTTGATGGACATCATCTTGTTCACCCAACTCAATTCCCGCCTCACCTATTTGAAAGTTCTGACTCAATGAATTATTGGTCGAGCACCCACTGTATGTTGTTGTTCCACTTCTTTGTGGGGTGTCAAAGTACTGTCAAGACTCATCCATTATCTACATCCCCACGGGAGTTGAACATTCACCCGTCAAACCAAAAGTTAGAAATGTCAAGATACCCATCTCTTGCCTAAGCAATTCAGTGTAAGACAGAACAGTTGTTGTTATGCACCCACCGGTCTGACTACTGCCTATGCCAACATTGATGTCCTTCGTCTCCACGTACAAAGTAACACTAGCAATGCTGGGATTGTCAAGAACCACATTAACCATAGAAGTCACTAGTTCATCGTTTACAATTTTCAGACCTACATATGTATTCATGTTTGGTCCTGTTCCAAGTGTAAAAGGATATCTATAAGTCAACTTCAACTTGTTATGCGCCCTTTCCAACCCCATTATAGTGTAAATTTTACTCAATAACTCCGTCATTTGTGTACCACTATTGATAACAATTTCACCTTTGGGAGGACAACTATATGACAAACCCTCCGACCCATATTCCATTCTTCCACCCCAATATAGCAAAACTGTAACATGTTTTCCAACCATTTCTATTACTTTCCGTTGTGAAATAAGTTCTGAATTTAGAAGAACCTGGGGATGGATAAAGACGGTTAATACTTCATGAAGAATAGATTCATAGTAAATCAAAGTCCCATTGAATTTAACGCGTGCTACAAAAAATAATTGAAAAAATACGAAAATCTTAGGGTTGAAACTATCGAGCAAGCAAAGAAAGAAACTGGGAGGTCAAACCAATAAATTTAACTTGGATACAAACCATTATATTGGTGGTGCTTGCTGACTATGAGACATAACAACAATGCTATTACTGAGAATGAGAGATCAAGTTGGTGTTACAACATGCATATTTTGAGGGAAATGTGGTGTTTCATGCCTAATACACATAACTACAATACTTCGATTAAGATGGAGAGAGACATTACATATAGTTATCATAACTACAATACTTCAATTAAGATGGAGAGAGACATCAAATATAGTTAAGATGATGAATTACAAAGAACTTAATAAGGAAGGAATGAATGAGTACTTAATAGAAGTAAGATTCAAGTAAACATATATCAAATGATTTACTAGAGCGTCCATTGCTTTATAAAACCTTATATACCGGAACTATTACTTGGACCATAACAACAAAAGTTATCCAATTTCCTTCCCAAATGGGTTCATCAATAGACTGCACAATGCACACACTCTGATTTCCAACTAATTCATACCAGTCTAGTTATCCACTCCAATGCATTATTCTGAAAGATTTTTATTCTTTCACAATTTTTGCAGATTTTATAAAAATCAATCAATAAAACACTATTGATCAACCATGTACTGTTGTAGATGAGAAGACCAAAAAACTCTTCTATCTCTACCAAGATAGAGATAGTATTTACAAATGACCAATGAATAACATGACAAAGCGACACTATTTATATCCATGCATCGAACTGATATTGATATATTGAGATGAAAATAGTAAAGTCAATTCATGTCTCTTTCGTTTGGTCATTAAAGACCAATTCAAATAAAAATAAGAGGAAAGAATAGCCAAAATAATGAGCAAAACATAATTTAGTTCATTTAAAACGAGCTTCTATTTATATACAATCCACCAAGAGAGACTTTAAAATAAATTGAACAAAACTCAATTAGACTGAGATCGGTCTGGACTCTTTTACTTTTAAGGCTCTTGACACTAGTTATTTAAATTGCGACATTGAAGATCAGGTTGATTCTTCTATGGTTCCATAAAATTTCACCTCCTTCATAAGTTTTGTACTTTTTATATAAGTACAATTTTATGAAATAACTGAGGATATGGAATTTATTTATAAATTTACTCATCTTCGAGGTATTTATTTAAATTGGGCGATGATCTAAAACTAGAGCATGAATCTATTTAAATTGGCATCTTCTGGTACTTTCAGTGACTTTACAGTTCTATTTTTAAAACTAGCTTCTATTTATATGTTAGAGTATGTGTGACTCATATTTACTGTGTGCACAATGGTCGAGTTATGGTTGTTGATTTAGAATTCGAATAAGTAGTCGGCGCAAATTTAAACACCTTGCAGAAACAAAAAGTTAATAAAATCCAATTACTGACAAACCAAATGGTAGATAGAGTCTTGTGTGACTAATTTAAGAATCTAATTATCTCTTTAATTACATAATTTTGTTTGTATACGTGGGGGTGATGTAAGGAGAGAGTAGAACAAGAACAACATTATCAATATAACTTCTTAAACATGTGTTTGGACCCTAGTTTTTTGGGATCTTCTAAAGGATTACTAGCATCCCTCCACGTGGCAAGCATTGATGTGTTCATGACTTTCCTGCCTCATGTTTGACCTAGTTAGAAGACAAAGGATACATAGGATACAACGACTAAGAGATCTCAAACCCATCAAACATAAAAATTAGAAGCATTATGTTAGGTAATTAACTACCTGTGTTTTGTGTTACCAATTTTTTTCCCCCTTGACTGACTTCATTGTCTTCTCATAATGACCTTCCTTTGGTTGCTAATTTTACGAAAATTTGAATTATCTGAATCCAAGCCAAAATTTAGAAAATGATTTACGACACAAGATAACGGTAATATAAGAATCATACAATTAATAATGGTAATATATGAATCTTGAAGTTAATAGTCAATATCTGACTCCTCTGATGTTAATTGAAGGCAACTAAGAGAAACTTAAAAATAAATTGAACACACTGTTACCTTGAATAAACATAATCCAAACACCATAAAATAGTCCAACATAAACATAATCCAACATAATCATGCACTGCAAACTGTTACCTTGAATAAACATTGTCCAACATAATCCAAACACCATAAAATAGTCCAACATAAACATAATCCAACATAATCATGCACTACAAACTGTTACCTTGAATAAACATAGTCCAACATAATCCAAACACCATCAAATATAATGGCACCCAAGAGAAACTTCAAAATAAATTCAGAACAAAATGTCAATACATACATTATACATACATTATATGCCTAACCTATATAGGAGCAGATATTAAAAACTTACCAACTGTTGGGAATGTCAGCTGGTGGTGGAGGTGGGCTGGTGCTGGAGGTGGGCTGGTAGACCTGGTGGTTTTCGGTGCTGGAGGTGGACTGGTGGTGGTGGTGGTTTTCGTTGGTAGAGGTGGGTTGGTGGTTAACGTGGACTGGTGGAGGTGGGCTAGTGGTGAACGTGGACTGCTGGAGGTGGTGGAGGTGATGGAAGTGGGCTGGTGGTGAACGTAGACTGGTTTTCGTTGGTGGAGATGGGGTGGTGGTGGAGGTAGAGGTGGAGGTGGTGTTTTCCGTTGGTGGCAGTGGCCTGGTGGTTTTCGTCGGTTGAGGTCGCCTGGTGGTGGAAGTGGACTGTTGGAGGTGGGGGTTTTCGTTGGGGATATCAGTTGGTTGGTGGTGGAGGTGGTGATTTCTACCTGCTGCCTTTCGTTGGGGATCCAATTTCGCCTAGGGCTAAGCCAAAATTGGGGGAAGAAGACAGAAGGAAAGAAGAGGGAAAAAAGAAAAGAAAAACAAATTGAATTTGGATACACTATACACGTCTAACCATCTGACATTTTTAGTGTTCGGGCCATAAAAAATATCATACGGTCTGACGTTTTTATGGTGGACTGGACTCCGGTTTTAGTTGTTGGGCTTGGGCCAAAAAATGTTAAACCAATTGACATTTTTAAAAGTCCTTGGGTCTGGGAAATACTATCAAAACAGTCATTTTTTGTGAATAATTTTTGAAAATCCCTTGGGTTGAGGTAAAACCTCTACATTGTATTGTATTTTCCCTGGGAAGTGACTTTTTATTTATTTTTTCTAATATATTCGCAAAGTCTTTCTTTGTTTGGTTTTGTTTGTGAATAGTGTCTTCAATCCATACTACAGCGCGACTATACTTTATAATTCCTCTGAGTTGGTGGCTAAAAATGAAGATGTAATATCTATTCTTTTCTAGCTGCAAAATATTTTCCCAGGTTTTTTTTCTTTTGAAATTGTTTGGTCTTCTTATTTTATATTGTTTCCATCTTTGAGCAGAATAAAGTTAAGCCTTATTATTCCTAAGAACATCATATGTTTGTTAAATGTTATGTGAATACAGATAAAATTTGTTCATCCTAATATTCTTGTTGTTATATGTGGTGATTTTCAACTTTATTTTTCATATTGTAGGTCCTGTTTTTGTTGTAAATGCATGCCAATGGAAAACAACAACTATCTCATTTCATTTGCATTCCCTTTCTGCATATTTTTTTGGATACTTCACTGCATTCTTTGAAGTTATATCTTTCATTTTTTGTACTTTGGAACTCCTTGGTTCAATCAAAAGGGAGCTTCATTACAAGTAATACTTATACTGGGTTTATTTTAATTCATAATGACTTAATCTTTTGCAAGTAAGAATTTAAACTTTGTCTTGGGGATGTGTGAATTGATCAATTTGTTTCCATGATATAGCTAATTCGAATTAGAAGTATATTTGTGATTATCTTACTAATCCCCAGCAATCGCACTCCCTTTGATGTAGTTGAATTAAGTAATTTATTCACAATTCTTTTTCTTTTTGACTGAGAAATGGTGCTTGCACTCTATTATTAATAGAGAACCCACTGGTGGGGACAATTTTGCTTAGAGATGATGTTGATGCAAATTTTGATATCTACTCACTTGATTCATCACGCTACAAAAGTCCATGGATTGACACCCAAGATCCAATCTCTGGACGGAGTTGGTGTTACTAGAATGGTGAATACATTGAATCCAAGTTACTATATTCATAATTTGTTAGAACCATAGACGTCAGGTTGGACTGCAAGTCTTCAACCATGGACTCATCCCATTAACTCGTGGATATTAACAAAGCAAATATTCACTTTTGAGTTGCATTCATTTGCCATGTATATGGTAAAAGAACGACTCATGCCATCAACCCCATCGTTACACTAATTGAATGTCTTTGTTTAGGTAGTAGTTTTATGAATTTATTGTGTCTTACATACAGAATGCCTATGTTTATGTGTATATTAGTGATAATTTGGTTATTTTTAATGGATAATTATGTATTATCGTCCTATGGATGCAATATGTTGCATAAGCTGGTGGGTAATTTTTATCTTTTCCCTTAGATGAAATTTTAAGTGAATCCAAGGTTTGATCCGAATGCTGGTTATATTGGCTTCAAGTTTATCGATATTAATGATGGCAACATTTTTTTTTTTTTGATTTTACAAAGTGAAACAACAATGCAAAAAATTTTGAGTGCATGTTTACATTTGTTGCCCGCACCTACAATATGATTTATTATTACGGTTGTGAATAGAGTTGTAACTATTTATAATTACAATAGCTCAAAAAAACTCTTAGTTTGTGTTCATAAATAGCACATTTTATGCAGACTACAATTCAATTGTATAAACAAGTTTATTAGAATTCCATGGTTATGATGTATATTGTTATGTGTATTGTCGTTGATGAATTATTGTTTGATGTACCATTGCTCTTATGATGTGAAACTGATTGTAGTGCATCCCCAAAATTAATTTTACAGGATTTGAGACTGAAATTAAGCTAATAACTTAACTAAGATAGTGATATAATTAGCGATAAAGGTAATATAGGCTAATTCTTGTGGAATGGATTTGTCATCACTTTTTATTGTGTCTGATTTTGTCACAAAAAAAAAATCATCGTATGAATTGATGTAATGCTTTTTAAAAACTTTCGGCGAGTTAACTCTAATTTGCCGCTTTTTTCTATAGAAAGGTAGTTTAGTTACAATGGTTGTGTTTGATATTGTTGCCCTTCGGTTTGAGTTTGTTATTATGTCCAAGTCTCCCTCTTTCTTTTGCCTCTCTCACACAAGCACAGTTGCGACACTCGATAAGGAAAAATGATGTTCAACCAATTCCAACTTTTACCTATGTGTGTGTTTTGTTATAGACAGTTTATTTGCGTGGTTGTAAAGTGGGGTTTTCGGGTGACGTCGTATAGGGACAAAACTAAAATTTTATCTTGAGGGGACCAAATAATAGACAACCAAAACACATATTCGACATCATATCTTAAAGTAATCAAAAAATGACACCAAATTGAAGAACAAAAAAATGCCTTGGGCCAAAATTTTAAAGCTTGTTTAAACTTTTGGCGAAATGAAATTTTGAACCTTGCTTTGTATTTTAATTTTGGTTTGAATATTTTGCTTAGTCATTATTGTCACAATAGTGCTACCTCATTTGTTAATATGACCCCAATTTTTGATCAACCTAATAATTCTTTAACAAATGACTCTAAAAAAAAACACCGTAACAATACCCTTTGATGTAATCCACATTTTTAACCCGAGTTTGCAATAGTTGTTTTTTTTCCTTTGGTCATCAATCTCATTTAAGCAAGTGCCTTCGTTTGCAAAAGTAACACTTATTCATGTGATTAAATCTTCATTTGATAATTACTTATCCTCAAGTAATAAGTTGCATCACATAAAAATGATTAGAGAATATGATTAGAATGAGAAAACTACTATCAAAATTCTTGTGATCTATATCACATTAGCAAAGTTATATATTTCTCTTTATTTATCTATACTACTAATAAAAGGAAGTTAAGTGATTTTTTTTGTTTAATTGACTATAATATCCTTCATAAAACATATAATTCCGTTAAACATATTACAACGATGTCATATTTTTCTCGGACAAGGACTTAGAAGGAATCCAACACCCCTATGACGACCCCTTGGCGTTCACCATGACCGTCACCAACTTCCAGGTACGAAGGATTCTTGTGGACAGCAACAACTCTATGAATATCTTGTTCATAGAAGCTTGTGGCAAGCTCAACTTGGTCAGAGAGAGACTGCAATCTATCAAGTCACCCCTCATTGGATTCTCATAAGAGAAGGTGTATCCCCTAGGGTCCATTACCTTACTAGTCACTGCCGGCGTAGCACCCCGGAGCTTCATAGTCATGGTCAACTTCCTAGTCATAGACTGCCCGTCGGCTTACAACATTATCCTAGGGAAACTTTATCTTAACACTCTAAGAGTTGTGCCCTTCACCTATCATCTTATTCTCCACTTTCTAACCCCAAATGGAATCGGAGAGGTCTGACGACACCAGGTAGCTGCAAGAGAGTATTACGTCTCCTCTATGAAGACTAGAAAACCACAAGTAGCATTGCAAGTGGAGGTCCTCGATCTGAGAGATGATGCCACGTTGGACAGATGAGAACCAGTAGAAGAGCTCAAATCAATAAGATCAAGGTCATCCTCAACATGAAATCACCCTCCTTGACCAAGGAGCTTTAGCGTCTCAATGGGAGAATTGCAGCACGTAACCAGTTTGTTTCCAAGTTTGCGGACAAATGCCTGCCTTTCTTCAAGATTCTCCGAAAAGCGTTCGAGTGGAGACCTGAGGTGGAGGAAGTCTTTCAAAAACTCAAAGCCTAATTGGTTACACCTTCCCTTCTCTCACATACTAAACTGGATGAAACTTTATACTTGTACCTTTTTGTTTCCCCATCGGCAGTAAGTTATGTCCTCGTTAGAGACAACGATGGAGGGCAAAAGTCTATCTATTATATGAACAGAGCATATCGAGGAGCAGAAATCAGATATTCAGGGCTAAAGAAATTAGCGTTCATCCTCATCTCAACAGCAAGGCATCTACGACATTATTTCTAAAGTCTCACCATTGTTGTTGTTGTCACGGACCAGCCTCTGAAGAAAATTCTAGGAAAGCTGGATATGTCTGGAAGACTCCTTAAGTGGGCAGTGGAGCTGGGCGAGTTTGATGTCCAGTACCAACTAAGGGTGGCCATCAAAGCACAAACCTTGGCAAATTTTATTACGAAGCTCACACCAGCAAAAGAGGAGAACAATGAGACTTCCACACTTCAACAAGCTTCAACATGTCCAGGCACCCAGACGTTTGACGAGGAAACCTAGGCGCCAAGATAGGACACCTAAGCGCCCAGCCTAGGCCAGGTGCTCAGGCACTCTAGCCTGGCACCCAAGCTTCCACAACAATCTCTGAGCCTTCCTCTCTACTCCTCTGGAAGCTCTATGTGGATGGCTCCTCGACCAATGAAGGAGGTAGAGCAGGCTTAATCATGTTCAGCCCCGACGAAACTCTCATAAAGTATGTTGTGAATCTTCACTTTACCGCCTCCAAAAATGAGGCAGAATATGAAACCCTCTTATCTGGCCTAAGGTTAGCGATCAAAATGGAAGCCTAATACCTCATCACTTATAGTGATTCTCAACTGATAGTCAACCAAGTAAAGGGTAAGTTTGAAACAAAAGGAGCTAGAATGCAGGAGTACCTCGCTATGGTGCGAGTCTTACTTACTAAGTTCCCCCACTTTCAGATCTGTCACATCATGAGGGAAGATAATATGGTTACGGATGAACTAGCTAGACTCACCTCATCCTCGGAAGTCCCACCAGGACCAACATTCATTAGTCATCAGTTTCAACCAAGCAAGTTAGACATAGAAGCCACAAACGTCAACTGTACGTCCACCGAATAAAACTGGATGACCCCGATAAGGGCATGCGTGTTGCTAGATAACTCTTAGAAACCAAGAAACTCAGGATGAGAGCCTCCAAATTTGCCATCTTGCAAGACATCTTGTACAAGAAAGGCTACTCCTTGCCATTACTGAGGTGCCTTTCACCAAAAGAAGTTGACTATACTCTACGTGAGATCCATAAAGGGGTTTGTGGAAATCACTTTGGAGGACGCTCCCTCGCCCACAAGGCACTTAGACAAGGCTACTTCTGGCCTAACATTGTAAGGGATACCCAGGAGTTTGCTAGGAAGTGTAAAAGTGTCAGCGCTTTGCCACTCTACCAAAACAGCTACCAGAAGAGCTGGCAGCCATCACAAATGTGTGGCCCTTCTCCAAATGGGGCATCGACATCTTGGGCTCTCTACTTCTGAACTGAGGACAATGCAAGTTCGTGGTGGTAATGGTCAACTATTTCACTAAGTGGGGCAAAGGCCAAACCCTTAGCAAAGATAACAGACACAAATGTCAAATATTTTATCTGGAAGAACCTGGTCTACCGCTATGGGATATCCCATGCCATTGTCAGCAACAACACCAAACAATTAGATAGCAAGCTCTTAAACTCCTTCTACTCCGACCTCCCAATAAAGCAGCCTCATTCCAGTCCATCACAATCATAGGTAAAAAGACAAGCAGAAGTTATGGTCAGGACAGTTTTATGCAACTTAATGATAAGGCTTGAAAGAGCGAAGGGTCATTGGGTTGACTAACTCTCAAGCGTATTATGGGCCTAACGAACGTCATTGAGGACCCCAACTAGAGAAACCCCTTTTCCCCTCACCTTCGGAGCTGAGTTTGTCATCGCTGTGGAGATAGAGTTACATTCTCTAAGAGTCCAACCATGAACCAATCACCAACGAAGAAGGACTCCGCATCAACCTCGACTTGATGGAGAAGGCAAGAGAGATGGTTGTGGTTTGTAATGCAGAGTACAAGCGTCGCATGGTAAAATATTACAACTCGAGGGTGAAGCCTCGTTTCTTCTAACTAGGAGACTTGGTCCTAAAAAAATTGATCATCGCCACAATGGATTCACGAGAAGGAAAATTGGGACCAAACTGGGTAGGACCCTACTTTAAAACAGAAGTGGTAAGGGTAGGCACCTACAAGATCCATAAATCTGAGGGGAAGGTCTCACCCCATTCGTGGAATGCTGAGCACCTGAAGAGCTACTACCAATGACACCTTAAGAGAGTAGAAGTAGTGTAGTCGGAGAACTAGATTTATTTTGTGCACCTTTTTTGAGGTTATTACCTTATATTGCTTGACATAAGCAGTGAATGAATAAAACTTTCTAAATTTTACTCCAAAAAGATCTTTGCATTTTTATATTAAACTTCAAAGGAGTATCAGTGGCAAAAAGCCACTTTTACAAAAGTGAGGCTACATATTGCCTTTCTTAAAAAAAAAAAATCAAGAGTCCCAAGCACTCTAACTACTCTCATGATTGTCCTCCTCCTCCTCCTCGGCATCATTATCACCATCACCATCACCATCACCATCAGAGCCTTCATCAACATCATCAGGCACCTCGTATGGCATGCAGCCTGAAACATCAATATCAGGGAAAGAAGCAGAAATATTTTCCCAGAGCTCTTCATAACCATCAATAAAGGTATATGCAAGACCATTCTCCAAATCATTCTCAGCCATGATAACCTTCTCCTCAGCCCAAGAAGCTCTCTTGTGAGCTGCCTTCACCTCTGCCTCTGCTCTTAAGCACTCAGCCTCTCTGAGCGCGACCCTCTCTCGGGTCTCCACAAACTCAGCCTCTTTGAGCGTGTCCCTATCATGGGTCGCCAAAATCTTAGTCTCAAGCTTAGTCGCCCTCTTGCGGGTCTCTACAAGCTCAACCTACCTAAGTGCGGCCCTCTCATGGGTCCTGTTAGCAGCTTCAAGCTCAGCAATCCTCCCCTGAGCAACAGGAAGCTCCTTTTGCACAACTTCATGGCTATGTTTCAGCTGGCTATAAAAGAAAATGCTTGAAAATAAACACACAGATGCAGTGAATGCCTGAAGAAAAACAAAAGGTAAAAGAATATCTGACGCTTAAGGAAGGACGGAAGAAAGAGAGATACTATACCATTACTTGAGCCCAGTCTTCTAGAAAAGTGTTGATGATTCCCTCGGTGCCCAAAGCACTAATCTTATTCACATCAGTGGGAAACACAAACCTCCTAAGTTGATCCCTAATGACTCGTGCGTTACCCAAAATGGAGCTAATATGAGTAGGTGCCCCTATAGAAGTTCCTATAGGAGGAATTGATGAACAGGGGTAGAAGGTATGGTCGACAAGGGAGTCTTTGGAGTAACAGTCATAACTGAAGGAGTCGCCGACCAAGGAGCCACCATTGGAGGGGTCATTTGAAAGGAGCTCACCTTGGTCGACACCACTGGAGAGGTCACTTGAGATGCGTTGCTCATCCTCGCCACCTTAGGAGGAAGAGTATTCCTATTAGAATAACGGGACACAACCACCATTTTATCCACTATAAAGGAGATAAAATGTTATCTAGATGAAAAACCAAGTAAAGGAATAAAGTACAAGAGAGTCAACGTACCTTTCCTCTTCAAAGAGGAACCATCGGACATCAAAGAGGAAGCGCCAGCCCTAGCACAAATTGCAGGGGAACCTCTTCCCTCCAGCATCTTTGGGCAAAAGAACTGCCAAGTCTTTGTTAGGATGAGCCCTCACGCCCTGCAACTTCCACTCATAGTCCTTCAAGAGCACAGGAGAATCGGCAAGGGGACGATGGGCACATAATACAAAAAAAAAGGAGAAAGACTTAGTGTAGAGCGTACCAGGTCACTAAGAAGCACCCCATCCTATTGGTACCAAAGTCCTATTAGCCTCCGAGGCCCACTACCTGCCGACGAACAAGAAGCGAGATTTCTAGCTATGACAGTTGGAGTGTAATCCGGTGATCAACTTACTACTTCTCGTAGTAAAATAATATCAACCTCTATTAGGAGCAAGAGTCTCACTCAAATTATAAGCTGCGTAAAACTCATTAGGAGAGGCACCCTCTTGATGCACCTTCCTCCACAATACCAAAAAATTTAGCAAAACTTTTCAACCGTTGGGCACTAATCGCCCCGGTGTCAATGAGAAATAATGGAGAATACAACAAATGGAAGAAGGCATTGGAAATCTGAGCTCATCATCAAGCATCTTCTCATAGATAGCAATGTCTGCAGAGGAGTCATCACAAACAGGCTCACCCAACTCGGCTCAAAGGCATAGTACCGTTGGAGGAATGTGATAAATGGAGACAACCTGTAAAATATCAACGTCTTTATTAAAAATACTAGAAATAATACTTACTTTTGAGCCATTGTTGTCAAGAACTACTTTGCTTTGATGATTTTTGTTACGAGGGCGTGAAGTATTGCCCGAGTCACTACCAGGGAGGCCTTGAGGGATCTAATTTTGAGAAGGTCCACCTAAAGAAGCCAGATCATCTGCCACATTGCTAGAATTGCCACCACCAAAATTACGCGTCTTGCCCCCTCGGGAAGCACCCAGGTCGCCCTGATCATAGTATCAAGCACCTGGACCACCCTGGCCTGGACGCCCAGTGCCTAGGTTGCCCGGCGCCCAACTCTCCCTCTACGCACCCAATAGCCTTCTCTACGCGCCCATTTACGCGCCTAACGCTCTCCCCATCGCGTGTACAATAGCACCTATGCGCCCACTAGTGCTGGACCCATTTTCGTGCACAGCAACGCCAAGGCACACCTTCTCCGTGGGTAAGGCCAGCTCGCCCATCTCTTGATGCTCGCCCAAACTGCTCAGATCGATGCCCAATTCGTTCCCCTCGTCGCCTACATGCGTGCATAGCACCTTCTTTGCACAAACGATGGGCAACCTTAGGCCTCCCTTCGCACAAGTAGCCAGCTCGCCCAGCTGGGTCGCTCGCCTCGACTGAGCTGCCGCTTCGTCTGCCTGGACCGCCTCATTCCTCATCTCGTTAGAACGGGCGCCCATCCCAACCTCCTTGACATGTGTGGCTGGTCCGCCTAACACTTCCACATCATCGACACCCATCGCCACCATCAGGCCGCTTACCTCCCTCTCCCCTTCAGGATCTCCACCAAGATTCACAAACTTCTCTCAAGTCAACATTGATCGAAGTGCTCAAGCTCAAAAGTCTCACATATGTGTTCTTGAAAGATTTCAAGAATAGCTCTACTTTCTTCTCTCAAAATTATATGGAATGAGTGGAATGAAGAAGGAGTTTTCTATTTTTAGTCTATGGTTTTTAAAATCCCATTAAAGAAAGGAGAAAACAAAAAGGCCCAATTTATAACCTAGGGCTATTCAAGAATCCAAAAGGGGAAGTAAAAGAAGGTGTTTATATAGCTAACGGTGTCCCACAAGCAAAAGGAGTTCACAAGAAGGGAGGGAGTCGCCAATCAAAACGAGTCTCCAAGAAATTTAAACTTAAGAAGGGTTTATCGTTATTTTGACCGTAACTTTTGATCTGTAGCTCCAAATGGGGCTAATAATATATCAAATTGAAACTCTTAGCGAGCCTAAAACACTTGTAGCCATGATAGACACTGTTAAAAGCCCAAAAAAGGCATAGAAACACATGTTTTGGCCTCTCGAATTTTTTTCAGCGATGCGTTCAACAAAAAATTCAAACTCAATCGAATGTCCTCCTCTCCAAGTTCTATTGGACACAAGGCATTGGAAAAAAATGATGGGTCAAGCCCAAGGGCCCAACTCATGTTATAATCTCAATTTGAATTAATAGCCCAACTCCAAGAGATTCAGCAATTCCAACCCAAAGTGGTCCACGTTTGGTCAAGCTCATCAGGTTCGATGAGCTACATTAGCAGGGGAGCATGCAGGGTCATCCAAGAGTCTCATTCATGCTACTTAGGAAAGAGTCAACCCCCACGTCATCCTTTGACTGAATCCTATGGAAAGCACCGTAACTGCTTCATCGGTTGAGAAGAGGGTGCCAGCTCCATTAGATTAGACACTTAGTTATTAATAACCCGTCCAAATCTATTATGAGGCGACCATAAATTATAAGTCCTACCAACACTTGGGGCCAGATCACATTCAGTTGAGCACATCTCTCTTATCTCTCTCAGCTTGTAACTCGTTGCTCTCCCTACACACTTGAAGTAATAAAATATCTCAGCGACCCTAGCCATTCAAAGTGGACGTAGGTTACGGTGACTGAACCACTATAAATCCTTGTCTCATCTCGTTTGTTACCTTTCTCTACTTTAACTACTGTATTTATTACTGTTCTATTGAAAGGTGGCGTACAAACTCAATTTTTGCATCATCAGAAGTTATTTTGTTTGTATGCTAGATGTGTATTTGAACACTCTAGAATTGCTATAATTTGGCAGATTAATAAATTTGGAAACCTATGTTCGCATGTAGCTAATTGTATTTGCTCTTAGTTCCTATTTTATACATTGGTTACTACCATTGGTTTCACCATATAAAACTCTCACTTTTAACTGATTGTTTTGCGTACGTCTTATTAGACCTCTAGAGGTTGCTATGTTTGTGAGGGATTGTTTTGTGTACGTCTTATTAGACCTCTAGAGGTTGCTATGTTTGTGAGGGATTGTCTGCATTAACGTGTTTAATATTTTATATGGTTCCATTATAGTCCAAAAAAAATCTAAGATCCATAAAATTTAAATAAAAAGGACCCTATTAAAAGTTAAGCCGGAAAAAAACTCTAAATTCAACAATTTGAGCCCATAAAATACTTCTTTTGGAGTATTGAATTATAATAAGAATAATTTTTTTTTTGAATGCATGTGTTGCACATAAGTTGTTATTGACAACATGTGTAATAATATCAATTTAAAAAAAATTGTTAACAAAAATGGAATACAAAAACATAATTAGAAATTTTGTATCTCAAAAAGAGTTGAATAAATTTCAAATGCATAAATTACATAGTTCATAAATACAAACCCACTATGAAATATTTATTTTGTAAATAGTTCACAGACAATGCATATATGCATCAACTAGTTATAACAAATAATCTCTTAAACTTAGCTCCACAACTAAACTTTGGGCATTCAACTTTGAACCACACATTTAAATGTAAAAAAAATTAAATAATGGTTTTCAAAGTTAAATACTTTTTTTTTCATTTTTTTATTTGATATTAGGTTTTCACTGAAGTTGTACAATTGAAAAGATGACATATAATACTCAATTCACTCGGAAAAATTATATGTTCAAGTAGTTTGCATGCAACGCACACGTGCACCACCTAGTTTGTACTACCAATAAAAGTACCTTAAAATGAAAAACTTTTGAATATCTATTTTTCCCTGATAAAGAATTGCAAAGACTACTCTATCATTTGACAATTAAATATTTAAATTATCATCATGTCCCTATGTATTTAAATCTCCGAATTATCTCTAACATCTCTTTTAATTATCTATTCTCTATGTATAAATATCAGTTTTTATATATAAAAAAATTAATGGACTACATTACACTTCAAAAAATATGTATCCTTATATATTCAATAAAGTGTTCAAAAAATCTTCAAAAATTCCATCAATCTAATATTACTTATCTCATATGCAAAAACAACGTTATACCTATATATGTGTATTTTCTTTTTCATTGAAAAGTTTAAACATTTCATTTCAAGATAAAAAATAATCATATATATATATATATATATATATGTCTCTTTTACACATCTTAATA
>CM042190.1:1637060-1753524 GCA_023539305.1 Ilex asprella | reverse complement strand
GACGTTCGACTCAGCAGAATATATATATATATATAGTTTTTTAAAATTAATTTATGTTATACCAATATAATTATTCATTCATGATAAAATTTATAAGTTGTATTAAGATTTTATGTGAAAATAGATAAATTTGTATTTTTAGAATTTTAATATTGTAGAATTTGAATTTTAAAGTATTATATTAAATTTTATCTAAATTCACCTAACCAATTATTTTTATTTTATTCAAGGAATTATAAGTGGAATCCTAATAAAATGAATTTCAAAAAAAATAGTTTCTCAAACATCACTAAAAAATCAATCTCAAATACAAAATTTTGAAAAAAAAATAAAATTTTAAACTTTTTTTAGTTCTATTTTATTTTATTTAAAAGAAAGAATTTTGGGAACATAGAAAGTTTTTATAATCATATAATAGAATATAAGTAATGAAAAATTAAATTTTATAAATTTGAGATGATATTTAATTCAAATACAAATATACCTAATATGTTTTTATCAATTTTTGTATACGAAAATTATTCACGTGTAACGCATGTGGTACATTGCTAGTACTATAAAATGTCAACAAAAGTGAAAATTTTGTTAAACTATAATACTCCTATAAAAATGATTAAAGAAAATTATATCATTATCTATTTAATTATTCAATACCAATTAAATATCCAATAATCATTCATATACTTTATACCCCTATAAAAATGATTAAATACAACTATATCATTATGTATTTAATTACACAATACCAATTAAATATCCAAATAACCCTTCATATACTTTCATTTCCACATAAATAATCTATATGAATATCTATATCTATATCTATATTTATACATCTATTTATACTTCAAAAAATAAATATTCAGTGTACATCCAATTTATAATATATATAATACTAATATATGTCTTGATTTTTATTAGCATTTTTCATATCATAATCATAATTAATATTTAAAAGTTTCAGATTGTTCCCCCCTCTATGTAGTGAATACATTAGTTCATCTTCCAAACAAGCTCTCCATATCATTACAATAAGATTGCACCAACATCTTGATAGAGAAAAAAGGACTCGGGCAAAGTAAAGAAGTTTTTCATTTTAACAAGCTAATTTTTCCATTTTCGTGAATTTGTTTGTTATTTTTACCAACTCTCTGCTTCATATAGAAAAGTAAAAAAAAAAATTTGTGTTCTCAAGTCATATTATAGTTTTATCATTGAGGATCAAAAACAATAAAATGTTACTATTTATGTTGCCATGAAAATGATGGAAATAATACTACACTTGACCTTATTATTATACCTTTAACCTTGTTTTTTAAAAGACCAAGAGAAAATATTTTTTCCTCATAATTTAATTTATTATTTTATCTAAAAAAGAAGTCATTTTTTGAAAAACTTGATATCAAGTGGTAGAACATGTGACTTGTCCTTGACACTTTGGTGGAGTAGTCGTCGTTTTGAATTTTGTAAGAATTGGATGTTCTAAAAACTCACTTGTGATGAGGACAATTTTAAGTGTTACCACAAAATCATGTATTACACTATATTACTTAGTAAAATTTGGAATTTTTTCATTAATACGTGTGTGATCGCTTATACTAATGGTTACATTATTTGTTGATTCGGGATCCTTATATGATTTCTAATTTCACTTATGGCCCAAAAGTAGTACAATAATAAATTTTGAATTGTGTAAGTTTTTTGTAGGAATTTACCCTCACTAACATTTCAACTAACACTAGCATGTCTCCTGTTTTAATTTGAGTTTAATATTTAATGTGGCGTTAAAGTCCTTAATGATTTTTTTTAATATTAGGTGTGCATGCCCATTTTAAATTCTAGAAAACCACTTAATCCGTGGTTAGAGGTGTTTTTTTTTTTTTTTTTACGGTGATGTGGTCAAAGACCAAGTTTTTTTTATGATTTAAAATAATAAAAAACTTAAAATCTACATAATAAAAATATTTTATCTTATCTCTCTCACCACCGTCTCGACCTCCATTTTCACAACTGGAGTTGTTTCTCCATCACCGACTAGAGAATTTCTAGTGATAATCATTGGATCTCCAATAAGCTGCGAGTCATTCATTTTCCTAAATTGGCTCACACCGATCCATATTCTGGACCTCAATGACTTTTACAGTTTCATCAAAGCTTTTTCTCTCTGCTTCCAAGTGCAATTTATAGAGTCCTAAACTTGAATCCACCCCTTCCATGAAAAATGTGACCATCAAACGGCACCAATCATTGACTGAGATCAAAGAGAGCTTGGGCATTGCCTGAGCAAATATTTTATCATCATTGAACTTTGTTTGTGTTGCAATTGGAGTAACTTCAGCTGCTGGATTGGTGCTTAAATGTCCTTACTTGATGATGCTCTTTAGATTGTGATTAGTTTAATGATGCTAGCTCTGTTGAGGCAAGATGTTGCTACCATGGAATGAATTTATATATTTTAGATTTAACTCTATAATACAAATACAAATACAAATATCGAGTTTTAACGACATGTCAAATGTTTTGACTACCATCTATTCAAAATCTTTTTAATTACAATAAAAAATTATGAATTTAATGAATTATTTGTATTATAGATTATGTTTTCCAATGATTCTTTTATTTTTAATTTATTTATTTTAATAAATCTTAGATTTAAAACTATTTTAGGTCAATTTATCTAAATATGACAATTTTTTATTATTTTGATCGAATTTCGGGAAGTATATTGTGGTCAACTATTTTTCACTATTTTTAAGTTTAGTAATTTTTCACTATTTTCACTGTTTTTATGTGTTTTTGAAATTAGTAAATTTTCACTATTTTTTAGTTCATTAATTTTTTACTGTTTTTGTCTTCACTATTTTTTTTTTATTGTTTTTGAGTTTACTGTTTTTACTATTTTTTTATTATTTTTGAATTTACTGTTTTTACTAATTTTGAGTTCACTATTTTTGGTATATACAATTTTCATGTCATTAATTATTTTTAGTTAATAAGTTGAATTTTTAGTGTCTAAGACATTAAAATTAAATGAAATTTACTATTTTTAAATTTTGCACATTGCAACACCACTTAAATGAGGTAAAATTAAGTTCCAATTTCAATAAACAAAACAGTGAAATAAGTTAAATTTTTACTATATGAGACACTAAAATTATATGAAATTCACTATTTAAATTTTTTTCATATTTCAATATCAACTAAAATAGGTAAATAGTTAAATGACCTAATTTATTTCACCATCATTGAAAAAATAAAATTTGAAATTGAAAATTTTGAGAACTATGAGTTACATTCTATTAAAGTTCACTATTTTTGGATTTCACTGTTTTATATTTTTTCAATATTTTTGAGTTTTTTATTTTTTATTTATGTTTCTCAATTGAAATTTTAATATTTTTGTAGTTCACTGTTTTGTAAAAATTTTAGACAGTGAACTAGAAGTTTCATTCAATTAAATTTTACTCTTTGTGAAAATTTTGTTAATTAAGAGTTTCATTATATTAAAATTCACTATTTGTGAAAATTTTGTTAACTAAGAGTTTCACTATATTAAAGCTCATTATTTATATTTTTTAAAAAAAATTTGAATTAACTAGTTTTTTGGTGTTTTGGATGGTGGTCAGCAGTGATGGTGGCAACAGGTAAGGGTGGGTTGTGGCTAGTGGTGGTTGGTAGTAATGGTGGCAGTGACTTTTGGCTGGTGGTCGTTGGCAGCAATGATAGATGGAGGTGGTGGTGATATTGGTGGCATGTGGTGGTGGTATGGTGGGTTAGTTTTTCATTATTTTGGGTGTTAGGTGGAGGTGCTTGGTGGCGATGGTGGATGATGGGTTAATTTTTCACTATTTTGTGAATTAAGAGTTTCATTATATTAAAGTTCACTATTTATATTTTTTTCAATATTTGTTACTTTACTAGTTTTTCGCTGTTTTGGGTTGCGTTGGTGGTCGGTTTTGGGTGGTGGTGGTGAGCGATGGTGGTGGGTGATTGATGGAATTCGTTGTTGTTCCTAAGCTCCTTACATGAACCCTCAAATATGTATATGGCTTATGTGTGCGGGTGAGTGTCACTCTCACTCGGATTCATGCAAGAGAAAGGGCAACGGAATGGTGGTATGAACTGAATGAACAAAATGTGTGAAATGTGAAAGGTGAAATGTGGGGAACAAAAGTGCTTCTCAATCGCAAGGAGTCTCTTGTATGTCGGTGTTTTACTTGGAAGAGTATTCCAAGGTCGTCTCCTCAAGGAAGGAAAGTTCAAGTGTGTGAAGGTAATTTTGTCAAAAAAGAGAATGTGTAAAATATTTTGTTTGTGTTTTGGAGAGTTATGTTCTTAATGAAAATGCAATAAAACAAGTGTTGGCTAATCCAAATAGGTGATTACAATGGGAATTCTAACTCAACTCGAAACCTTCCTCCGAGGGTTTATAGATGAACGATTGATTCGTAGGAAGCTAGGGATGAAATGGTGAGGATCAAAGCATAAATCGTGACTAGGCCTACAGAATATCAAAGACTCACTATCTCATCCACTCTCAACCCAGTCAAATCGACCCATCGTACACCAAGAGAGGAAAGAAAAAAAGTTGAAATGAAAAACCCAAGAGGAAGTCTCCCTTGGATTTGTCAACTAAAAATATAGCTAATCATACTTAAAGGAAAGAAATGCATAATGTAAAGAGACATGTAAAGGAAATGGAACATGAAACTTAACTTAAAGCAAGAAATCTTACTAAGAAGAAAAATATGTAATACCCATTTTAAAGCTAGGAAATGAAGAAAACTTAAATACAAAAATGGTAAAATCTACAAGGCATAACTAAACTTGTAAAGCATTAGCAATAAATGACATTAAATATAATTAAAGAAGCTTACAAGATTCTTACAGGAGATTACAAGTGAAATGGATGGAAAAAATGCAGAAATTTACACTGTCACTATTCATCATCTTCCTCTACTCCTAAGCTTAGGTAGTCACACCCTTCAATGCTGAAGAATGTTGAATATATTGGAGTGTGTGTCTTCAATTTTCATCCTTGAAGACCTCCCATCAATGACAGGTGATTTTGATGGGTTACACAGGCCAGGAGGAGCTTAGCCTCCAACCCACATGGCAACCCACTTCCCCTCTCTTCTCATTAATGTCATTATCTTCAAAGTCTTCCACTATGGTGTATGAGACATGTTCTTGTGTAAGGAATGTTGGGGGGCAAGTGAGAGAAGTGTAGATGGAACCCCCAAGAAAATGAAGCATGAAAAATAGTCATTCTGTGCACTTCAGGCACAGTGTACCAGTATGCGTACGGTACGGTTTAGCTACTGGAGTTCGGCATACCGGTACGCGTACATGTACACTTTGTCTGTTTGGTCCAGTTTTTGTAGAATCATCATAACTTTTGATCTAACTGTTCGATTGAACTGAAATTTTGAAACAATACAGAAGACATCAAGATCTACAACTTTTATGTTTTGTACTTTTCCAAATTCGAAGCGTATCATAGTCAAAATGGAGGAAAATTGAGGCTCTTCTACCAGATGGTGTGGTTGCTGGTGCCTTTGTTCCCAAGCACCAATACCTCCTTGATTTTTTCACTTTTAAGCCTCCAAATCTTCATGTATTGTGTCTATGCCTTCACCACATATCCATCATAGTTACAAGGTCCTAAAATCAATGATTTAAGCTATAAAAACATGCAACATCGAAATTTCAACATTATTCATAAAATCAGTTAATTCTAAGTACTTAGATGCAAAAGTTGAGTTAAAATGCATGTAATGAGGCCTTTACATATGCAATATTGTGCGCTCATCAGTGGGTGGTTGGCAACAATGGTGGGTGATAGGTGATGGTGGTTGATAACAATAGGTAACAATGATGTGTAGGTGTAGGGGTAGGGGTAAGGGGAAGGGTAGGGGGAGGGTAAGGGTGGTGGTGTATGGTTGTGATGGTGGTTGGTGAGGAATGGTGGTGGTGGTTAGTTTTAACAGGTGGTGGTTGGGAGGCGACAATGGTGTTGGGTGATGGTAACAATGGGTGGTGATGGGCGATAATAGTGGCGGTGAGTGGTGGTTGGTGGTGATGGAGGGTAACCATGGTAGTGGGTGTTAATGGGTGGGGGTGACAATGGACAAGTAGTGGGTGCTAGTGGTTGATGATAAAAAGTTAAAATTAGCATCTTACTATGATTTACAAGACTAATTATGCTTTGATGGAGTTTAAATAATGACATTTAAGGGAAAAAATGATGGCATTTCAGGAAAAAATTATATAAAAGCCTAAAGTCAATGAATACCCAACTTTCAAGCCACACCCGCATGTTCTGGAAGAGAGTTGGAGAAGTTTGAAGCAAGGTACAAGACTAATTATGCTTTGATGGAGTTTAAATGATGACATTTTAGGAAAAAATTATATAAAAGCCTAAAGTCAATGAATACCAAACTTTCAAGCCGCACCCACATGTTTTGGAAGAGAGTTGGAGAAGTTTAAAGCAAGGAATCAACATTTGATTGTCAATACACGTTCAAACACCCATCTTGACTTATTTGAGGGCCCTTGGAAGAGTGTTAGGGTGATGGTACATGGCGTGTTACAACTATTCCCTAAGAAGAAGAACAAAGAGCTACTTGGGTACCATGTTTGAACGCCAATCTACATTCGAATGTTGGCTTAAATTATTTGAGGACACCTTGGAAGAGTGCTAGGGTGATGGTACATGATGTGCAGCAGCTCTTCACTTTGGAGGACAAAGGCCACTTGAGTAGGACATTCAAACTCCAGCCAACGTTTGAACGCCCATCAAGGAAGACAGGAGTCAACATTTGAACGCTAACTAATGTTCGAATGTGCTCCCCAAACAGAACGGAAAGTGGTTGATATTTTATCCAGACCTTAGGGCATTCACTTGGACTTTGAGGACTTTGAACTATTCATTTACTCTTCTTTACCCCCTCCTCTTTGCTAAAAATACTTCCATTGTAGGAGCTTCAAGAAGGCATGCACACTTGCACTTAGACCTACACTTACTTAGGCTTAGAAATAGATAGACATACATAGAGAGATAATGAGAGATAGATCATCTTTTGGTTGAGGAGGAAGCCCTCCAAAAGTGACTAGCTTTATTCTACTTTCATTATTAGTTTTATTTGTTTCCATTGTTTAAGTTTCTTTCTTCCCTTAGAGGAGTAAAACTCTTCTACTTTTCTAAGCTTTACCAAAGTCGTGAATGGTGGAAAGTGATTCACTCATTCTTTGTCGAAGATAGGCCCATTGTGTAGTGTATTTTACCTTGTAACTCCTCTACTTGGAGGGATAAGAATCACTCACTTTTCTAGCTTTCTCAAAACTATGAAGAGTAAGTAGTTTCTAATTCACTCTTTAGTAAGAGATGATGGACTGCTTGATTGTTTTCCTTGTTATTCCTTACCTCTTAACACCTTCCCTCAATGTATATGTATGGCGTGTGTATGAAGGGGAATGTCACTTTCCCTTAGGGATGATGTTAAAAGAAAGGGCAAGAAAATGGAGAAATGGAATTTTAAAATATGGCATGTGAGTGTGTACAAAAATGCTCCCCAAGCGTAAGGAGATTTTTGCGGGTCGTGTTTTACTTGAAAGTATTCCAGGGTCGTTTTCTCAGGGAAAGAAGTGAATCGTTTGAAAATGATTTCAGTGAATATAAAGTGTAAAATTTTTTGTTGATTTGAAGATTGGTTTGTGAGTGTAGTTGATGAAATAGAATGAGAACAAGTGTTGGCAAATCACAAAGGTTCACTCCAATGGGAATGTCAAACCAACTCAACCACTTTCTCCCATGGTGCTTAAATGTATGATTGATTCATTTAAAGCTCGGGACTAAAATGGAGGTGAGGATCAAGAATACCCCGTGACAATGCTTATGGTGTATCAAGAACTCACAACCATGTCCTCACCCCAACCTAGTCAAACCGAGCCATTGTACACTGAGGGGAGGAATAAAGAGAGTTGGAATGACAAACCCAAATAGAGGTCTCCCTTGGATTCGCCAACCAAAATACTTAGCTACTCATGCTTAATGTGAAACTAACAATATAATGAGGATGCATTGCAAAGAAATAAGGTTCTTGAATAACTAAATGCAAGAAAACATAAGCTCTAAGAGAAAACAATGAATACCCATTTCAAACTAAGACAAAATGAAGAACATAGAAGCATTAATGGTGAAAGCTTTAAATGAAAATTAAGCTTGAAGATAACTAGAAATAAATAACATTCAAGGTATTAAATGAAGCTTAGAAGATTCTCACATCCAAATAGAAGTCAATGCATAAAAGAAAATACAAAAAATCTAAACTTCTCTCTCTACACTATTCATCATTTTTTTCCCAGACTTGCTCTCTCTATATCTTGTGTAGTGTAAGGAATGCTGAACAATTGGAGAGCTTCCTTGCCAAAAACGTGCCCTAGAGTCATGCCCTAGCCTGGAGATGTGATCTCCATCAATAGGCTGCCGGAGGAATGGGCTGGACAGGGTCTGCATTCCCAGCTTCTCTTCTCTTCTCTCTCCTTATTGATCACCATGGCTCCAAAGTCCAAAGGAAGGTGTGAAAGGGATGAACAGTGTTGTACGAGTGTTAGAGGAGTGGGTGACAAATGTTGGTGGGACCCTCAAGGCAGTAGAGCAACTTTACAGAATTTGGGCATATCAGGCACAGTGTACCAGTACGCGTACCGGTACGCTGCACTCCATTAGCCTCAGCGTACCAGTACGTTTTGGCTGGTTTTCTAATTTTCTGCTCTCCAAAGCTATCCTCAAGCCACTTGGGAAGGCTTTAAGGAGCATCATTTGACACCTTTCACCTGCGAACACGATAATTCTTCATTAATAACTCAAATAGCACAAATCCACACATTTACTCCTCAACAACAAGTGGAAAAGGGATGAATTAGCACATGAAATATGCAATGTTTTGCACTAATCACACCCCTCAACCTAAGTTTTGCTAGTCCCTTAGCGAAAATTATTTTCAAAACAAGATACCGAGGATATCGTACAACAGTCCATTTAAGCAAATAATTCATTCAACAATCAAAAATACAAAAGATCATAATGCAATTGTCAAAATGAACTTGGAAAAGATTGAATAGAAATTGTGTTTTTCCATTAATGTGCTTCAAGTTGGAGTACAAGGAGTCAAATATAAAATGGACAAAATGGCCTACAATCTATGGACTCTCCTACTAGGCCAATGACTCCATCCCAACTATGTACACTCCAACACAAAAGGAACAATCAGACACCACAAAACAACATACTCCTCCTCATCATCCCCCTCATCATCACCCTCACTGTCATCATCCCTATCAAAATCACTCTCACCCTCCACACCTTCTTCAAAATCATCCTCACTATCATCCACCTCAACCACCCTTGAAGCGAAGGGACTAGGTGCAGAATGGGCATCAATAGGTGGTGGGGGTACTCTTGGGATAGGTCTCCCTGGGAAGGTGTGCACAAACAGCTCCTTCATTATTGCTGCCATACCTTGCACAGTAGCCTCTAATGTATCAAGACACTGAGGGATCCCACGTTTTGATGCAACAGTGGATGGCCCAGCTGAGGAAGATGGTCCGGGGGCTGTAGACTCAGAATCCGGCGTCTTGGCTCACTTCGCCCGACTCATTGCTTTCCTTTTCTTGCTACTGGTTCTGCCAATGGTCCCAGTCTCAGGGGCAGTGAGCTTGTCAAAGATGTACGCCATAACTTTGAAATTTTGGCACATCCGGGTCACCAAGCTCCCGAATGGCAATTTGATCATAGGTTTTTGCGTCTCCACAAAGTCTTTTATTTCCTGCCAGATGAGAAAAGCGAAGTTAACTACCTCCCCTAACATAAATGCATCTAAAAGATCCAACTTCTCCATATTTGGTTTCTTTTCTGCACCCCTCGGTAGAAGGTTGTAATGGAGAATTTTGTTCAACAGTCCATAAGGGTGTTTCAACCTCCCATTTTTTACTTTCCCTTTAAATGTACTAGGATCCTCATACATCAACTCTACAAATTCATGAATTTTCTTGGCTTTGATGATGTTATGAGGATAGACAGGTGTAGACTCAGGTGGCCTCTCGTACTCACCTAGGAGTGTGGTAATGACATCAGGGGTCACCACAAACATTTTACCCCAAACATTGATTTTTAAGACTTCCACTTCGTCCACCTTTGACACCTGGAGTGTTTGGTAAAATTCCCTATACATTGGCAAGTTATACCCCTCAACGGACTTAAACCAAAAATTCATACCATGTGCCTCGATGATTTTCATAGCTTCGTTCCTTGGGGTAAGGGAAATAAGGTCAAGATGTCGTTCACAGGTGATACCCTTCTCCCGGATTAGTTGATACCTAGCCTTGTTCTTGGCTTTCTTTCTCTATTCCTGTCCAACCCCATTCGATCCCTCACCGTTTCTCTTATGGCTACTTGGCTCCAATGGTTGGGGGCGATTGGAATTGTTCCTCTTAGTTCGGGTCATGCAAAGCAACAGTGCCCTCATCGTCAGAAAAGTGCAAAAAGACAAGAAGAGACCCATAATTGGGTCCATAACCTCTTGGGGACTCACCATCGGATGGGACATTGAGGAGTTTTTAGGAGAATTTGAAAGTTGAAGGGAGAAAAGGGTTTGGGGAAACTTTGGCACTTTAGGGTTCCCAAGGGTTGATTTCCACTGAGTCACAGTACAAGGGAGAGAAATTGAGGAGTTGAAGGAAGATTAGGTTGAGTTTGAAGCCTAAGGGATGATTCGGGTGAGAGAGGAGTGCAAAGGGGGTGTATTTTAGGAGAGAAATGAATAATGTTCTGAAAAAATCACTTTAAAAAAACTATCTTTTGGCATTCCAAGCATAGCGTACCGGTATGCGTACCAGTACCCCTGCACTTCAGTAGCCTTAACTTACCGGTACGATTTTGCTATAGTTGCAAATTCCCCTGCTGAGCAACCTTTCACCATAATTTTTCACTCTAGGACTTCTCCTATGCATTCTAACATCCTCTTTATGACCTCTACTCAACCCTAAACACCTACTCCACTTGTAAACTACAATTTGAACCATCATGCCCAATTCGTTAATGAAATTGCAATGCGATTTAAATTTTTGATGCATGCAGCATACAAGGAATGAATTTTTATTCTCAACAATCAAAATGAACACCCAAAATACACATCATATCATAATCCAAGCATTCCTAATTCATGTCAAATATAAAAAACTTGAGCGATATTCCCCTATTCCGCAAGCATGGGTTATCAATCACATTTCTCATATGATTGAACTAAACATACATGAGCAAAACCATAGTCTTAGATACTAGTCTAAAGTATGCACCTACAAATTTATTTTCAACTCGTGTGTGTGTGAGTTTAACAAGTAATTTGAGCATTTACGCAACAAAATTCACATTCGAATAGCTAGCCAAATCCAGTTTCAATGCAAAACTCACCAAGGGTCACTTTTAAGCAAAGAAATACACTCAAGTTGTCCTGGTATACACTTCATGTGTACATGTGAGATAGAATCTTGTGTTCAAAATAAAGTGTGCTCACATGTAATCCAAAAATGAAGTTCATATATGAAAATGAAGCGACCTTGACATAGTCTCATGAACAAAATGCTAGGGTATTGGGTAGTAAGACTAACTCGTCATCTCTGTTATCATTATGCACTTTTCATGCTTCTCTAGATCACTTAGGACTTTAAGGGTTATAATGGGGCTTTGGGGTAGTATCTAAGTAAATGAAATGAAGGATATAGGATAGCAAAGGGGATTGTTTCGAGTGAGAGACTTTTATTTAAAAAATGCTTCCCTTTTTATGGGATTTTCATTATCTCACCATCACCACACTCTTTGTTTCTTTTCTTTCTTTCCTCTAACATTTTCCTTTTCTTTTTCTTTTTCTTCTTCTTCTTCAACCCCTTTTTCTCTTTTTCTTGGATTTTCATTTTTTTTCTTTCATTCAACTCTTTGAATTCAACATCATTCCTCCCTTTTGTTTGAATTTTCACACCATACTTCCTTTTCTTTTACGATCAAATCATATATAGAACTACTCATTGGGATTTTCAAAAAAAATTTGAATTTCCTTTTTTAAAGAAGTGGTTCTATGAACCAGAAAAAAATTATTCAAAAATTCAAAAAGCATTTGAGTCCAATTGATAATGAATCGAGGTCGCAAGGCATACAACCATGATTTGGCTCTATCACCAAGGGAGAAAGGAAACAATTTCAATCGGGTTATGTCCTCCATAGCATAGTCAGCATTGAATGTTGTAACTATATCCTCAAACTCCCTTATATGCAGGTAGGGGTATTCCTTTTCAATCCCACGGAATGTAGGAAGTAGTTGCAACATCCCCGACTTAACTTGGAAGAGATGAGCTTGGACAGATAAATGGATGCATGAGGGTGTGGTGGTACGGGTTGGTTGAAGGAACTCCTTCATGGACCTCGCCAGAGGGCCCATTTGAATGTTATTCCCTTTGTTCATGGGAGGGGTAATGCATTCTAGGATTTTGCACTCTAGGTTCGGGCAATCCCCCACCCCGTTGAATGTTTGGATTGGCATCCACATTCTCTAAGTTGTCACTTGCATCCTCGGGTGGGTCTTGGTTAGGATTCATGTTAGGGGCTAAGGGTTGTCTAACAAGTCGATTTTGATAGTCCTGTCCCCATATGAAACAAAACTATCTACTATTGAAAATATGAACACAAACAAAGTATATACATGAAACTACATGCCTCTGACCATGATGAAAATCACGGGACTTACATTTGTTGTCCGAAATCATTTTCTTGATTCGACACTTGCCTTCCCTGGCAACGGCGCCAAAAATACTTGATTGTTTTTCTTGTTATTTCTAACCTCTTAACACCTTCTCTCAATGTATATGTATGATGTGTGTATGAAGGGGAATGTCACTTTCCCTTAGGGATGATGTCAAAATAAAGGGCAAGGAAATGGAGAAATGAAATGTTAAAAATGTGGAATGTGAATGTACCAAAAAGCTCCCCAAGTGCAAGGAGACTTTTGTGTGTCGTGTTTTACTTGGAGGTATTCCAAGGTCATTTCCTCGGGGAAGGATTTGAATTATTTGAAAATGATTTTGGTGAAAAGAAAGTGTAAAAATATTTGTTGATTTGAAGATTGGTTCGTGAGTGTAGTTGATGAAATAGAATGAGAACAAGTGTTGGCAAATCACAAAGGTTCACTCCAATGGGAATGCCAAACCAACTCAACCCCTTTCTCCAATGGTGCTTAAATGTACGATTGATTCATAGGAAGCTCGGGACTAAAATGAAGGTGAGGATCAAGCATACCTCGTAACAATCCCTATAGTATATCAAGAACTCACAATCATGTCCTCACCCCAACCTAGTCAAATCGAGCCATTGTGCACAAAGAGAATTGGATGACAAACCCAAATGAGGTCTCCCTTGGATTGGTCAACCAAAATGCTTAGCTACTCATGCTCAATGTGAAACTAACAATATAATGAGGATGCATTGCAAGGAAATAAGGTTCATGAATAACTAAATACAAGAAAACATAAGTTGTAAGAGAAAGCAATGAATACTCTTTTCAAACTAAAACAAAATGAAGAACATAGAAACATTAATGGTGAAAGCTTAAAATGAAGATTAAGCTTAAAGGCAACTAGAAATAAATAACATTCAAGGTATTAAACAAAGATTAGAAGATTCTCACATCCAATTAGAAGTCAATGCATGAAAGAAAATACAAAAAATCTAAACTTCTCTCTCTACACTATCATCATCTTCTTCTCAAATTTTCTCTCTCTCCATCTTGTGTAGTGTAAGAAATTTTGAACAATTAGAGAGCTTCCTTGCCAGAAACGTGCCCTAAATTCATGGCCTAGCCTGGAGATTTGATCTCCATCAATGGGCTACAGGAGGAATGGGCTGGACAGGGTTGGCACACCTAACTTCGCTTCTCTTTTCTTTCCTCATTGATCACCATGGATCCAAAGTCCAAAGACAGGTGTGAAAGGGATGAACAATGTTGTTGGCATGTCGGAGGAGTGGGGGAAAAAATGTTGGTGGGACCCTTAAGGTAGTAGAGCAGCTCTACAAAATTTGGGCATATCAGGCAAAACGTACCAGTACCTTGGACTCCAGTAGCCTCAGCATACCGGTACGCTTTGACTGTTTTTATGATTTTCTCCAAAGTTATCCTTAAGCCAACCTTTCAACTTCATCATCCTCAAGCCACTTGGGAAGGCTTTAAGGAGCATCATTTGACATATTTCACCTGCAAACACCATAATTCTTCATTAATAGCTCAAATAGCACAAATCCACACATTTACACCTCAACAACAAGTGAAAAAAAAGGATGAATTAGCACATGAAATGTGCAATGTTTTGTGCTACTCATGGACATGTATAAATCATTTTGAAGTTATATTTGTGCATTTCGTTTATACTTAATGTTTTATCTTTTACTTGCTTATTGAATGATTGAATGCATCTAGCAAAACTAAGGTACTTTACACAACCATGAGTCATTTCTATGGCATAGATGACTTTTGGCTTAAGAAGACTCATTGGTCCTTTGCAAGTACTCCAGCTAGATCTTCATGACTATCTTCAATCTTCACGATTATTGTGTTTCAACTAAGAACGGAATACTAACACAATGGTCGGATGCATTATAAAAATACTTGTTTATTTGTAGACGGGTTAAGTCTCGGTACAAACAATTCTTGTAAATCTCTACAAAGACATCAGAACCATGCTCTAAATTCTCACAATCCATCTTTATCTTCTGATTAACTTTATCTTGACAAAGGGGTAAATTGAGTTCCCAAGAACAAGTATGACAACCAGATGATTGACTACATGTCCAGATCCTCGAGCTAAAGAGTGACTTTTACATTTGAGAGAACATTATATTTTATCTGGAAAATCCCATTGGAAAGAATCTTATATTTTGTCTAGGAAAATCCATAAACATTATAACTTCAAATCTCAAGGGTTCCAGTCACTTTAGTCTCTGTCACAACTTACTTCGAAACACCAACATTAGTCCCTTATGGATTCAACTCCAGACTTAACTGTATTATTACTACAACTTGACTGCCTGCACTTGTGTGTACACGTTTTGGATCAAGTCAAGTTTTTGACGCTGTTTTCCGGGAGCCAAAAAGATGTTTTAAAGTAAAAGGTGAAAATTCCTTCATTTGTTTATTTATATTTTTGATTCACTGTGCATATTTCTTATTTTATGTCTGAGGACAATCCTCACTTTCAAAATTTACCAGAAGAATCTATTGGGTTTGTAAATCAGTCTGGATCATCTTCACCTCAATCAGTAGCAGACTCTTTTGAAAATATCATGACCAATAATGAGAGCAAGGGGAAGTTCCTGTGAAAGAGGGGAAAGTTCCTAATATTTGAACTCTGCGGGATTACTTGCATCCCTCACGAAATAGTGTCCCCTCTTATTTTTGTGTTTCCTGTAAATGTGCCCTTTTTTAATGTAAAGGTGGGGACAGGGCAACTATTACCTCAATTTCATGGACTTGAATCTGAAAACCTATATCTGCATATAAAAGACAATTCTTAAAAAGGGGTGCATATATAGGAAACACAAAAATTCTGAATTTTGAAAGATATACGCCTGGAAGACAATTCTGAATTGGCCAAGTTGAAATTTTTTCCTTTCTCTTTAAAGGAAAAAGCTAAACAATGGCTAAATTATTTGAAAGCCCATTCAATACCAAACTGACAGGCGTTACAGAATAATTTTTTCAGAAAGTTTTTTCCTCTATATCGTACAAATGCACTCAAAAGGTAAATCATGAATTTTTTTATGAAAGAGGTAGTAACATTTTACCAATGTTGGAAGAGATTCAAGGGTCTTCTCTAATCCTACCCACACCATGCTTTTGAGAATTGGACTTTGGTATGATTTTCTATGACTCCTTGCCCACTAGACTACGTCAGTTTGTTGAAATGATGACTCAAGGAGAGTTCATGAGAAAGAGTCTAGAGGAGGCATTCGATTTTTTTGACACCATATCTGATAATTCTCAGATGTGGGACTCAGCATCTCCTACTACTGTTGAAACCAAACCATCAACTTCCTAAGGGGTAAATACGTCTTGAAAGAAGATGATGAGCTGATAGCAAAAATGACTACACTGTCTTGAAAGCTTGAAGCTCTAGAGAAAAAAAGGTACATCAAGTTGATGTTGGTCCTCCCACAGAACAATTGTGTGGGATTTGTGTATTGAAAGAATACCCTACTGGGGAGCGTCCTACCATTCTTACATTCAAAGAAGTCTTGTTGGAACAAACAAATGCAATTTTCAACTTCAACAAGCCTTGTTCTTACATGTATTCTGAAACATATAATCGAGGGTGGCAGAATCACCCAAACTTCAGTTGGAGGAACTCATAATCAACTCCCATGAATCTACAACAAGGTTCACAACCACCACCTCAAGGATCTCTTGCATATGAACCATACCAACCACCACAGAAGAGAAGTCTTGAGGACACATTGAATCAATTCATGCAAAGCCAAATGAACTAAAACACTCATTGCACTCAGGCTTTCAATTATTTCAAAATCCAAACCACCAAGTTTTTCAAGGATCTCAAAAGCAACATTCAAAAGTTAACCCAATCAATGGTCATACATTAGAAGGACAAGTTTCCCGCCCAACCAAAACAACCACAAGGCCAATTTCATGTGAAAAATCCTTCAATCATGGAAACCCCACAAGACCAAGTTCAAGCTGTCACTACACTGAAAAGTGGCAAGGTGATTGACAAAACCATCAGAGACATGAAAACCTGAGTCAATCCCAGTCAATGAACCTAAAAATCCTGAATATGTGATTGAAAAGGAATCAGAACCATCATAGGAAAAAGACCCTTTGTGTCTTATTCCTATTCATTTTCCTCAAAGACTCAAAAATAGTACAAAAGTTGAATAACCATCCAAAAATTTATGAGCTTTTTAAGTAAGTAAAAATCAATATTCTATTTCTGGATGCAATCAAGCAGGTCTCTTCTTATGCCAAGTTTCTAAACAACTTGTGCATGATCAAGAGAAGCCAAAATATTCAGAAAAGAGCTTTCTTGACAAAACAAACTAGTGCCCTACTTCAACACAAAATTCCTCCAAAATACAAGGATCCAGGGTGTCCAACTGCGTCAATGGAAACTTCAGAATAGAACAAGCTCTGTTGGATCTTGGAGCCAGTGTCAATTTGCTTCAGTTTTCTGTCTACTAACAATTGGGTCTAGGGTGAACTCAAACTCACTTGTATTACACTCCAGTTGGCGGATAGGTCTATCAAAGTTTCGAGGGGTATTATTGAAGATGTCCTTGTTCAAGTGGACAACTTTTTCTTTCCTATTGACTTCATTGTTTTGGACACTGATTAACCTTAATTAGTATGCGAATTAGAATAATTAAATAAGTTAATTTTATGAGATAAAAAAGTTAAAAACTAAGCATTAAGGTTTGTGCGTAAACTACGGTTTATATGCGTAATGTTTAAAAAATTCAAGGTTTTGGGCAGAATTGCTGGAAACTACAAGGGGCAATCTGTCAAAGCTAGAAAGAACAAGGGATGCAAGTGTAAAATAACCAAGAATTAGCTAGCATAACAAAGAAGATCATCATCACTCCACCAGGAAAAAAGGACCATCAGGAAGGTGGCACCAAGCAATTTGTGATCATCCAACCACCTCGTACTTCCTGACTGCCTATAAATAGGCCCTTGTTTCTTCATTTCAGATGGGCTGGGAAAGGGAGAGTCTGAGAGAGATAAAAAAGAAGCTTTAGAGACTATCCAACAAGAATAAGAAAAGAGAAAAAGAAAAGAGAAAGAGAGAAAGTCTTAGAGAAATTCAAGACTCAGTCTGTCTTACTCTCCAGCCAAAACTCTGTATTTCTATATTTCTGTTATTTCTTTCTACTTGGAGAGTAGAACTGCAACCACCATTGTATCTTAACTGATAAAAAGGGTGATTCAATTTCCATTATTCCTTGTGAAAGAAGTGTCAATGCATGCATTTTATTCACTATTGTAATGATAATTACCTGCACTTCTTGCTTGTCTATAGCAATAAAGAGTGAGTAGTTTGCTTATACCCTTCAATAAATGGTAAACATATGTATATTATTGGTTAAATTATGAAAATGCCGATGTTATATTATTTACGATACATTTATATAAAGTATATTATAATACAATTCATGCATAATTCAGTAATGTACGTAATTAGGTATTACTATGTAGCCCAAAATTATGTCATCAGTGAATTATCAACTTGTCGGTTGAATATCCACGGTGTTCCAATGGTATGGCTTGACCTCCAAAAGCACTAAGGATGTTTCCTGTTGCATGGTATAATTGTCAGATTAATAATCTAAGTGATCCTCCTGAATGACTTGTCCTTCTGAATTACTATTGTTTAACTGATACATAATAAAAAACTGACAATTGAATAATTCAAGTATTCCTCCTGAATGACTTGCTCTTCTGGTTTATTTGAATTAATCAATTTATGCATATGCCTACCAGATAACCTAAGAAATTGTTGTCATATGACTTCATATGCATATATTCACTATGATATTGCCTATTGAGTTATTCAAGCGATCTTCATGAACGGCTTGACCTTTTGGGTTACTTGGACTAGTCAATTGTCATGATTACCACCAGCTAACCTTAGAAGTTGATGTATTATGGTTTAATTATTACCACCAACTAACCTAAGAAGTTGTTGCATTATGGTTTATATACATCAGACCTACAAGTTAACTTTCCAGTGACTTGAAAGTTAATTGTTGTAAGGTGACATTTCTAGAACTTAACCAGTGTAAAGCATATGAGATCCTTAAACTGAAGGGTATCTTTAATATAATTGTCTTCAATTGACTTAATTATACACTTATACAAGTCATTAACTTAGACTAGTTATTAATCTAAGCTCACATCAGAAGCTATCTCAGGTTACACTACTTTAACCACAACTTCACTGTTTTTATTTTATTTCTTAATTATTAAAACTGTTCGTGGGATCGATACTTGGACCTAAACCAAGAAAACTATAATTCGACCACTTATACTTAGATGTATAATATAATTCAGAACACGAAAAAGTTCAAATCAAGTTTTTGGCACCGTTACCGGCAGTAATTAAAAGTCAAATGTAATAGGGAAGTTGTTTTTTTTGTATTATATGTTTATATACTGTGTGTTTACTTTTAATAGTATATTTATGTTCATTCATCAGTAGGTTCTGTAAATCAGTCATCTCCATCGTCTTCATTATCTTCATCTACACAAGAATCTTTTGAATTAAGTATGGCTCGAAATGTACCTAGGGAGCAAGAGCAAGAAGTCGTTCAAAATGTCCGACCTTTAAAAGAATATTTACATCTTACACGAAACTAATGTCCCGTCATGTTTTATTTTTCAAACAGACGCTCCAAATATTAATATTAAGCCAGGAACAATACAGTTATTACCTCAGTTCTATGGTTTAGAAACTAAAAACCCTTATATTCATATGAAGGAATTTGAGAAAGTTTGTGGAACTCTGCAAGGTAATTATGAATTGACTCGCTTAAAACTTTTTCCTTTTTCTTTGAGAGATAAAGCTAAACAGTGGCTTAACGCTTTAAGAGCTAATTCTATCACAAATTGGCAAGCTTTACAAACTGAGTTTTTCAAAAAAAAAAAATTCATGTGCATCGTACTAATACATTAAGACGTCAAATAATGAACTTTTCTATAAAAGGAGAAAGTTTTTATCAATGTTGAGAAAGATTTAAAGATCTTCTCCAAGCTTGTCCACATCATGCATTTGAAAACTGGACTTTAGTTAGTTTTTTTTATGATGCTCTTCCTTCAGCAATGAAAAAAATTGTTAAAATGATGGCCTAAGGGGAATTTGTGAGTAAAAATCCTGAAGAAGCATTTTAATTTTTTGATACTATTTCTGAGAGTTCCCAAACATGGGACTCAACTTCTTCAAATGTAGTTGAAACTAAACTATCTACATCTGAAAGAGGAAAATATGTATTAAAAGAAGATGATGATTTAAGAGCTAAATTGACTAATCTATCTCAAAAACTATAAGCTTTAGAAATGAAAAAAATTAAGCAAGTAGTTTTTGTTTCTTCTACTAACCAAATATGTGAAATTTGTGCGTTGTCAGGACATCCTGGTGGAGAATGTCCAACTATACTTGCATTTAAAGAAGTCTTAATTGAACAATCTAATGTTGTTCCAACTTATAATAAACGTTATCCAAATCCATATTCTGAACTTACAATCCAAGATGGAGGAATCATCCAAATTTAAGTTGGAGAAATACACAAACTACAAATCAAACACAAGGTTTACTACAACCACAAAATCAACAACAGTATTAACCCTATCAACCCCCACATAAAAGAACTCTAGAAGATACTATGAATCAATTTATTCAAAGTCAAATGAGTTTTAATACTCAAACAACTTAACATTTTAATGATTTTAAAACTCAAACTTCTCAAAGTGTTGAAGATATTAAGAGTCATCTAGCTAAATTGACTCAATCTCTCAGTATGTCAAAAAAGAAAAAATTCCAATCTCAACCTAAACCCCCACAAAGTTAGAGTCAAGCTAATTCCGTGTCCTCTGAACCTTGTCCAAGTCAAGTATAAACAATCACAACACTGAGAAGTGGCAAAGTAATTGACAAAAATATTAAACCAAATTTTTTTTAAAAAAAATACGTAAGTCAATCCCTATAAATGAACCACTGGAACTTGAACCTTCAATCGAAAAGCAACCAGAAATATAAAATGAGGAAAGTCATTCGTGTCCTATTCTTTTACCGTTTCCTCAAAGGATCAAGAAATTTTTATTTGAAAAAGATCAATCTGAAATTTTTGAGCTATTTAAACAGGTTAAGATTAACATTCCATTGTTGATTACGATTAAATGAGTGTCAGCTTATGCTAAGTTTTAAAAAGATCTTTGCACTATAAAAAGAAAAACTAATGTACCGAAGAAAACTTTTCTTACTGAACAAGTTAATACTATAATGCAGCATAATATTCTTCTTAAGTACAAAGATCAAGGTAGCCCTACAGTCTCATGCATCATTGAAAATTTTTGAATTGAACAAGCTCTGTTAGATCTTGGAGCCAGTTGTAATTTTATGTCATATTCGGTGTATACACAATTAGGATTAAGTGAGCTAAAATCTACCAATGTTACTCTGCAATTAGTAGATAGATCGATAGAAACTCCACGAGGGATTGTAGAAGATGTTATTATCCAAGTTGATGAATTTTATTTTCTAACAGATTTTATCGTATTAGATACAGAACCAATTTTTCATGCATCTACATACATACTTGTTATTTTAGGTTGACTATTCCTAGCTACATCAAATGCATTAATTAATTATAGGAATTGAATCATGAAACTTTCATTTGGAAACATGATCTTGAATTTAAATGTTTTTAACAGTGCAAAACAACCTAGAGAAGAAGAAGAAGTGCATGAAATAAATTTTGTTGAATCATTAACTCATTGTTTTTTTGAAAAGGTTTTTCAAAAAAAAGAATTATATCCATTAGAATCTATATTTGGTACTGAGTTTGAAGTTACATTATCAGGAAATTCAAAGAGTGAAAATTTATTACCTAAACCTGAAGAATCTAACATCAAAGTTTATAAACCGGAATTAAAACCTCTTCCAACTAATTTGAAATGTCTTTTTAGAAAAAGATGAAATTCATCTCGTGATCATATCATCCAAGTTATCTGGAAGTTAAGAAAAAGAACTGACAAAAGTTCTGAAAAATCACCAAAGTGTTATTGGATGGACAATAGTAGATATAAAAAGGATAAGTCAACTTTTTTGCACTAACTGTATTTATTTAGAATAAAATGCTAAACCATCACGTCAAATTCAAAGAAGATTGAATCCACATTCGAAAGAAGTAGTCCATGCTGAAGTACTTAAGCTATTAGTTGCTAATATTATCTATCATATATCAGATAGTAAATGGATAAGCCCTACACAAGGAGTCATAAAAATATCTGGTGTCACTGTAATAAAGAATAAAGAAAATGAATTAGTCCCTATCCGTACAGTCACAAGTTGGCGTGTGTGTATTGACTATCAAAAGTTAAATTCCCTCACCAGAAAAGATCACTTTTGTAACACCCCAAAAACCCCTTTGGACGACATTACATGCTAAGACCATTTACGTCATGAGAGCACTAATATAATCCATCAAATAAATGTTACTTCATTCATCATTCATAAAATTTATAACATTATCCAAAAGAATATGTCCAACTATGGCCTTTACATCCCAAAAATTTAACTATTATAACGCAGTGGAATAACTAAAGAAAACTAGGCTTCACAGTGTTCAAGATAATATCCTAGTCTAGAACACAAGAAAGTGTCGCTCTAAGCGTCCACCTCGGGATCCACACTCCGTCGATCGAAGTCTCCCAGTGTGTGGGCTCCTCGACTCTCCGCTCTTCCTCAAGAGTATAATCTGAAAAAGTTGTTATGTAGGGGGTGAACACGAAGCTCTGTAAAAAAATTCTTCCAAACTCGAACAATGTTTATAAAAGCGATCGGTCTCATTTTACAAATAACATATATCATCTTTGAAGTAAAACATGGGCATTTTAAAGTAGATCTCAAGATTAAGTAGCAATAGTAAATTACATGAAATGGTAAAAACCAAGTTACAATAAATAACCATTTTCCCATAAGACCTTGTAGAATCCCATACTTCCACAAGTCTTCGTAGGAAACCATTTTCCACAACAATAATAGTATACATAACTTGAATATTCCACAACAATATGTATATATATCTCAAACATGATGCGAGGCATACCCCATGAATCAACACATTGAGTAATATCTAGCCCACACACACCCACACAGATCTTCTCAAAGATATCCGTCATTTAGGAAGGGTGTATGCCATACCAATGGCAGTGAGGTATCTAACCTAGACATTAGTATACTAACCCTCTGCCTCGGTACCCGTGAGCAATAGCAGTTTAGTCTTACCAAAGCACTAAACCCACTAAAAATGTCATCCCATACGGAGCAAGCAAAACATCTACCTACTCTACGATATCTCGTCAAAGGCCAACCATGGTCATCCCACACACATAAGAGATATAATAGCAAACTCATTTCCTCAATCTACAAGCATATCTTAAAAATTCTCAAATTAAGCCTGTGACATCTTCAATAATCAACTAAGAAAGATGCAAGAGATCACAACAATATCATTTTATTACTCAACACAAAACACTATGGTTTTGAAATCAAGAATAAAGGAAGAATTCAAGAGGAGAATCCATCACTCTTGAAAACTAGGGTTTTAAAGTGAGAAAAGAGATTTCATGGGTATTCAACCCTAACTTTGTTTAAAACGTGGTCATCTTTGTAAGAAGACCAAGGGAAGATGATTTCATAGCATATATATATATATATATAACATTTAGAGTAAAAACATACATATATAAATACCCTAACATCAATGAACACGAATGAAAAAAAACCCATACTTTTGTTCTTGAAACTAGGTTGTTGATCCAATCCAAAGTGTTATTCCCCTTAAGTACTGTGTTCTTTCTTCCTTTCTTCCTCTAATGTTTTCTAGAGTTAGAGGGGCTGAAATAGGGCTAAATAAGATGTCCTAATGTATTTATAGGGCGAACACAAATCACAAATCGTGATTTTTAAATTGTCAGGTTTTTTTCGACAGTACCGGTACGGTAAACTCTTTGGACCTCTGCATACCGGTACACAGTACGGGTAGTGTTTGCCCAGTTTTGCCTATATTCTCCGTTTTACATTTTCAATCCATTACAAACATTTCCAAAACCAACCTAAACCTATACAATATATATTTGTGCATTAAACATAGTTGGTATAATTTTTATTACAAACTATTCCATATATTCACAAGTTAAAACTAGCTTTAAATATTATTTACGATATTAGTATTTCCTACACCATTGCATATATTAATTACTATACACCTTTATCATTATATTACTATAAACATACGGGGGTTTACAATCCACCCCCTTAAAGAAAGTTTCGTCCTCAAAACTTACCTCAAATAGTGAACAAATGAGGGTACTTCTTGCGCATTGTAACGCCCCAAATACCACCCTGGACGGCATTACATTCAATAACCATTCATATCATGAGAGCAACTAATAAATCCATAAATAACCGGGGGCCCTTAATTTAACAAAATTAGGGCAGAGTCTCCTTTGTTTGAAGAGCTCTATCCAAAATACAATCTATGCAATTCTACTGTAATGACCACACCGGGTCCATTTAACTACCATAAAATCAATTCATCAAATTTACATGTTATCCCAAAAGAATAGGCCAAGCTATGACCTTTACATCCCCACAAAAGTACTATAACATACAGCGGAATTTACAAAATAAAACTAGGCTATACAATTCTCCCAAAAGATTGTCCAAGTCTATAACAAAAGAAAGGGGGCTCGCTCTAAGTGTCCACCTCGGGATCCACGCTCCCTTCTGTCGGAGTCTCCCAATGTGTCGGCTCCTCGACTCCCAGCTCCTCGTCAAAGGCAAAATCTGAAAGGTGGGGAAGTAGGGGGTGAGCACAAGACTCTGTAGGAGGATCCTTCCAAACCCATTCAAGGTTTTGAAATCAAGTAAAACAGGTAGGTCACATTTCGCACATACATATAAATGAATTTTGAAATAAAATAAGGACATTTTAAAGGAGATCTCAAGTTTGTACAATAATAAGTAATTGAAAGAAAATAAAACTACGTTTAATTGACAAATAATTTTTAACATAATCCACTCCACCATACACCATTTCCACAAGTTATCGCGGCAACCCATACTACCCGAAACTCTTGGAGAAATAATATTTGGTATAATGAACAATAATTTCTATTTGGTACCACTCAAGTAGGTTGTCGCTTGTCATGAATCTACTCGACGATTCTACCTCGTTCACCCATTTATAATAACAATCACAGGCCAATTTAGGAAGGGCATGTACCGTCTCATACGGCATTGATGAAATCCTTCCAAGGTGTCTAGTATACTAACCCTTTCCCCGGTATCCATGAACAATAGTGGTCACTGTCACGACAATGATCCGCTACGAGCATTAGACAACTATCTCACCCCTACTGGGATAGACTAACCTCTAACACTTTACGGCAGCTATCGAGGGTAATTCAAGTCCCTCACAACACCATACACAAGAGTGACATACCAACAATATGCTCAAACCTCATATACAAGCAAATTCCATGATTTTCCCCAATTTTCACAAGCAATATACATAATAGAACAATTTAAGAAACATACCCATTTCGTAAATCATGTTACAAGAGACAAGTTTAAAGGAAATAAGCATGAGATCATCAATATAATCATTTTACTACCCAACACAAACCTCTAGAATTTTAGAAATCAAGATGATGTGAAGATATAGAGAAAAACTCATATTTTCCCAAAAACTATGATTTGATGGATTTTCAACCATCATTTTGTTCAAATCATGTGAATGTTTGTAAAAATATCAAGAAACAAGGAACTCATAACAAATACATACTATTAAGAGTCAAAATCTGCATGTATAATAACTCTAACATCAATGGAAGAAAACCCTACCTCAAAACCCAAGAAACCAAGCTCCACCTTCAAATCTTCAAGTGAATTCAAGAATCTCATTTTAAGTTTTCAAGCAAAAGCCCAAGCTCTAATGACCCTCTTCTCTATTTTTCTCTCTTTCTCTCTCTAATTCTAAGGTTTATGGAGTAGTATTAGGTGAAAGATGTGAGAAAAATGAGAGAAATGGATGTAAAAATGGAGTTATAATGACTGAAAATCGCGCTGGGTACTGTTCACAGGACCCAAAAAATGTATTTTTTCTAAAATTATGGTTTTGGCCCAAAATTTCTCTAATTTGGTCCATATGACTACTCTAAGGTTTTTCGACGTTGCGGATTCATTTTTAATGTTATTTTAACCTAAAAATATTTATTTTTATGATTTATCTCAAAATTAAAGTCAATTTACACCCGAAACACTAAAATTACTATTTTACCTCTCTAAATCCCTATATGAGGTAAACATCTATCCCAATATTTTTCGGACCTCTCGAATTCAATGGTAATGTTATTTTGACCTAAAAGAAGTGAATATATTACTTAGTTACACTTATCAACCTTAAACACTTCCAAAAATTAAGTTTGACCCGAAAGTCAATTCGTTCGAAACTCAAACTTCATGATTAACCTTTCAACAATGATTCTATGTTTCTACCATCCTTTTATTCATATTAGGAGAACTCTTAAAATAATAGTATCCTTATTTAATTTTTAATATAGGGTCTTACACGCATCTCTAGCTCCAGTTCTCAAGTAGCTTCTTCCACTCCATGGTGTTGCCACAAGACTTTCACCGACTATTCTTCATATGTTGCTCCATCTTGAACTTCAATATCTTCTAAATCTACAACATGTGTGGTCTCCGACTGGCATTTCCTCAATATTGGCACATGAAACACGTAGTGCACCCTTGACAACTGAGCCGGTAACCGAAGTTGATACGCCGTGTTGCCCACTACTTTGATCACTTTAAATGGTCTGATGTACCTTGGATCCGATTTCCCTATTTTGCCAAATCGAAACACGCCCTTCTTGGGTGACACTTTGAGCAACACATTGTCCCCTTCTTGGAACTCCAATGGTCTTCTTCTTCTTCTATTAGCATACCATACAATGTCTCATACGGTGCTATCCCAATGCTTGTCTGATAGCTATTATTGTACGCAAATTTCACCAACGGCAAATGGTCACTCCAGCTTCCCTGGAAATCTAGCACGCAAGCTTGTAACATGTCTTCCAAAATCTGTATCACCCATTTGGATTGACCATCCGTTTGGGGATGAAAAGCAGTGCTGAAGTGTAACTTTGTCCCCGTAGCTCTTTGAAGACCTTGTCAAAACTGTGCCATGAAACGAGAATCACAATCGGACACAATGGATAGCGAAACTCTATGCAATCTCACTATCTCACGAATATAGAGCTTGTTCAAGGTCTCTAACGTGTCAGTGGTCTTCATACTTAAGAAGTGAGCGGACTTGGTGAGTCTATCAACAATGACCCAACGACATTATGCCCTCGTGAAGTCCGTGGAAAGCCAGATACTAAGTCCATAGTGATGTGATTCCACTTCCACTCAAGAATAGGCAAGGACTGCAATAATCTTCCGGACTTTTGATGTTCAATCTTCACTTGCTGACACACCACACATTTTAAAACGTATCTAGCCACATCCTTCTTCATTCCCTTCCACCAATACTGCTGCTTCATGTCCCTATACATTTTGGTAGTACCCATATGTATGGAGAACTTGGAACGATGGCACTCACCCAACACTTTTTTCCTTACTTGGTCATGATCGGTTACACATAGCCTTCCCCAAAATCATATCTCATCATCACTTATCGCCCAATTCTCAACAATCTCACTCCTCTCCAACTTACTTCGGATAGCCTCCAACTCGGATAGCCTCCAACTCGTTGTCTAATCATTGTAACGCCACAATCTTTTGTCAAAGCATCGGTTGAGCTACAAGATTGAATAGGCATGGTCGATCCTCCTATCTATCCACCCATAGATCAAATTCCTCCAAAGCATTCATCATGTTCCACCTATTCACCACAAGGGAATTGATTTCACCCCGAGATTTTCTACTCAGTGCATCTGCTACTACATTCACCTTCCCCGGATGGTAATTGAGTGTGAAATCATAGTCTTCTAAATACTCAATCCACCTTCTTTGCCGGAGATTCAAGTCCTTCTGGGTGAATATGTACTTGAGCCTCTTGTGTCCACAGAACATTTGAAACTATTCTCCATACAAGTAACACCTCCACAACTTGAGAGCAAAAACCACAACGGCAAGCTCCAAGTCATGTACTTCGATGACATTCTTTGGTGGTTCCCACTTCATCACTGCCTCAATCTTTGCGGGGTCAATAACTACCCCTTGTTCCGACACAACATGGTCAAGGAATTTCACTCCCTTCATCCAAAACACACACTTACTCATTTTCGTATATAACTTATGTTCTCTCAATGTTTGTAGCACAATAGAGAGATGGTGTCCATGTTCCTCGTGAGTCTGGGAATAGATTAGTATGTCATCAATAAACATGATGACAAACTGATGTAGATACAACCGAAATACCATGGGCATTAAATCCATAAAGGCTATTGGAGCATTAGTTAATCCAAACGGTATCACCGTAGACTCGAAATAACCATACTGAGTACGAAAAGCAATCTTAGGAATATCTTCCTCCTTGATCCGTAATTGATGATACCCTGTGCGAAGATCAATCTTGGAGTAATACTTAGAACTCCTCAGTTGATCAAATAAATCATCTATTAGTGGCAATGGATACTTAATCTTCACTGTCACTCGATTCAACCTTCACTAATCTGTGCATAACCGAAGCATTTCATCATGCTTCTTCACAAAGAGGACCGAAGCTCCCCAAGGTGAAGTACTCAAATGGATAAACTCAATGGTCAACAGATAAGCCAACTGTCTCCTTAGCTCTTTTAACTCCAAAGGTGCCATTCAATAAGGAGCAATGGATATAGGTTCAGTTCTCGAATAGAGATCGATCGTGAACTCAATATTGCGTTGTGTGGGTAACTCGGGTAATTCATCTGAGAAAATATCCAAAAAATCTGATACTATCAACACTACGTCCGGTTGGGATCTATCCAGATCATCTCCCATCCAGCTAGCCAAGAAACTCAATTTGCTCCCCACCTTAGCTTTCAGAAATTGACTCCCCATAATGGAAAATGGATGGAAGGAATTGCGATCATTCATGAAAGTAAAAACTACCCCTCCCGATAACTGAAATAAAATTCGCTTGCAAAAATAGTCGATCACCGCACGAAAATTTGACAGCAAATTCATCCTGAATATGATGTCATACCCCTTCATATCTAACGCAATCAAATCTATGATCAATTCATGATCCCCAATTCAAAGTACATACCTTTTACACACCCTACTAGTATCCAACCGTTCTCCCATGGACATGTCGATACTCAGAGCATGTTCTAGCTTCTCAAATCTCAATCCCAAATAGAAAGCGTATGTAGTGCGTATGAATGAATGTGTAGCACCGAGGTCAAATAATATTTAGGCCTATGAATTATAAAGAAGCACAAGACCTTCTACTACGGCATTGAAAGCGTCTTCATCTAGTCAGGTCAAAGCAAAAACACTTCCTTGATTTGCGTCGCCGGGGGCTTGAGATCTTAACAGTCTCTACTGTGCTGGCCTTTGTAGAGGTGGCTTGTTTGTTGGTACTTGCTCGGTTGCTTGATTGGTCCTTGGTGGAAATGAGGGGAATCTATGTTTGAAGTGCCCAAATTCTCCGCATGCAAAACATTGGCGCAAGTCAGTGCTTGCTCTAGTTTGAGCCACTCTACCCCCTTGAGCTATCAGAAGTCTCTATCCACCTTCCTTGTCTAGGCGTTGGTATGGTGCTGCCCGCTACACTCTATTGGTGCTAGTGCATGTCCTGATTGGACCTCTTCTCGTAAAGCTCTATTATCGCTAGTTGTCCTCTATATCCCTCTCCACAAGTACGGCTCCGTCGACAAGACCCCCATAGTCCCGAATCTTTAGAGCCACCAACTTCTCTCGAATGACCGACTTCAAGTCCTACTCAAAGCGCTTGGCCCTTCCGATCTCATTTGATATAAACTCTGTAGCATAACGGGATAGCTCATCAAACCTCATCTCGTACTCCGCCATAGTCATGTTGCCCTGTCGTAGAGCAAGAAAATTGGACTTCATTCTATCTCTGACTGATTCCGAAAAGTACTTGTCTTGGAAGATTTGATTGAATTCCTCCCAACTGAGTGCATCGGTGTTCCTCCTTCTCTTTACTAAATCCCACCAATGGTCGCCTTCCCCTTCTAACAAATAAGTAGCCAAGACGACCCAAAGATCCTCGACTATCTCCATGCCGTCACATATCTTCTTCACCCGATGGATCCATTTATCCACATCCAAGGGGTTAGAGCTCCATTGAAAGGTAGACGGGTGTTGCCTTAGAAATTCCCGAAGAACTAACATCCTTCAGTTGCCGTCCTTGTTGCCCGACACTTTAGCTAGAGGGTTAGCTCCCCCATTGTGGTTGTTCCCATTTTGGTGTTGTACCAGAGTGGTTAGCTCCCTCAAGCATTGATAGATGTCATTCATGGCATCGGGAGGAGGTGGTGGTGGTGGGTTTGCTTGACCTCCACGACCACACCCACGTCCACATCCTTGCCAACTGTCCATCCTGCACATCAATTTACACTTTAGTTTCATTGATGTACAAGACATCCTAATATCACTTGAGTCTAAAACATAAAGTTCATATAAAATCAGGCCAAACGAATTCTTTCGACCTAGTGCTATTTTTCTAGTGTGAATCCATAACCTACAGCTCTCATGTAAGACCTAAAGTCTAGGCTCTGATACTAATTTGTAACACCCCACCCTTCACATGACATAATATTGCCCGCTTTGGGCCCACTGGCTCTCACGATTTTGTTCCTTTCAGTACCCCTAAGAAAAGATCTTATGTCATGTAAGGTGAGAGACTTACTTATAAACCCAGTAACTTTTCCCTCACTAACCGATGTGGGATACTAGGATTTCACAATCCACCCTCTCAGGGCTGCACATACCAGGATCTCACACTCTCCTCGACAACGGCGCCAAAAATGCTTGTCCCTTAAAGTGGTTGTGTCCAAAATGCATTATAAAGCGTAGGAAAATGTATCTTATAGTAACTCAGAAAATACCAAGGTCATCTCCTCTAAGAAAACTAGTACAAATTCTAGAGGTGATATGATTCAAACAAACATAAAAAAAAATTGATTTTGGAAAACGGTGATAATTGGAAAAACTAAGAGATAATATTAAAGGATTGGATAATCGTTAGATTTCACCCCACCATTGTAACGCCCAAAATACACCTTGGACGACATTACTATCTAAAACCATTCACAACATGAGACCGACTAATAAAATCCATCAATAAATAAAATTTTCATTCATCATATCTAATATCTACAACATCATCCAAAAGAATCAAATTTAACTTGCAACGGAATAACAAAAATATAATATTCCACCGAGTCTCAAAATGAATTTTCTAGTCTAGCACATAGGAGAGTATAACTCTAAATGTCCACCTTGGGATCCACATGCCCGTCTAGCGGAGCTTCCCAATGCACCTGCTCATCGACTACGAGCTTTTCATCTAACACGTAATCTAAAAAATATGTTGTTTGCAAGGGGTGAGCACTAAGTTTTGTAGAAAAATCCTTCCAAACTCGAACAAGGTTTAGAAAACATATAAAACAAGTAGGTATCTTTTCACAAATAGCATATATAACTTTTGAAATAAAACAGAGACATTTCAATGGATCTCAAGTTTAAGCAAGAGCAACATTTAAATGGAAGGTAAAACCAATTTCCAACCAATAATTCTAACAAGTCACTATTTTCACAATAAACCAATTCCACCATGAATCTCAATCCACCATTTGCACAGTAAACAATAATCAACAATGTATATATGTATCTCAAATCACAACTTGTATCTCATATATGATGCATGATTCGCATGAATAAACACATCAAGAATATCTTAGCCCCCACACACACACTCAATCCTCGCAAGGATATACAATGTTAGGAAGGGCGTGTACCATCATAATGGCAGTGACAAAATCTAATCCAGGAATAGTATACTAACCCTCAGCCACGGTACCCATGAGCGAATAGTGGTTTGGTCCAACAAAAGCACCAACCCCACTACGAGTGATTGAAAAAATTTAAACTCGTAGGGAGTAAGAAATGCATCTACCCACTCTACGATACCCGATCAACGGCCACCCATGGTCATCCAAACATCCATAAGAGATACAATTTCTAACAAATTTCTCAATTTTCTAAGAAAATATAAAATTCCCAAATTTCACATAGAGTATCTCAATAGAACAATTGAAGAAAAATGCAAGAGATCATCATAAATACCATTTTGTTGTTCAATACAAAGTACTAAAGTTTTGAAATCAAGAACAAAGGAAAAATCAAGAGAAAAGTCTATTTCTCTTGAAAACCAAGGTTTTGAGTTAAGAAGAATAAATTTCATGGCTACCTAATCATAACTTTGTTTAAAACATAATAGGGTTTGCAAGAATTTTAAGAAGCAATGATTTACTAACAAATAAATAAGATTTAGAGTCCAAAGAATGCATATAAGTAAACCCTAGCCTCAATGTAAGAGAATATGAAGAAACCCCTATCTTGTAATCAAGAATTTCATACAAAAGCCCAAGCTTTAGAGACTCTATTTCTCTCTTTTTTTTCTTCCCTTTATCTTCTCCTAGGGTTGTAAGAGGTTTATGGTGAGAGTGGAATGGAAGAATGGGACACGTGGGGATTAAAATAGTGTTTTAAAATACAAAAATCTCAAATTTTTACTGTTTTGCCAAACTTTAACTAAAGCATACCGGTACACTTTTTCTTCTCCAGACCAGTCTTTGTAGAATTGTCATAACTTTTGATCCAATCGTACAATTGAGCTGAAATTTTGACACAATACAAAAGAAATCCAGATCTATAACTTTCATGTTTTCCACTTCTTCAGATTCGAAGTGGATCATGTTCAAAAAGAAGGAAAACTAAAGCACTGCAACCCCATGGTGTGGGTGATGGTGCCTTTGTTGCCAAGCACTAATATCTTCTTGATTTTCTTACTTTTAGGCCTCTAAATCCTCATGTAATATGTTCATGTCTTCACCACACATCTATACTTAGTTGCAAGGTTCCAAAATGCATGAGTTAGACCATAATTACCCGCAACATCAAAATTTGACGTTATTCATAATTTGGCTAACTTTAAGTACTTAAATGAAAAGGTTGAGTTGAAATACATGTAATGAGGTCGTTAGATGTGAAATATTATGTGCTCATCACCTATATTAGAATTTCAAAATAATTACTTGATATGTATTAAGAAATTAGTGTGGGGGTTTACAACCATGAATAGGAATTTTGACCTAATTTATTACTCATCCAAGATCATAATCAAACTCACTTGGACGAAGAATATTCAACTAAAATCAGAATTTAGAGAATATGTATTTTGATAATAGAATTAATTCATAAAAGAATTAATATCATGTTGATTGCAAGGACTCTAAGAATTAACCGTGTCAAATTTAACTATCTGCGGTTAAGCAAAGATGTTTACAAATCACTCAGGTTTTCAAAATCAATTATTTCAATCAACAAAATAACTCTTAGCATTGCAACTCTAATTAAGATCAAAATTACCCATTCATGGATGAGAATCCCTCATCCGATCATACCGAAATTAAACTACTTACTCATAACAAATGTAAAATTAGAAACCATTATAAAAGACATAGTAATTAAATAGAAATGGAATTATATTGAAAACAAAATTTAACATGCAAGGCTTTGTATTTGAAGAGCAATAAAATATTCATACCAAACAAGAATTTAAAGTACTTCATAATTAAACTAAACAAGAAGACAAAGGGAATAAAACTAAGCTATAATTGTTGTAGTAGAAAAACCATTGAAGAAGAGGAGAACGATGAAGAACCCCTAGCCCTTGATGTACTTCCTGGAAGAAACGATGAAGAAGGGAAAGAGAGTGAGAGAGAGAGCATCTGATTGAATTTTTTGTGTAAAGAGCAATCCCTCTTAATCCTCTAGTTTCAATTTTTTAAGGAGACTCTTGTGAATAACAGTCTGCTGAAAATTCCCTTCCTTCTTTGTATTTCCTTCTCATCCAATGAAATTCTTGGAAGATGTATTTGATATCTAGGGATGGCAGTGGACCGGAAAAAATGGGTATTTGTCCAAACTCGCCCCGTTTGGACTGGGGATGAACTATACGTATTGGACGGTGGACTCATCTTTTAATTCTAACATAGCAGACAATTGTGAATGTTATATGAATAGGGCTGGAGCTTTTACTTTGCTAGGTTAAATTTTGCACAATTTGTATCTCATACATGTCAGCTACCTTTGAAAACCTTGCACACACACAAAGCACAAATTCAGATAAAAGATTTTGTAAAATTTGATATACCCAATAGATCATATTTAGCATGCCCAATGCCCAAAAGATCCGGGATAACAAACTTGTACAGATCAATGAACTTTACATCTTTCACCCCTTATGGAGAGTTACCACCATTATGTTGTTTGTGGACATTTGTTTGTGTTTTGTTCAAATATGTAGTATTTTGAAGCAGTATTTTGGACATTTGTTGTTTGTGTTTTATTCAAATATGTTATGTTATGTTAGATTATTTAGAATGTTATTGGATTATTTAAAATATTGAATTTATTTAGCTTGGGCTTGGACGGGTACAGGAAAACGGGGACGGGGATTAAAAATTTACCCGCGGACGGGGATGGGGATGAAAATTAAACCCGCTAACGGGGGTGGACAGGGGATGGACGAAATTTTTTTAAGCAAGGACGGGGATGGAGACTACACCCCCTGCCCCCGTTTTAATCCATTAACATCCCCAGCTGGTCAACCTTTCCATATAGGACTCCTGTTAAGTATACACTTTGATGAACTGGTAGAACAATAATAGTAAACCGATAACAAAGCTTATGTTTAAGATAAACTGGTAGGAGCAGTGATGAACTAGTAGAACCCTTCTCTTGATTGACAAAACTTTGATGAACCGGTAGAAAGCTCATGTTGAACTGTAGAATTTTTTTTGTCAAGGATGAACCAATACAAGTCTAATAGAATCATTATGACACAAATCAAAGTGTAAATTATCATGATCAATCAACAAAGAAAAATAAATAAATAAATAACTTTTTGATTTTTCTTTTCTAATGTTTTTTTATTTTTCAAATAAAAAAATACAAAGAAAAATATGAATAAACATGTAATAAACAAAGAAAATAACAAACAAGACAATTATAATAAATCCTAAAAACGAATGTCAAACTTGGTATCAAAACTATTTTTGAATTTTTGAATTTCTTTAATTTTGGGGTTTTTCAATTTTCTATTGTTTTTTAATTTTTTATACAGGAAACAAATCAAAATATACAAAAGAAAAATGTATACAGCGTATGACCCTAGGGTGTTTGATGCAATGCATGAATGATCACTTAGGTCCATACCCTCACATCTCCTACTTCTTGGAAGGCATGACCTTGCTAGAAGCACTCAGGGCCTCCAACTTGGTTGTGATAATGAGTTTCTCAATGTCATCCTTAGTTACCCAAACTTATTTTCAGTTCCTAAAACTCAGTTTAGGTCGGGAAATGGGTGGGGGACTAGCTCTCTTCTCCCCGAAAGTGTGTAGATCAACCTTGACCTTAGGGCTAGAAAGAGCTTTGTGCACTCTAGCATGTGGTTCATTGGATGATGATGCATGCATATGCTTGGACTCACTTGACCTCTCTAAACGCTTAAAAAAATTTAGCATCTGGTTGTTTAAAACTTTAGATTGGTTAGCTAGATGCATGAACTTCTTGTTTAAGACATCCCTATTATGAATGCAATATGCACTATAGTGACCATGCTCTCCCCATGTAAAACACACAAATTTTTTTGTTTGGGTTTCCTTTTTAACTGGCTTATTTAAATGCATATACTTACCATTTTTCCCTTTAGGAGAACTTGTGTTTACACGTGGGGGTGAAGGGTTTGGATTACCTTTTACAAATAAAGTCTTAGAAGAATTAAGGGTGGTGTTCTCATTTGTATAGCCTAAGCCTCTCTTGTCACCCACACTTTTTCCTAAAACCAACATTTTGTTAAGTTTTTTCATGCTTTGGGAAAGTCCTTTTACAAGTTCTTGCAACTTAGGAAGGTCTCTATCAAGTTTAATCAATTTATACTCAAGACCTTTCTTAGACTCTAAAATCCCTTTTGTTTTCACTCTCAAGGAAGCTCACCTTGTTATAGAGGGACTTCTTCTCTTGCTCAAGCCTACAATTATGAGTCTTGGACTTCACTAAGTCCACATGAAATGCTTTCTTCGCTGCTTCACTCGTTTTGAGCCTTGTACTCAATGAAAAACACTTCTCACTTTGTTTTAGACACTCTTCATATAATTGATTATATGCATCTTGGAGGTCTTTAATACTTTCGATCTCATCCTCACTCGTAGAGACTTCAACTTCTAAGTTGTCTACATCAATAGTGGGACTCGACTCAACTTTCTTATCTTCTCTTTTTGGAAGTTTCTCTTAGGGCAGTGCCATGTGAACCTACAAAGGCTATGACATTATATTCATCACTTGTTGTGTACTCACTTTCACTTTCACTCACCTTAAGCTTCAAGACTCTCCTCCTTTCTTTGGGCATATCCTTTCTCTTCACACTTGGAAATTCCAAAGCTACATGTACAAACCCATGACATTCATAGCATTGGAGACCTTGCCCTCTCTACTCAACCTCATGTCAAGAAGTTGTCTTTGACTGACATCGAAACCTTATTGGCACTAGTTTCTAATGAGGTCACCTTAGCATGAAATCTCCCCCGCAAAGATTTCAAGATTTTCCACTTGATTGTGGTATCATTGACTTTGGTACCTAATGCAAAGGAAGAATTCAAAATATCACACAACTTAGCATAAAAATTGCTAAGTATTTCCTCCTCTTGCATCCTCAAAATCTCAAATTAAGAGATATACCTTTGGGGACGAGAAATCATAACCATTGTAGTTTCCTTGTGAGATACCACAAGAATGTCCCATTCCTCCATGGAGGTCTCGCAATTTGTGATTCTCTAAAACTCATATGGTGTCAAGATATTAAATATCGCATTCAAGCCTTTAGAGTCTCCCCCCTCCCTATGGCTTGTTCAAGCTCAATTTTTGACCAATTTTTTGGGAATTTCACTTCAACCAACGCTTCACAACCTTCTACCGGTATGGTGGCGATGGGAGGGATCCAACCCTATTGCACGGTTAACTATACTCTTTCCTTAATAGATCCATCGAATAGTGGTCTCATGTGAGCTTTCCAATATATGAAATGCTCTCATGTGAGCTTTCCAATATACGAAATTAGATCCATTGAAGAGTGGTGGTCATGTAATTAAACCTCCCCCTTTTTGAGACTCCATTCAAAACTATCTTATAATAACGATAGATATCAAGAAGGAAAAATACTTAGGTGTGTCTACGTGCTACTCAGAACAACCATGCTCTGATACCCATTTTTTGTTCTGAGAAGGGAAAGAAAGGAAATGAACTTCCCCTCCCAATTATGCACGTGGAACACACGCCATTACCTAGAGGGGGTGAATAGGTTTTTTATTTTAGCTCAATCAAATACTAATAAAACCTAATTTTACCTCAATTACACATTCTCACTTGTAACAATTAATGGTGAGAACCTATTTTCAACCATCATGACCCCATGAACCCATGAAGATTAATGTTGTTAATTTTAGCAATTAAAAACTCAATCTCACATGGGGAACCCAAAACTCAATTACAACTATGGATGATTTATATGTCAAACATTCAATTCATCAAATACATAGTGTACGTGTGTATATGGATAAACAGTAAATAACACGAGTGATTTGTGGATGTAGAAAACCCTCATCAGAAAAAACCACAACGAACCTCGACCGCTTCACCAAAACCTAATTCATTACCCCAAACTCAACATACTAGGACCCGAGTCTTATACCACAACCAATACCATGGCTAGATGCTCACTTCCTTTAATATGTCTCTCCACCGAAGTGTCTTTCTGACATTATGTGTAGCTTCAGTTGGATTCACTTCCACAAATGATCCTCTAGACCTCGAGGGATCTTAGTCTCACTAATTATCCTTTATATGCACACCAATGAGTTTGGTTCAAACCATTCAAGATCTTCAACACCAAGCTATTTGGTCGGGTAGAACTTTAGAAGGTAGTCTTGGGTTTTAGTGATCTATAGTTATGGTGGAAGCTCTCTAGAGTATAAGATAGATTTCTCTCTCCCAAATTAGCCTAAGGCGTGCCCTAGTAGTAGGAAAGACAATCTCTATTTATAGGGTCAGAATCAGGGCAATCTTGGATAAACAAGAAAACTTAAATTCATGAATAACTGCTTGATCGATGGGAGGGTGCTCATAAGGCAGTGGTCACTCAAATGAAAAATACGTTTCAAACTGACCTAGAAGAGCAAACTGCTCGAGCGACCATGGGAAACACTCGAGTGAGCCTTGTTCTTCTCCATTTGGAATTTTCCTTTATTTTTCACTAAGCCATCAATAGCCCACTCTAGTGAAGGCTAGTAAGCATAGAATGGTCCCTATTGGTTTTCTAAGCATAAAATTAAGAAAAAACTTGTCATCTAGAGCACTAAAGAACATGACTCGAGAGAGGTCTGATAATAGCTCAAAATATGTTTTCAAAAGCTCAAAATAGTTCTAGAAAATATTTTTGATTAAAAACACCTAGGAGTCATATACGGATTGCTTCTGATTCCATTTAACCCTAATTCTCCTAAATTAGCTACTAAGGGATCAACTTAGGTATCTAAGTTATACTTTTGTTCTAATCTTGAATACAATGTGTGAATAGTGTAGCTTTATCACTTGATCTTCTCCTCTCAATGATGCTTTTGGATTTCAATGTTTATAGCATCATGACCATGGAATATATTGAGATTTATATTGAACTCCACGGAATTAGCTAATTACAAACATATATCTAAAATTACTTACTCAATTTGGTGCTTGTACTTATGTGAGTACACAAGTGCTTGGCTAACTACAACCCAAACTTTTTAACTGGTCTTTTGCATACTTTGATTCTGAGACATATCCCACTCTCCAATTTTTAGCCTGCAATCTTAGAAAGAACTTCAGCTCACCCATCATGGTCATTTCAAATTTATATTTCATCAATTCCTTAAAATCATGAGGTAAGAGAATCAGATGTGGATCCAAACAATATTATCAACATATACCTGGGCAATCACAAGTTTGCCATCAACACACTTAACAAATAAGGTCTTATCCACACTATCCCTTGAAAACCCTTCTTTTAATAGACAAGTAGACAACCTTCCATACTAAGCTCTAGGAGCTTGTTTCAAACCATAGAGTGTCTTTTTTTTATTTAAACACATGTCTAGGATGTTGTGGATCTTCAAACCCTTTTGGTTTTTCTACATAGACTTCTTCTTGAAAGAATCCATTTAAAAATGAATTTTCACATCCATTTGATATAACTTAAATTTCATGCGACAAGTTATGGCAAAAAGTAATCTCTCAAATTCAAGCATAGCTACCAGTGCAAAGGTCTCATCTAAGTCAATTCCTTCAACTTGGGTATGTCCTTGTGTAATTAACCTAGCCTTATTTTTAAGAACTATACCATTCTCATATGATTTACTTTTTTTAAAATTTATTTTGTTCCGATGACATTGGTGACTTTGGGCCTAGGTACCAAGTTCCAAACATCACTCTGTGTGAATTAGTTAAGCTCTTCTTGCATTGTAACAAACCAGTGGTCATCTTCAAGAGTCTCACTCACATTTTTGGGTTCCAAGATAGAGACATAGCAATTATAGCCTAACTCATGCTCAAGTTGGCTCATTTTTATCACCCTTTGGTTTGGGTTTCCTAGAATATCACTAGGTATGTGCCTAGCTTGAAACCACGAAGGTTTTGGTTTGGTGAAAAGATTGTCATTTCTAAGAGGGTTGGAAGTTGGTTCTGATTTAACCTTATCTTCTAATGAAGCACTAACACCCTCCTCTTCTTCCTTCTCATGCACAAGATCTTCCCTTGAATCATCAATGACTACATTAATGGACTCCATAACATAGATGTTCTCAAATAAAATACTCTAAAATCCTTACTGCTCGTGGTGTATTCAAGGAAGGTTCCTTCATCTCTCTGGGAGTCAAACTTTCCTAAGTTCTCTCTGTCTTGAAAGATGTAGCACTTACTCCCAAAAACTCAAAAATACTTCACAATAGGTTTCTTGTCTTCCAAATGTCGTAAGGGGTTTGACATGTGCTTGGCCTAAGATAGACTATTTTGAGAATATAGCATGCAATGTTCACAACCTTAGACCAAAACCTCTTAGGCAAAATTCTCTACCATGATTACTCATAATTCTGATAACCTTTCCTATGGCATGAACTTGTTTATTTTGAATTTTCTTGCAAATGCTTCTAAAGCTATTGAAAACTTCATATTTCTCTCCTAAGAATGCAATTGAAGTGTACTTAGAATAATCATCTACTATTTATAAGATGTATCTCTTCCTACCCATGCTCTAAGTTGGAGTTAGGCTTATAAGATCCATATGAATGAGCTCTAGTGGTCTCTTAGTTGTGACAGTCTTCAATTTTGTATGAGGGACTTTTGATTGTTTCCCTAATTGCCATGGACCATACAGTAGTTGAATTTTATAACTTAGGTACTCCCCTTAGAAGCTCTTTGCTTGTGATTCGGTTAAGGTCCTTGTAGTTCATGTGACTTAACTTTTGGTTTCAAAGGGCTCACCCGACATACCAATGATGGAATTGGAGATATGCAATAACAATTATCGCCGACCTAACCCCTTCAAATAAACACTCTTTTTTATCTTTCAAAATTGTTGATTTTTCTTCGTAAAGTGTACATCATGATCATCATCACACAATTGACTAATGTTGATTAGGTTAGCCTTTACTCCTTCTACATACAACACATTTTCCAATTTAGGCATACCCAATAGTTGAATGGAACCCTTTCCAACAACCTTGGAGACACTCTCATCTCCAAATGTAATTGTCCCTCTGTTGCATTTCTCTAATACCAAAAAATTGGATTTCTCTTCAATCATATGTCTCGAGCATCCACTATTGAAATACCATTTCTTCCCAACTTGGACTTTTTAATGTAGTATGAACAACAAGACACCTCTTATTAGGCTAACAGATCAAGTTTGGATCAAATTTTGACTGATAAAAATCCTAATTCGATTTTAAAAGTTTGATCTGAATTCGATCCGATAATTTGACTAATTTTTATTTTTGTTATCCATATCTGAATTCATTAATAATATGAAATCTGATCCAAAAATATGATTCGATCTGATTAACTTAATTAACTAAACTTAAAAAAAATTATACCTAAATTTTAATTAAATTTTTTAAGTAATCACTTAATTTATTTAATATTTATATATAAATATATAAATAATTCGGATCAAATATAGGTATATTAAAATATGAATTTGTGAAATATAAAATATTAAATTTAGATTTGAATTCTGAATATTGGTACAAAATATCAATCTATATCCGGCTAATCAGATTCAAATCAGAATCTGATCCATTGACATGCCTACCTCCAATGACTCGTAGGTATGGCCATTTCAATGGACAAAAAAAAACTAGGTAATATAAGCAGATATGCAATGGATGCCTATAATGTGCCTAAAACAATCGTACAGGGAGACCTGCTCTGATACCAATTGCAAGGATAAACGTTACTCATATACAAAATGGATCGTCCTTGTGACGCCCTAAAATCCGGAAGTCCTTTACTAACCGTTGACCAACCGTCAACTCACAGAAATAATATTGCTTGTCGCAATTCCCGACATCATGTCAAATGAATCCCCTTAACTGGGATTTTAACCCACGTATGTAACCCGTGTTCCTTTAATTATTTAATTCATCCGAGTCTAATAAGCCACAATACACTTCATTTAATGCCCACTTGTATCTTTGGAAATGAGGAAAACATGGGCCAAAAACATGGCAAACAGTTTTAAAATTTTAGAATTTTGGGAAACAGTTTTGGTAAACTGTACCGGTACAGTAAACCTTCTGGACAATAGCGTATCGGTACTTAACCGTACCGGTACACAGTACCGGAACTCTTTGCCTAGTTTTGCTTGTTTCACCTGTTTTGCACCTCCAACTTATTCCAAACCTTCCCACAATTGCCCAATACATGTTTACTAAGGTTTTTCATACAAAATATGACTTGTACAAGTTACGTTGTGATCAATTCCATAAATTTATACATAAAATGAAATTAATTCACAAAAGTTCTAAAAAATAACCATAAAAGCCACAAGTCAGCTTGCTTTATCTTTGAGGCTCGAGATGGGAACTGTCCTCCGATGTAAGCCCCGCACCTGAAATGTTTGTCCCATAAAGGGTGAGCCATGCTCAATAGGATATCTCCTACAGAGGCTACTCCCTAACCTAAATGCATATGAAATTTTCACATACAAAATTCAACAACTCATAACATTCCAAGCAAGATTATGCATCCAATGTTGGAACTTACCATGTCATGCCATGAAATGAGATGGGACTCACCCATGAAATTCAATCTGAGCCCTTCCCGACTCCCCAACACATGCAATTACTAATGTGTATGGGTCCATCATCTATGTTACACCTCAAATGACTTCTTCCATTCCAGGGTCTTTTGTGGGGTGGGTATTTATGGACTTACACCAACGGCACCCAATTGACACGAAATTTATGGACTTCCACCAACGGTTTCATGTACACCGACACACTTTATGGACTTGTATCAACGGAAGTGCGTATCCAAATCACTAGCCTTGCACCTGAGGGATCTTCTAGCCCTTCTTGCTAACCCCAACCCTCTTTACCATGCACAACCATGCGACTCGACTAAGTCATCGACCTAGCTCACTTGAGTCCATTCGTCAACCACCAAGTGTGGTGTTGACTTTATCCATGCACGCACACACCCACTAAATGCAATGTTCCCCTGCATATACAATGTAATGTTTCATTGCAACCATAATACAATGTTCAACGTGCTATGTATGCCATGTGAGCTATTTCTAACACATTTCATATAACCGATGACAAATTATATCAAAAGCATATAATTCTTATAATTCTCACAATGTCAATGTATAAACATGTACATATCAACATTTTATCTAGAACCAAAGCTCAAGCATGCCATCACATATCAAGTAATAACACACTCAATTTCTCAAGGCATCAAGTAAACACATAGCATGCCCACAATTCACATAAATCAAGAAATTACCTTAGGCAATTTTTACATACCCATTTCAAAATAGAATTTAATCTACTCAATTTAAATACTCATTTTCCCAATTTCTCATCAATAAGTAAGTAATATACATAACTATTAACGTACCCATTTCAATCAAACAGTCTAGGTTGTAAATAAACCTAAGTAAAAGAAACCCTACTTCTTGAAGCGTAAGGAATGACCATAGGAAGCTGCTAAATTTGACCCAAGCTCAATCTCCATGCTTCCCCAAATTTCAGTTTTTACTCCTTCGGTGAAAGCCCTCGTTTTTTGTACATACACGTAGCCTTTGTCGAGGAGACTGACTTTAGTACTTGGCCCGAGTGGATTCGAGTTCTCTAGCTCGTCATCCCTGAAATTCGTACACACATGTACACCTAACCACTTGCATATGTAACAAGTAACCTTATACTTAAAATTGTAAACATGTACATCCATCCTCGAACAAGAACAGATAATTAGTACGAATGGTCTCCTTACGCTCCCATGTTGTCTCCTCTACGCCTCGGTTCTACCATAGCACCTTCACTAACCTTACAGTCTTGTCTCGCAAAACTTGCTCCCGCCCATCCATGATACGTACCGGTCCGTCCTCGAAGGTCCCATCCACATCAACAATCAGCTCACCCCAATCCACTACATATGTCGGATCTAGAGTATATTTTCAGAGCATGGAGACATAAAATACTGCGTGAACACACAACACTTTTGGTGGCAACGCCAACTTATAAGCCACTGGACCCACCATCTCGAGTACCTCGAAGGGTCTGATAAATCTCGGCGGCAGCTTTTCTCGCTTCCCAAACCTGACCACTCCACTCTTTGGCATCACTTTCAAGAAGACATGATCTCCTACCTCGAACTCTAGAGGTCGTCGCCATCTGTCAGCGTGGCTCTTTTGTCAGCTTTGAGTTGTGAGAAGATGTTTTCGTATCAAGTTCATCTGCTCCAAGGTGTCCCTAATCAATTCTGGACCCATAAAGGGTTTCTCTCCCACCTCCGTCTAATAGACCGGAGAACGGCAAGGCCTCCCATACAGTGTCTCATAGGGTACTATATGTATGCTCGCCTGATAACTATTGTTATATGCGAACTCCACTAAAGGTAAATGTTATTCCCAACTACCCTTAAGGTCTAGGACTCATGCCCACAGCATGTCCTCTAAAATCTAGATGGTCCTCTCCAACTGACCGTCCGTCTAGGGATGAAAGGTTGTACTCATCGTCAACTGCATCCCTATGGCTTGCTGAAAACTCTCCCAAAAATGAGTAATAAACCTGGAGTTTTGGTCTGATACTATAGATACATGTACCTCATATAACCGAACTATCTCCCGTATATATAACTTGTAGAACTCCTCCAACCTGCAGGTCATTCGCACCGCCAAAAAATGTGCCGACTTGGTAAGCCGATCCACTATCACCCACACCGCATCATATCCCAGCGATGTCCATGAAAAGTGGGTCACAAAATTCATCGTGATATACTCCCACTTCCACTCAGTCACCTCCAAGGGCTGGAGCAAACATGCTGGTCTCTGATGTTCAGCCTTAACCTGTTGAAAAGTGAGACATCTTTTGATAAAATGGCCAACCTACCTCTTCATCCCATTCGAATAATATTGGTGACGTAGATCGCAATACATCTTTGTGCCGCCTGGATGTACCACAAAATGGGAGCAATGGAACTCCCTAAGGATCTTCTCTCTCAGATCCGCCAATTGGGGAACTACAACTTTTCCCCTATACCAAAGACTGTCATCTGAGTGAATGGTCCAGCCCTCGTCACCAGTACCCATCTGCATCCAGTCCCTGAAGGATAATAACTCTGTGTCCTATCCCCGGGGCTCAATCACTTTGTGAAGTAGAGAAATGGTTACCACTAAACTTTCCAAAATGCCCTAAGCCTGACCCCTATAGTGTAACTTAAACTGTCCCACAGTCTCGAGCATCTGCCACTCCCGGGAAGCCATATTAGCCAAGACTCCCCGTGACTTCCGGCTGAGTGCATCAGTAACCACATTTGCTTTACTGGGATAATAATGCAAAGTGAAGTCGTAGTCTTCCAGGTATTCCATCCACCTGTGTTATCTCATGTTAAGGTCCCGTTATGTGAAAATATATTTTAGACTTTTGTGGTCCGAAAACACCTCAAACTTCTCACCATACAAATAATGGCACCAAGCCTTCAAGGCAAAGACAATGGTCGCCAACTCTATGCTGTGTGTGGGATAGTTTTGCTCGTGGTTCTTTAACTGCCGAGAACCATAAGCCACCCCCCTTTCGGACTGCATCAAAACATAACCGAGTCCGTCTTTGGAGGCATCACAATACATTGTATACATCTGTCTCCTCTCCGGGACTATCAAAACAGGAGCTGAAGTCAGCCTCTTCTTTAACTCCTGGAATGTCTTCTCACAAGAATCATTCCACTCTAACTTGACCTTCTTCCAAGTCAATCTCATTATAGGTGCAGCCAGTAGAGAAAAGTCCTCAATGAACCTCCGATTATACCTCGTCAATCTCAAGAAACTACGTATCTCAAAGACCGACTTCGATCTCTCCCAATTTATTATTGCTTCAACCTTCTCCGAGTCCATGGATATACCCAAAGCTGACACCACGTGTCCTAAAAATTTCACCTTTGTGAGCCAAAATTCACACTTGCTGAACTTGGCGTACAACTGACGGTCCCTTAAGATCTGGAGAACAATTCTCAAGTGACTCTCAGGCTCCTCCTCAGTCTTGGAGTAGATCAGGATGTCGTCAACAAATACCACGACGAACTGATCTAAACAGGGTTGGAACACCTTATGCATGAGATCCATGAACGCTGTCGGGACATTCGTCAACCCAAATGGCATCACTGTAAACTCAACATGTGCATACCATGTTCTAAACGCCGTCTTAGGGATATTGCCTCCCTAATCCTCAACTGGTGGTAGCTCATTCGAAGATCTATCTTGGAGTAGACCCTCGCTTTCCTCAGCTGATCAAACAGATCATCGATCCTTAGCAAAAGGTACCTACTCTTGACAGTAACCCGATTTAATTGTCGATAGTCTATACACAGCCCTAGTGTCTTATCTTTCTTCTTGGCAAATAATACCAGAGCTCCCCATGGCAAAGTGCTTTGGTCTTATAAAACCCTTGTCCAACAATTCTTGTAACTGGATCTTGAGTTCTTGCAACTCAGTAGGTACCATTCGATGCGGAGTCATAGAAATAGAAGAAGTACTGCGATGCAACTCAATGTTGGAGTCTACAACCCTATGGGTAGGTAATCCCGGTAACTCGTCCGAAAATACATCCTCATACTCACAAACAATCCGAGGTAGGCCCAATTCATGTCTTACCTCGACCTCCAGAGTAAGGCTCGCAAGCCAACCTATCAACTACTCGTGCCATCGATAGTCATACACGGCTTGGGGTAAATCGTTGTATTTTTCCTCTGAAACTTAAAACAAACACCTTCCGGTGTGTAAGCAATGACCCTCTTCTGGTCACAATCAATGGCGACCAGATTTGCCGCCAACCAATCCATTCCAATGATGACATCAAATTATGACATATCCATGCCCCTAAGGTCTACAGTGAGTAGGACCCCCGAGATCTCTAACTCACACCCCGTCATATCTAATCAACACACACTCTAGCTCCTAGGGGTGAATTCACATACAACGGCTCTTCCAAGGTATCAACCTCTAAGCCCAAATCTCTAACACATGATGCAAAAATGAATGAATGTGATGCACTAGAGTCAAATAACACCCTAGCCCATAAGAGAAAGAGTAGAAATGTACCTTGAATGACTGTCTGATCCACTAGCTTAGTCTGAGGTGTGATGGCATAGACACGCTACTGGGTTCCTAAAGTTTCGGCCTGCATGCCCTCTCCACGACCTCTACCCATTCCCTGGCCCATCTGGCCTAATTGTGGTGTTCCCGCTTGGAAGGTAGTGGGGGCCTGAGTGGTACCCTGAAACTGGTACTGATTTTCCTGGCCCATGGTAGGGTAGGGAGGAATGTAGTGCGTCTGTGGTTGCCCCACTAAAGATTAGGAATGAAAAGTCCCATAACCCTGGGATCCCTGCCTCTTAGGACAATCTCGCCTCAAGTGACCCGGCTGATGGCAATGAAAACAAGTCTTCTCGCCTGCATGATAAGTAGTCCTGAAGTTTCTCCCACTTTGGGAGGATCGACCTTGGCCTTGATAGTCGCGGCCCTATCTCTATGGTCCCTGTGGAATAGAAGTCCTCAGCTTCTTCCTCGAACTAGAAGAAGAGGACTGACCCTTTTTCTTTTTATCCTTAGCACCAGCCTCCCAGATGCTTCATGCGTCTTCAACCTCTCTCTCAATGGTCATAGCTGTTTCGACCATTGTATCCAAGTCATACATGCTGAAACCCACAATCTTTCCCCGAATAGATAATTTCAAACCATCCTCAAACTTTCTTACTTTAGCCATATTTGTGGCCACATAATCATCTACAAAACGGGCTAGCTTGGTGAACTTAGCTACATACTCCATCACCGTCATTGTGCCCTGCTTCAAATCTAGGAATTCTCAGGCTTTTACATGTCGTACGGCCGTTGGGAAGTACTTGCCTATGAAAAGCTCTCGAAACTCTTTCCATGTCATAACATCTAAGTTCTTCGAGGCTGTCACCCAATCCCATCACAACTAGGTTTCTCCCTCCAGCTGGAATGCAGATAGTCTCATCTAGGTGGCATCTGAGGCTATCCCCATTGCCCCTAAGATCTTATTGACTTGCCGAAACTAATGGTCGGCCACCATCGGATCTGACCCTTTCTTAAAAATTGAAGGTTTGTGTGCCTTAAACTGTTAGAGGTTACTCGAGCCTCCTTGGTTTGCATTGGCACTAGCTTGTGCAACAGTAGCCGCCATCATGCCCATGGTTTCCGTAAAGGCTTGTTGATCGAAGGCCGGTGGTGGTTGATTATTATTCCGCCCATCGCCTCGGCATCCTCTCCTTCAACTTGTCATCTACACGCATGTCAAGTAGCAATGACACACTAACTTAGTGTCTCGATATGGATATCAACTTTGAAACATTAAGAATCATTTCATTATCTCACTAGTAGAGCGTATGTCCCCAACTAGTAGACATTTAAGCCCTGAACCATCCTGTTCGCCTGTTTTCCCGAAATCCAATGTTATGTTTTCTAACCCTAGCGTTTCTCTTTCCATACACATTTTACTATACATATAATTCACATAGCAAATATCACATAACATGTAGCAATTTAAGCACATGACTTGAAATGCACAATGAATGCGATGGTCTAAACTCATGCCTCATCAAGCCCTAGGTAATTCGTATACCTTAACTCTGATACCAAGTTGTGACGCCCAAAAATTTGGGAGTCTATTACTAACTGTTGACCAACCGTCAACTCGCGAAAATAACCTTGCTTGTCGCAATTCCCAACATCATGTCAAACGAATCTCCTTAACCGAATTTTAACCCACGCATGTAACCCGTGTTCTTTGAATCATTTAATTCATCTGAGTCCAATAGGCCTCAATACACTTCATTTAATGCCCACTTGTATCTTTGGAAATGAGAAAAACATAGGCCGAAAACATGGCAAACAATTTTAAAATTCTAAAATTTTGGGAAACAGTTCTGGTACACTGTACCAGTACTGAACAGTACCGGTACGGTAAACCTTTTGGATAATAGTGCACCGGCACACTGTACCGGTACTTAACTGTACTGGTACTCTTTGCTCAGTTTTGCTTGTTTCACCTGTTTTGCACCTCCAACTTGTTCCAAACCTTCCCACAATTATCCAATACATGTTTACTAAGGTTTTCCATACGAAATATGACTTGTACAAGTTACATTATGATCCATTCCATAAATTTATACATAAAATGAAATTGATTCACAAAATTTTTACAAAATAACCATAAAAGCCACAAGTCAGCTTTCTTCATCTTTGAGGCTCGAGATGGGAACCGTTCTCTGGTGTAAGCCTCGCACCTGAAATATTTGTCCCATAAAGGGTGAGCCATGCTCAATAGGATATCTCCTACAGAAGTTACTCCCCAACCTAAATGCATATGAAATGTTCACATGCAACATTCAACAATTTATAACATTTCAAGCAAGATTATGCATCCAATGTTGGAACTTACCATGTCATGCCATGAAATGAGATGGGACTCACCCATGATATTCAACCCGAGCCCTTCTCGACTCCCCAACACATGCAATTACCAATGTGTATGGGTCCGTCATCTATGTTACACATCAAATGAATTCTTCCATTTCAGGGTCTTTTGTGGGGTGGGTAGTTATGGACTTACACCAACGGCACGCAACCGACATAGAATTTATAGACTTCCACAAACGGTTCTGCGTATACCGACACACTTTATGGACTTATATCAACGGAAGTGCGTATCCAAATCACTGGGTCATGCACCCGAGGGATCTTTTAGCCCTTCTTGCTAACCCCAACCCTCTTTACCATGCACAACATGCGACTCGACCAAGTCATCGACCTAGCTCACTCAAGTTAACTCGTCAACCACCGAGTGTTGTGTTGACCTTATTCATGCACGCACACACCCACTTAATGTGAAGTTCCAGTGCATATGCAATGTAATGTTTCATTGCAACTATAATACAATGTTCAACATGCTATGTATGTCATGCTAACTATTTCCAACACATTTCATATAACTCATGACAAATTATATCAAAAGCATATAATTATCATAATTCTCACAATGTCGATGTACAAACATGTACATATCAACATTTTATCTAGAATCAAAGCTCAAGTATGCTATCACATATCAAGTAATAACACACTCAATTTCTCAAGACATCAAGTAAACACATAGCATGCCCACAATTCAGATAAATCAAGAAATTATCTTAGGCAATTTCTACATACCCATTTCAAAACAGAATTTAATCTACTTAATTTCAATACCCATTTCCCCCCAAAAAAATACCCATTTCCCCAATTTCTCATCAGTAAGCAAGTGATATACATAACTATTAACCTATCCATTTCAATCCAACATTCTAGGTTGTACATAAACTTAAGTAGAAGAAATCTTACTTCTTGAAACGTAAGGAATGACCGTAGGAAGCTCCTAAATTCAACCCAAGCTCAATCTCCAAGCTTCCCAAAATTTCAATTTCACTCCTTCGGTGAAAGCTCTCGTTTTTTTGTACATACGCGTTGCCTTTGTAAAGGAGACTGACTTTAGTTCTTGGGCGGAGTGGATTCGAGCTCTCTAGTTCTGTAGATCATAGAGAGAAGTTAAAGTCTCCACTTGTTTCCCTCTTCACTCCCTCGGCTGAACAATAATAGGGGAGAATCAGATTTTTCCCCTATTTATATTTTTCAATACTTGACCCATAACGCACCATACAACCCTCTTAATTTTGAGTCTGTTTTAATCCCGAAACGATTAAATTTCACTCTAGTTTAAGTTAAAAATATTTTTATTTTAACTTGCCTTCATTTATTTTCCAAAATTCATAATTTTCTTAAAAATTTCGTAACTGGATCACCTTGTAAAACGCAAAAAAATTGACTATCTCGGAATTCGACGAAATTTGACGGGGTAACTAGATTTCGAGAGAAGAATCCAGGGGTGAGGTCTGTTTAGTCATCCGAGCTCTAGAAAATTTCAAGCTTATAACTCGAACTGCGGTGATAATTTACCGTTTTGTCCTTTATTCATAAAAGTTTAAATTTTTACTCGGGTTTTACAGTCCCTCACTGTTACACACGTGGGATTAAGATAACACCTAAAAGGGATGGTGAATAGGTTAATTTTAATTTCGACTGAACAAGCACCAAATTATAACCTAATATACCATAATTATTTCTTTCTAAAAAAATGATTAATCAATTAAAATTTGAGAACCCCTTCAACAAGAATAACCATACCCACCATATGAATTGGTGTGTAAATGAATACGTGAATTTGTTTAATTAACACTCAATCTCACAACGCCGCAGATTCCTACCAAGGCAACAACCCAACAAACCAATATGAATCTTATGATAAATTAAACAATTAAAACATCAAACACATAGTGCATAAGTGAGCTACAAATCATAAGTGTATATGAAAATAAACATTATGAACATAAGAAATTTGTTAATAGGGAAACCCATCTCAAGAAAAAAAGCATGGGGAACCACTCGGGGTTCATCAAAACCTAATCCACCATCTCACAACCGATCTACAAGTAGTCAAGTCTTATACCTCAACTAATATTATGATTAGGTGTTCATTTCCTTCAATAAATCTCTTCACCAAATACACCCATTGATGTCGCGAATAGCTTCACTTGAACTCCTCGCACAGTTTGTTTAGGCCTTGAACGCTTTTGGGACACATCTAAGAATCGCGGTATGCACACTCTTCAAGTAAATTTGATAGAACCAAGCAAATTCTTATTTTTCAAGACGTGATGTTTGATAGGAATCATAAGATGTGTTTAGCATTTGGATTTAGGGATCTAAGGATGCTCACAAGCTCTCAAGGTTTTGATATGCAAAACTGCTCTCAAGAAGTTTACCATAGCATAAGAAGGACACCATTTATTTATAGTGTAAGCCCCGAACACGCATGATGAATACATAACATTTATTATAATCATATTCATATGTGATATGCATGAGCATGATTGATAACCATTAGGAATAATGATATTAGACATGAACCCGTACGATGGATATTTTAACATGTAGAGAGAGCTTATGAACAATGTATGAGGATTAGTGGGATTTAATGACCATAGGGGAATTGTTTTGTTTAAGTATGAAAAATTAAATAAGTATGTTTACATATGATACGATTTTATTATTTTATGTATATTAGTGCTTGTGAAATTAAACAAGTGGCAAGCATATCATATCCACCTAATGTTTACAAAAACATGTATTAGGATATATAAGAAGTGGATTAAAAGGTTATCAATATAAATTTAATGGGATATATATATATACATATAGATAGAGAAAATATACATGTCTATAGATAGAAAATATCTATAAATATATATATGCATACAAGGGAAAAAATGAATATATATATATATATCTGTGTGTGTGTGTGTGTGATGATGACGATGAAGGAATTATCCACTAAGGGAGACATGGAATAAATGTATCTAAATGCTTAATGATGGAAGTTCCGCTAAGAGGAAATGAATGGATGGGATTAAGAGGGAGGGGAGATTGGTGGCTACTACATGTGGTAGAAGACTAGGATACTTGAGAAAAAAAAAGTGAGAAGGAAAGAGTCTTCTCTTGTGAGTCTCGGCTAAAAACACAAAGGAAAAAAGAAAGAAAAAGAGAAGAAAACAAAGAAAAATAAACAAGACGCTTCACTCATACTTGAGAAATTTCAGTTGAGGTAAGAAGGGAAAAATTGAAGCTTTAAAGTGGAGCTTAATGGTGGCTTAAAGGTGGAAGATTGGTAGCGCTGCTTGGTGGTGTAGGAAGTTGGTATAAGAGGTAAGCCATGTAATCTATCTTCTCTAATTTTAAATGTATATATAAGAATTCTTAGCGTATATATTGTAGGTATTGCATGTAATCTAAGAATGGTGTATTGCATGTGGATTTAATGTAAAGGTTGTTATGAAAGTGTGGTATCATGAGCATTGCTTGGAAAATTAATATAATGTTTAGGTGGGTGTGTGAGCATAAGGTGTTGTTGCATGGAAAAAAAATAGGAAGAAAAAATTATTATATGTAGATTGAATTTTGATCTAGAGATATAATAGTCTAGTGGATAATTTAAAAATAGTATGAAATGTTCTTGAAATTGAATGAATCCATGGATAAGTAATTACAAGAAAACATGCAAAATTTTATGATGTAGGTAATTATGCAAATTCAAGTATACTTTTGTTATGTTTACAATTTTATGATAAAGGTTTAATTTAGTGTAATTGGATCAAATAAATATTGATTAGTTGAATCGATTCGAGTAGAAAATTTTACTTGATGTAAATGGATTATTTAATTTGACTCAATTTGATTATTAAACTATTCCCTTAATAAACTCGAGTAGATAATTTTACTCGAAAAAAATGGACTATTTAATTTGACTCGAATTGATTATTAAACTATCAGCTTAATCGATTCGAGTATATAATTTTACTCGATGTAAATGGATTATTTAATTTGACTCGAATTGATTATTAAACTACTAGCTTAATCGATTTGAGTAGATAATTTTATTCTATGTAAATGGATCATTAATTCGACTCAAATTGAGTATTAAAATTTGATTTGCATAAACCATTATGGATTTAAGCATTATTACATATTAATGCTTGAGTGGGATTATGGATATTGGGCATGCCAGGTCCATAGATGAAAACCTCAAAGAATGTCGCACTTAAAGCTCCGACGGAGGAGTTGTCTACGAGGTAGAATCTCACGCAAGGTAGGTGTGCTATCCTACATTCTCTTTATTGATACATATTTAATTTTTGTTTAAATGGTTGCTTTATGATCTCTTTTGAGATTTAATAACTGAGTGGTGTAATATTTAGGTGACATAGATGGTTTAAATGACGGAGTAAGCTTCGTGGCTTGGGTTGATTTGTGATGAAATATGTGCATGTGTTTCGAGTTGACCATTTGTGAGTTGAATTTATTTGAGAGCATGATGCATTTCTATGATAATGTGGGTGTGAGCCATTAAAATGGCAATAATTGCGATGAGAGCGTGGGTCGTACAATCGATTAGGAATATTATAAATGCACGAGTTGTCCATACAATAAAAGTGTCATTTAAATCGTTTTCGTGACTTAAAAATATTAAATTTGTGTATCGTCTTCATGATGGGAAATATTAAGTGACTATGAAATGTCTACGTGACGAGAATTATTAAGTAGTTGTGTGTCGTCTACGTGACAGAAAATATTAAGTTTATGTGTCATCTACGTGACGGGAAAATATTAAGTATATGAGTCATTTTCGTGATGGGGAATATTAAATGATTGTGTGACGTCTACGTGATGGGAAATACTAAGTTTGTGTGTTGTCTACATGACGGGAAATATTAAGTTTGTGTGTTGTCTTCGTGATGAAAAATATTAAGTTTGTGTGTCATCTACGTGACAGGAAAATATGAAGCATATGAGTCGAATTCGTGACAGGAAATATTAAATGATTGTGTGACGTCTTCGGGAAATATTAAATTTGCGTGTTGTCTTCGTGACGGCAAATATTAAGTGATTGTGCAATGTCTATGTGAAGGGAATTACCAAGTAGTTGCATGTTGTCTATGTGACATGAAATATTAAGTGATTGTGAGTCACTTATAAGACAAGAATTAACTGCTTGATAAGAGTCATCTACGTGACCGAAATTAGCCTTGTGATTCGAGTTGATTAACAACAGTGTCTATGTGACAGAATTAAATTAAGTATTTAAAGCGTCCAAGTGACAAGAATGAGAAATATCTAGCCGACATGAGTCATCTAAGTGACAAGAATTATTTATGTGGTATATGTTGTCTAAGTGATGAGAATTATTTGTGTAGCTTGAATTTCTTGTGTGACCAGGGTATGCGCGAGGATATTCATTGCGTGACATAATTTAATTATGTGAAAGTAACTATTTTAGTGTTAAATTTTGTCAATGTGATTTATTCAAGTTATGACTATGTGATGTATTCGAACAATGTCTAAAGTGATGAAGTGTAATTTGAATGTTGGTAATTGCAACGTGGTTAAGGTTTTTCCTAAATAAATAAAGTGTTTTCTTTATCTCTTGTTGTGCTCACAATTATTGATTGCATCCTTGCTCTCACTAATGGTCTCAATGACTTTTTAGGAAATACCCAAACCACTGCCTAGTTTAGAGGGTCGATTGGGATGTAATTGTGGGAGGTTTTTTGTCCTTTAAACATAATATGTATGTATATAGGTCATAGTTTTATTTTTAATAGTATCACTGTCTGTGAAATAGTAGGATTCATGGTGAACCTCTTTATCTAAGGGTTTTGGTGAATTTATATGTATATGAAGGCGGCAGAGATTTGCGGTTGTTGTTGGTTTCTCCTCATCATTTGTGACAGATATTGGACCCTGAGTTGGGGTGTTACATATAGGCTCAAAATAGGACTTGTCTTGGGGACTAAGAAAACATATATTTGTGAACAACCACTCGAGTAGTGGAAGTGTGGTGGCTACTACAATGAAAAAAGAATTCAAACCAAGGCAATAAAGTAGGGACTGCTCGAGCCACCTAAGAGCGACTCAGAGGGTGGTCTCTGTTGCCCACTCGTTCAGCTATTTTCAATTTTATTCCTAAGTATTCAAAAGCCGCTCTAGCGAAGGCTAGCGAATATAGGGTGGTCCCTACTGGTGTTTAAGCGAGAAACCAAGCAAAAACTTTTTTTTCTTTAGCATTAAAGGTCATTGTTCAAATGGGGCCGATGTAGTGACTCAAATCTATGTTTTCAGAACACAATTAAAGTTTAGAAACATTTTTCTTTGAAAAAGACCTAGGAGTCATTAATGGATCAATCACCGATTCCATTTTATCTAGTTGACCTAAGTCTAATAAATTAAACTTAGAGTGTTAAGTTCTCTAAGATCATTACCTTTCTTCTAAGCAAGAAGCTACATTCAGAGAGTACAACTTTTTGCTTGGATGGCCATGGTTCACACAGTTGGGGCTTCTCTTCTAGTCTTCACCAAAGCGCGAAATACATTATCAATTGCCACTTGGTCACTATCTATGCAGAAGAGGACATCATGGTCCATCATTACTTAGACATTCGTTTTGTTGACCGAGAAAACAACTTGCCTCCAAACTCTATTCCTCTGAAACCTTAACAAGACTCTTGATGTTGCTTGAAACACAATCTTCTCGCTTCCATTGCCACGTTCAAATCTTCAATTTTTGTAGCATCATGACCAAAAAATAGGTTGAGTTTTACAAAAAATGTTTTACAAAATTAGCTAATTATACATATGATCCTAACAATCTCTTTATTTCATCTCCAAAGAAGGAACTACATAAATGGAATCACAAATCACATTCCAAAAATCAAGCAACAACAACAACACACACGCACGCACAAAAACACACACTCACCCTCACACCTAGAATTCTAACCCCAAAATTACCGTCAAACACACATTGATGTTGAAAAACTCATACCCATGAATTGGTTCTAGATTTTGGTTGGAATATCATAGCTTTTTTTAGCAAATTAATAATCACAAACAATCCAATTAGAATGACAAAAATTCAACCCAAAAACATCATGAAATTGAACCTACAAGCATAAAATTAAAACCATCAAAAAATAGAACCCATCACCACCCTCACCCATCACCCACTATTAATCCACAACTCCCCCAATCCATTTCATTCAAATCAACACATGCCCAAAATCCACCTTCCATGTTTAGCTTTATAGAACAAAGACGAATTTGACCATATTTGCAAATTTCAGATAAATCTGACCAGCTTTAGGGCTCTCTCATGTTCACTAAACCCTTTTATGACCTGTGATTCTCTCTCCCTCTATCATCTGGGTATTGTAGTGGATTACATAGGTGGCATGTAATGGTTTTGCAAAATTGAATGTGAAAATAGGACAATGGTGTCGGTGGTGCGGAGAGAAAGGCCTTTGACAATATATTTTGAGATTTGGGTTGTGGATTCAGATTTGGGTATGAGTTTGGTAATTTTTTGGGTTTGAGTTGGATTGATTTTATTTTAAATTTTTATTAATTGGTAAAATAGTTATTAGGCAATCACACAGACATCCCCTGACATTTCACAAATGACACTCGGACCCTTCACATTTGAAATTCGTTACATCTAGGCCTCTTATACTTGATATACGTTAGACATGTTTACGGAATATAATGACATCAGCCAAAAAATCTATTATAATTCTAATAATGCCCCTATTTGGTGAAAGTCAAACTCTACAAGACCATTGTACTTCAAAGTGGTTATTGAAATGCCAATCATGCCCATTCCTTTTCCTTTAAAAACCCATGTTCAGAGTTTCTCTCCTAAATCTTCTCTTCTCATTCGGTAGGTGTGTGTTGCTCTTATTTTTTTGTCTTCCTCCATATCTCTTTACCTCTATATCTCTCTATCCATCTATCTTTTTTTATGTATAGTTATAAATGTATATACATATACACATATAACAACAATATATATATATGGATTGTTTGTGTTAGGTATGGATAGGGTCACTATTATAGCAAGTGTTATCAGAAGAAGTGTTTTTGTTGTTATGTAAAAAGGCAAGGGTGTGTGTGTCATAGACATAATATGACTTTTTTGTTGTATGCAATAACTATAGGCACAAAACATGTCATCTACTAACAACAGTAGATTTGGAGGTGGGAACGGAGAAGGATTTGGAGGTGGGAATAGAGAAGGATTTTGAGGACATGAGATGTTGGATTTAAGGTTCATTGGAACACAGTCTTTTTGTGGGAAGAAAGCAGCAATAAGGATAGTGGAAACTGAGAAACTATCAAAAGGAAAATTGTATTTCAATTGTGAGAAAGGGGGCAAGTTCTTTGCTTGGTGTCATCCCCAATTGACTATAATTCCTCCATATGCTGAACGTGGTTATGGACTACGACGAATTTCCAGCTCAGAAATGGAAATTACTGAGCTGGAATAGGGACTATTTTTATTTTATTTCCTACTAAAATAAAAATTACTCTCCTACTAAAATACTAAAAGAGTTTCATAATCAAACTCTCAAATCCCTATCCTACTATAACTTTATAACAATTTCCTAGTTAAACTCTAATTAATACTCCTAGTAAAACAAATATTCTCTAACTAATAAAATAATACTAATCCAATTTTTTAGTTTAAGCTCATCCAATCTCTTTTCGATCTCTATCAACCATTTGCATTCCTATGCTACCTATGTGCACCATTCACAAGTCAATATCCAAAATGTCATATAAAAAAAAAAGACATCTTTCACATTCCTATGTTAGCTATGTGCACCATTCACATCCAGAAGAAGTCAGTTTCCATTCACATCTGCACCACTGGCATGAGTGTCTACCCTAATTCCCCTAACAGGATTCACCAGTTGGAGAACATTGTTGCGATTGTGGTGTTGGTACAATTTGCTGCATACATAAATACATAAATATAAAAAAAGGTTGGACCAAAAGTTTCAATTGTTGTGGACATAATTAAAAATTACCTGAGCTGCACCTTTTCCTTTGACAGGTGCTCTTTGGCAAGTTCGTTTGTTGTGACCTAGTTGCTTGCAAATTTGACACCTAATTGTCTACAACCTTCTCATTTCACTTGTGCCGGCTGCTAGTTCATCTATAACTCTCCTTCGATTGTTTCGAGGCCTTCCATTTGACTTGCGTAGAGGTGGTGGTTGAAGAGTTTCTCTAATTGGAGCCCACATCTTATGGTCAATAATTGGATGGATGATATCCCCATGAACCAACAAATATTTTTCCTTTGTAAAATAAGCATCACAAAACATCTCAATAATGTCCATATGAGAACTTATTGTTGCTGCTGCATGAACACAGAGGACCCCAATAATCTACCATTCTACACAAACACTTTCCTTGGTGGTTAAATTGACAGGGTATGTTGTCTCCTTGTGACGAATATCAAACTCTAAGTTTCTAGCCCAAAGCATATTACACTACATGTTTTTCTTTACCACCTCATTTAGTTTTTATCTAATATTCTTTGTAACAAAAGTTGCCCAAAGACACCCCTTTATTTTCTTTTGTGCAGTCTCATCATTACCTTGCACCTTATTACCTCTACTAGTGTGAGAACTGGTTATTGCCTTGTAAAGTATCACTGACATTGAACTTTCTTTTCCTACCCTTTCTATGTGTTTCATCCACTACAACCTCAAGTTCCTCAAAATCTATACTACTAACATAACCTTCATCCCCTGATTGATAATCTGAAAACCCATCGTCACTATTTTTATCTAATTGTGTGTTGATGGTATCATCATGGCACTTATACCTAACATTGGGGACATCGTCACACTCAACTATCTAGTCCTCATCTTCAGAACTGAAACCATAAACATTGTCATCATTTTCACCACCCCACTCGTATGTTTATCCCCATTTACATCATCAATTTCATGCCTATTTGCATCCTATCATCATTTGCACCATTAGGTTCATTGTCATCAATTTCATTTGCATTTGGCTCTTCACCTATTCCTACATCTAGAGGAGGTGGGAGTCCCACCTAAGACCCAACTTCAACATTCACAAATACATGTATCTCCTTACAACTTCAAAGAAAACATTTTTGTAACTGTTCATTGCCATCAAGAACAAGTTTTCCACTACCATCTAACATATCAAGTGTAATAGTAATCATTACCTTTGATACAACATATGTCACCATATCCATACAACAATACCTATCAGGGTCAACCCTATTAATGGTGAAAATAGAGCTCTTAAAATGAACAACAATATCATGGTTCTTTTTGTCCATTTTCTGTAGAACAAATGCCAGAAATGTCTCTTACTGGGTAACTAAAACAAATCCTTTAAATGGCCAAAAAATAACAACATAATGAAAAATGAAAAAGATCAAATCTAAATATGTGCCAAACCTGTGTTGGATTGAAGAGTCAGATCCATATCTAGATCCAAGATGCTTTACATGAGATGCTTCATAATGAAGATGAAAAGCCAAATCTAGACTTCGCCTTTTTTAGGTTAGGTTAAAGGTTTGTTTAATCTAGATCCAAACATCCTTAGAGTGGCTTAGGTTTAGGGTTTTTGGAACAGAAAAAAACGATGAGGGATTAGGGTTAGAGTTTCTCTAATTCAATAATGGCAATAGTGGTTTAGATTTTGGATTTTTTTAATTTTGGAGTGGAGCACGCAGGAATTGGGGTTGAATCGATTCTCTCTTTTGTCAAAAATGATTTGGATTCTCTCTCATGCCTTCTCTCTAGATGTTACAAATGGTGTTTAGGGTTTAGTTTAGTAGAAAAATATTTTATAAGGTTATTAAAGTCATTTTGATTTTGAACTGAACTATAATTTTTTTTTGTGGTAACAAAAGTAGGATAATATTGTCATCTTATGCTTTCTGTTAGCAACCTTTCATTCTAAAGTCATTGGGGTCCGAGTGTCATTTGTGAAATTTTAGGGGTCTGTGTAATAAATCAAAATGTCAAGGGTGTCCGTATAATTTACCCATAGTTATTTTATCATTTTTGTTAGGCATTACAAATAGGGGTGCAAGTGTAATTTCTTATACCTTCTCAAGTCTTTCTAATTAAATAACAATTCTCAGAACTGAATGTAATTTACCCAATTTGTTTTGTAGTTTGAACAATCAAATCTACTTGAACTAGCCTGGATCGTTTTACTGTCCAATACAATTAGGGGTGTTCACCCTATCCTATGGGTAGGAAATATAGTTTTTCGTTTTTTTACCTGATACTTTACAGGAGAATTTTTTTTTGGGCTACCATACCTGATCAGGTGTGGTATTCGTACCCGATTAATCGGGTAAGAAGTCGGATAAACACTTTTGTAGCTATTAATTTTTGGATTATTTTAACAATTCAATTAAATAACATGCACCAATTTAACAACACAATAACTCAATAATACTAAAACCTAAAACAACAACAAGAACAATTACAATAAAATATAAGAAAACACGAATATCAATCTATTATAATTGTTATATAAATACAATAACAATTATTTTAAGTTTAAATTATATAAAACACATTAAAATCATAACTACTCTAATAGATCACTAGTTCATCACAAATCATGTAACTTGCACAAAAACCAAGTTCATATTTTAGTAACTCAAACTTTCATAATAATAATAATGTTATAATATAAATTATATTATACGAATATTTTTATAATTATTAAAAAATATAAAAAAATTAAATATATTTTTTATGAATAAAAATATAAAAATTAATGAGTATTTCATATTTTTATTCGATTTAATCGAAAGATAAAAAATCCTTTCACATTCTAATCTGATTTTTACCGCTAGAGGTTCAGTGGAATAAAGTTCAGTAGGATAGAATAAAGTCGGTGGAAAATTGAGGCAAAAATTTGAACACCCTAAATACAATTCGAAGACATACACAACCAGGTGGGGCAAACGCGCTTACCAGGGGTTTTGTAACATCCGTCATATTCACTTCTTAGCGCACCGAACATACAGAAGAGAGAGAAATGTCGAAGAGGGTAAAGAGGAAGGATGAGGAAGACTACGCCTCCGACGATGACGCGCCTGCCAAGAAGACCTCCAAGAACGATGACTCCGACGACGACATCGTTGTCTGCGAGGTCTCTCTCTCTCTCTCTCTCTCTCTCTATATATATATATATATATATGCATCTACGCTTGATTGTGGTGGGTTTAATTTTAGTTGCTTTTTAGATTTCAAAGAATCGGAGAGTGTCTGTGAGGAATTGGCAAGGGAAGGTTGTGGTTGATATTCGGGAATTTTACGTCAAAGAAGGAAAGCAAATGCCTGGCAAAAAAGGTTCTTCAAAATTTGTATTTCCTTATTGCTCCAGTACTTTTTGTTTATGTTCCAAGGATGCGTCATGCCATTGCTTTGATAATTTTTTTTTTTTTTTGTAATTTACTTTTCATCTTTTTGTTGTTGAAGTGTTGTCTGACTCGGTTCTCTTGATTAGGGTTGAGTTGTATATTTCGATTTTTCAGTGGTCGACTTTAGGGTTTTGACTCTTTGGTACTTTAAGAATGGCTTTATATCGAGTTATTTTAGACATTAGTTTCCAAATTGTTTTCTCATTGTTTACGCAGTTAGTGGGCTTGTGTCTCAAAGTCCAAATGTATGAAATTTGGCAGTTGGGTTCTAATAGTTAGGGTGGAGTTCACAACTGGGTACATCATGTTGTATATATACCTCGTCATATTGTGAACTGAGGTTTGGCCCAGTCAAAAACAGCAAGACCCAGGTACTTCTAGTTGGCAAGGGCTAAATGTTAACTCTCCCTGAACTTGAATTGAATCAATGTGGTTGTCGAGCCAGTGCAGCTACTCACTGTTCCTCATACTTGGATAGGTCTGGTGGTGTGTTTCATGCTACTACTCACTATTGCTCCCTAGTACCCAACACTGCCTTTACTGTATGGGTGGCCATTTAGGTACCAGGCTTCATACTAGGGAAGACACGGTAGCTCGCCCCAGGGTGGCTACCCACTATCATACTTAATAAGCAATGTGGCATTGCAGTTGGCCCTTTGATACGGGGATCCTTTCTTCTCAGGCTAAAGAAAGCACGGCATAGAGTACTTTCATAGCAGGTACCACCACCATTGGCAGCACCTTGCGTCTTTGTGTTGGCCCATACCTCAAAAATTCTTAAGGCATATGGTTTTGTAGATTGTTCCGAGTTATTTGTTAAGTCATTATACTAGATCTTAGGCACGATGCCATGAGTTGCACGACTCACCCTTGTTGATACATACTCACCTCATCCATCCACCATTACAACAGAGAATAACAAAACATTCGCTTGATTATTCCGATTCTTGTTTCCCAAGACCATGGAATCTAGTCACTTTTCCACTTCCTTGAGCATAGATCCCTCTTGCTTGTTCGAAAAACCCCAAACTACTCACGGAAGCCATTAGTAAGTTGCGGACGCTGCACCTCTCTCTCTCTCATCTTGGATCATCTCGCACTCCAAGCCTTAGTCATCCCTATATGGAGACTTTTTAACCTTTATACATGTGTGTATATTACTATGTACACATACATGTATATATGGGTATATTTGTGTGGATACATGTCCCTATACATTTATTATCAGTAAAGATTGTTTGTTTGTTTTATGATTGATCAAATGGTAGATGATGGGATTTGAACCCTACTGCCTACATATTGGTCTTCCCAATGTTACTAGCTAAAGGCACTTGTTTGTATAAGTGTGTATAAGATGCATTATATGTCCCTAGACCCCTATAACATAAAATGAAATTCAAATGCATGAAGTTCCTTGCCCCTCTCCTTCTTATCTGAGCCTAGATTTTGTAAACTCGACATCACCTTATTTTACACCTCCCTCGACCCTAAGCCTTGAAGTTGAAAGATTTTCAATTTTATGGACCTGATGCAATGAAGACTTAAACTTAGCAAGAGTGAAAAAAAGGATCTCTTTGTGCCTGCACTATGCTTCGGAAGGGGGTTTTCCTTTTTACTTTTTTTTTTATTTTTTGGGAGAGGAGGGGAAGGGGGGTTCTGCATCTTAATGTCACTATGTGGTAATATGGTTATGCTTTTCCAGGAAGAAAAGTATAACGAGAAGTTTCCAACAACATTAGTTTTTCCCAAACTATAAGATGTCTTGCAAACAACATTATTGCGTTCCTATGGTTGACTTCCTGGCAAGGAGTGTTTCTATTGGCTGACATGCATGTTTTTAGATTCTAAGTATTCTATCTTGCCTTTATCTTGAAAATAGAGGACAAGTGTGTCTAGACTATTAAAATAATATAAAGAGAAAGGGAAGAAAGAAAGATGACAGAAAAAGAGAAGAGAGAGGTAGGGTTCTCTCCCATTGTTACTTATATTAATAGTTCAACTATCAAAGACAAAGTACCATTTTTAACAATAAAGATAAAATCAGTTCAAAAAAAAACAATAAAGATAAAATTAAAAGATTAAATAGTCTCTAACGCTCCCCCTTAAGCTGGTGCAATGATGTCACAAATGCCTAGCTTTCCAAGAATTGAGTGGAACACTTTATTATATACTCCATTTGTCAAGATATCTACAAGTTGATCTCCCATTTTCACAAATGGAGTGCAAATTAAGCCGGTACTCAATTTTTCCTGGGATGAAATGTCATTCGACTTCTACATGTTTGGTTCTATCATGGTAAGCTAGATTATGAGCAATGCTGATTGCTACCTTATTATCATAGAACAATCTCATTTGTTCCTTAGAATGAAAACCAAGCTCCTCTAATATGGATTTCAGTCACAATAATTCACAAAAATACCATGAGTCATAGCTCTAAATTTTGCCTGTGCACTTAGATTTGGCCTTATGACTCACAAGGTGTGTGTACCCTAACTGCATAGGCTATATCTAGACGAGTATGAAATAGATAAATGAGCTTGCCTACTAATCTATGAGTATCATCAACATTCTCTCCCAACCTATGATTCTGCTTGATCAGATTATCAACAGGTTTGCACCTTAGTATACTTCTCTCCTTAAGTAGATCAAACACATACTCTCACTGTGAAATGAATATGCCTTGTCTAGATCTCGCAACCTCAATATCTAAGAAATATTTCAAAGTTTTCAAATCTTTTATCTCAAATTCTTGAGCCAAGTATGCCTTTAATGTTCATCAACATACACAATGAGGGTAGTCACATTTTCTGTGGGAAGAGTGTTTAACAAACAAAGTATGATCCCAGCCAAAAAAAAAAGTATGATCTACATGAATCTAATGATAGCCATACCTCAACGCAGCTTGGGTGAATCTCTTAAATCATGCTCTGGAAGACTGCTTTAACCTATACAATGATTTTTTCAACCTGCATACCTTGCTACCATTTGTGGAAAGTTCAGAGCCAGGTGAAACATCCATATATACTTCTTCCTCTAGGTCTCCATGTAGAAACGTATTTTTCACATCAAGCTGTTGAAGAGGCCAACCTTGATTTGCAGTTAGGGAAAGTAAGATACGAATTGAATTCATCTTGTCACTGTGACAAATGCTTCCTGATAATCAATCCCATAAGTCTGTGTAAAGTCACCATTGGCGATCAATCTAGTCTTGTATCTTTCGACTGAGCCATCAACTTTATGTTTTACTACAAACACCCATTTACACCCAACTGGCCTCTTCCCATCAGATAACTCAACTAGTTACCATGTATTATTTTTATGAAGTGTATTTATCTTCACATATTGCTTTCTTCCACTTGGAATCATTTAGTGCATCCAATAAATTATTAGAAATAAGAGAACAACTGCTATTCAAAAGCTCAATAAGAGAGTGAGAGCTGATGCAAAGATACAAAGTTAGATATGAGATGTTGAGTACACGTTCGAACACCTTTATGGAGAGTAATGGGAATATCAAGTTCAAACTCGAGTAGGGTTATTGAGCCCAAGGAATCTCTATAGCAAGGTGATGGATTAGTAATGGTCTTATCCTTCTATCATCTTGAATAAACTTGTCAGCCTGTCTTCTTGAATAATCCTGTAACTCCTTTTATTCTTGTTGGTGTGGTTCTTCATTATTGCCTGACTCTTGTTCCAATGAAAAGAAAGGCACTAATGGGGTAGATGGGAGAACAAACCCAAATTTATCTTTACTTAGATTCTCCCTGAAGAGAAGGCTCTAGGGAGAAATCGGCTACTATTTCAAAAAAGGTGACATCCATAGAAACAAATTTTTTACTTGGAGGAGGATGATAATATTTGTAGCATTTCTGTGTAGGAGAATAACCAAGAAAGATACATTTGATTGCCTTAGGATCAAACTTTGGAGTCGAGGAGGAACATGAACAAAGCAAATACATCCAAACACTTGCGGAGTAATTGAAAAGCAGTTAGAGAAAGAAGGGAAAAAGAAAGGAGAGAAAGATAATACCTCAACAAGTGATTAAAAGTTTAGAACTTGAGAAGGCATTCTATTGATCAGGTATGATGTGAGGATGACATCTCCCCAATATCTTTGGAACATTCTTAAAAAACATCAATGCCCTAGAAACATCTAATAGATGTGGATTCTTTTTCTCAGCAATCTCATTTTGTGGAGGTATATCAATACAAGTTGTTTGATGGATAATACCATGTTCGGCAAAATAGTCCCTCATAAATATATTCACCCCCATTATCAAAATGAATAGTTTGTACTTGAGTACTAAATTTAGTGATTACCATCTTATGGAATGTTTGCAAATAAGTTAATTTTTTTCTTTTAGCAAATAAACTCAAGTGATACGAGAAAAATCATCAATAAATGTTACAGACTATCAAAAACTAGACAATCTAGCAACTTGGGAAGGTCTCCAGACACATCCATACGAAGGATGACAAAAGGTGAAGTATTTTTATTGAAACTGATAGGATTTGACACATGATGGTGTTTTGCAAGTTCACATGCTTCACAACGAAATTGAAAGGCATTTACCCAAAACAAAAAAAGAAATAATTTTTACAACGAAACAAATGGATGATGTCCTAATCTTCGATATAGTAGTCAAATTTGCACCTTAGAAGTATCACATATCTCTGACTTGTGAGCTTTGGTAATGGTAGCACCATTTTTTCATTTTGTTTTTGAAACGAGTCGAAACGTTTTCAAAACACAGTTGAAACATTTTCGTTTCCTAGGTGACCGAAACAATGCACTGAAATGAAATTTTGATTATTGCATTTAAAAGCTACCAATGATAAGGAACCATCAAATATTTTAACCAGCTGCTTTCCTGAACAAGCAATATAAGAGGAGAACAAAGTAGATAGTCTAGTCATATGGTTAAAGACACCTACATTAATGATCTTGGGGCAAGAAGGAATATTACAAGATGCACTCAATGCTATAGAAAAGTTACCGGGCAAAATAAGTGGATGTAGTGGTAGGTGTCTTTAGCATCGACATAAGGTGACGTATATTCTCCACTTCCTCCTTAGTGAGACCTATTGTTTTTAGTGTAGACAATGTAGCAAGACTGAAGAAGTCTCCAATGTAGTCGTAAGATGGGGTCGAGATCCTCCTCTATCACTTGATCGTCCTCTTCTACCACCAAACTGAGGACAACCATGTAATTTTGAGCAAGTCTCTATTATGTCTCGGCTTATGGTAAAATTACAATACAACTTATCTTTATCATTAGATGCAACATCATTTGCACATCCTCTCTAAATTTTCTTGCTTCCCAATCGGTTATCCCGAAAAATGGCAGTAGCCAGGCTTGAACTCTCCTGGGGCATAGGGTGAAACATGATTCCTTGCCTTCTCTCTTCTACCATAGGGAAGGAACCTAGGATTTGAATCCTAATGTGATCAAACTCGGATTGAAGCCTGTAATAAACTCAATAATACTCTCTAGTTTAATCAACTTTTGTAATTTTGAGGCATCTTTAGCAAACTCCATGTCAAGTCTCAGATAACTCCTACAAGGTATGAAAATAATTTGCCAAATGGGAATCCTTCTGCTTAGTATTATGAAACCGACGTTTCAACTCATAAACTTGTGCCATGTTGCCCATCTTCGAGTAGGTCTATGATATTGTCTCCCAAATCTCCTTGACAATACGTAGAAACAAATAGCCATAGCTAATCTCTAGCTACATAAAGTGTAGTAGCCAAGACATAACCATTGAATTCTCAGCTTCTCACTTATCATAAAGTGAATCATCAATGTTCGATTCCTGTTTTTTCCAGGCAAGTAACCCGTCATTCCCTTACTCCTAACAAACAACATAGCCGACTGCGACCAAGCAAGGTAATTGTGCCTATCAAACTTCATTGTTGTAATTTGTAGGTTGAGATTTTCATTTTGAAGTCCAATCTGATTTACAACACTAGTTGACTATATCTGAGAGACTGTGTTAGATTCTGACGTGGTTACTTTGATTTTTACGTCTTATTAAAGGTAAAGGACAGATACACGCTGAATGACTCAAAATAAAAAAATAATAAGAAACATAGTTATTATCTCAGACTTGTATTGAATCAAACCTAAATATCACTGTCGGCTATGTATTAACAAGAATGGGCAAAATCACTGTTGGAGCACAAAACGGATAGTCCAAGGCCAAAAAACATGCTTGCCATCCCTCTTGAAGCCATAAAATAGCAAAAAACAAGTCCAAATAACTAGGCAACCCTTATGCACTATGAAACACAGACAATGTCAAGAAGGCGATGGATCCGTGTCAACACGTGTAGGACACTGACACTCTTCGGATACTTTAGGATACGTGTTTGATATTTTTTTATCCGTGTCCATAATTAAATAATTTTTTTTTTAATTTCGGACACGTATTCTACACTTCTTTGATGACGCGTCCGACATTTCTTTTGAATGTTTCTACTACTAAATAATAAACATTTGTTAAAATGTGATTAATAAAGTTTAAAATTTGAGAACATAAAATTACTAATACTAGGCATGTTAAAATTGTAGTCCAAATATAATAATAATAAAAAAAGAAATATAAAAGTTTAAAAAAAGAGGAATTGAGAAAATAAGAATAATTATTTAAATTATATATTAGATATACATTGTCTATAAAAAAATTTGATGATTATTGACTATTATGATGATGTTTTAGCTTAAAAATTTACATAAATGATTACACGTAAGATTTACTTATCATAAAATATTAATTTTTTTATGAATTGTATATCATTATCACTATATAGGCGATAAATTATATAATATTATATATAAAATATAATTTTTTATAACGTATACCTAACATGTTTGTGTCTTACTTTTTTGAGAAATATTGTGTCTGTGTGTCGTGTCATATTCGTGCCTCGTATCAATGCCTGTGCTTCTTAGCTTGGGCATTGTAGATTGGCACCCATATTGTTTATTCAAAGCAACAAATCCCCCAAAAGAAGGTTGGAAATTGCATATCTAAAAAATAGGCCTATTTTCCTGAAAACTAAAGAAAAATTTAGAAAAATCATATAGATGGACTCTTCTCATCAAGTTGACCAATGTATTATTAATTTTTTTTCCTGACAAACAACAAAAAATTTGGGAAAAACTGTTTTCCCGTCATATCTCAGAAAAAATAATAAATTTTTTTTGGTGCTGCTCCTCTGTGAATTTAAAAATTTTGGAATCCTCTTTGATACCTTGTTAAAATAACGTAAAGAGCAATGGAAGACAAAAAGATGATTGAAAAAGATAAGAGAGAGTTAGGTTTTCCCCCTTTGTCACTTATATTTATTGTTCAACTATCAAAAAGACAAATTGCCCATCATAACAATAAAGATAAAAATAAGAGGCTAAGTAATTTCTAACATAGACATGACTCTCACTTCCCTTTGAATTACTTATTTTCAACCTTGTAAACTGTCTCTTTTGTGGAGCAGACCGAGTGCAAGCATGAAGGTTTCCATTTGAGGAAATTTTTTTGATAAGAAACAAAACCTCATTAAATAATGAAAAAAGTACCAAGTTGTGTACAAGAAGTCCAACCTGTGAGGAAAATAAAAGATGATAATACATCGGAAATCATTTCTCTATAAAACACATAATGCTCATCTAGTTACATGTTGCAATCCAATCAATAGTAAGAGAGAAAAATGGGATATTCTTGAATCCTTTTGGTGATTGACGTCCAAAGAAAGTCAAAAACTTTACTCTTTCCTTTCCAAGACACCACACAAAAATTGCCATAATCTCACATTCCCGTAAAATAGATACTCTACATCCATCCCCAGAAAAAGCCATGGTTTGTTCCAATGGATGCACAATGTACACACATCCTCTCGGAATTATACAACTCAAGTTGAATTCATTGAAAGCTCGATACCACAGGTGCAATGCCACTGGGCAATGTAAAAAGAGATGATCCGCACTTCCACTTCATCTTCTACATGATTAGAGAAAGTTGTATACAAGTTATATTTTTACTGCTAACTTTCTCAAAGAATGTGGCTCAAATTGCTTTAGTTGACCATAACATGATAATTCTTGGATCAACTACCACTTTGAAAACATGGGCAGATTCTGCCTACGCTAAAGCAAAAACACTGCAGTTAGAAAAATAATTGATGGCCTCTAATGATGGCTGTTGTTAAGCTCTTGATTAACATATAATATCAATGGCATGCTAAAGATGGTTATCACTGACATTTAGTTGAATTTCAAATCATATGAATTTGCTTCTCACTACACAAAGGTGACAATTTCCACACCTTATGCCAACTTGATACACATCCAATAAGAATTTAGCATGTTAGGATTGATTAGTTCTCGACATGAATCCAAAAATGACATGAGCTACTATCACGAATAATACATGGGTCGGGTAATTGTTAAACACTAATAAACCGATTTTCAAGAAAATGTTTTGACTCTTTTTTTTTGACCTAGTGTTGTCCCAATTGTTGCAGAAATAACCTTTTTTTTTTAATTTTGCTAGCCTTTGGATCAAGTGGATTTTAGTGTATGGAGAGTCTATGGTGTGAAGCTTAATGTAGAGAATGGTGGCATTGTTGTGGGTTTATGGTTCAATTGTTATGTATGTTGTAAACATGACATGATTAATAAACAGACCAAGTTAGTTTCAGAATGGCAACAGATTAATTGAACATGTAGTGTTAGGGCCGACTAACACTTGATATGAAACTCGAAATGATATGACCTAAATAATACCATGACTCGATTGCCAACCCTATCACTAAGTGAATATTGTAAAAGGAACTATGGAGAGGGAAAGTTGTGATATTTTTTTGGCTGCAAATTATATTGGTGTGACTTCTAATTCTAATCTGGTGAATGAAATTTGGCTGTTCCATTGCTATTTATATCAAAATGTTAGCTTGATGTACACACACATATTTGCTAGATAAGATTTATTTTAGGAAGGCGGTGGGCAGAACCAATGTACAATGCCCTGTAAAACTATACGATTACATCACCAATTTTTCCAACTATTATATAGATGCACATGCCTTTTCTTCTCATTCCTCTATCCAGATGCTCTTCTTGAAAGGCATAGAGGAGCCATCTGCCACGTTGCTCTGTCTGCTGCTTGCTTTACAACCTCGCCACAATCAGAACAGTATATCATTTTGGCCTGACCCACAATCCACAAAGAGGAAGTCTGACCACTGGTGCTACCCTCTCGTTCTTTTTTCTCATCACCCTAGAACTCTCAACCCTAAAAGACTACATATCTAGCATCAAGAAGGTTTCCCTCACAAAGGTTGCACTCCCTGAAAAACTTGTTGGCCTCTGATGTTAAAGGAAGCATGTGCATCAGGGAATCTGTAAATTGAACTCCCACTGCTGTAGGCACCTTATGTTCTTCATTGCCTACTCACCTGTTGACTGTATCAAGCATGCCGAACTATGAAGATCCAACAATTCTCGATTTCACAAAACTTTTCCAGAAAGAACTCTGCTTTTTGAGGCTTGTAGGGTCTTGGGCTGTGACCTTTACCTTTGTGGCCCTGCCCTTATCTCTGTGTGTGATCTCATTAGTTATTTTGTAACAAGTGTGATGGAAATAAATGCACTCATTTATTTGCTATCTAAAAAGCACTGATACGGACAAAGGACAAGGACATGACATGACACGGACATGTGGACATGACATTTCTCAAAAAGATAAGACACATACACATCAAGAATACATTACCGTTATGTTTTGTATATCAAATTATATAATTTATTCAAAAATATAGATATGATATAACCATAGTAATGTTCTTAAGAAATCCAATATTTTGTAATAAGTGAATTGTATGTCTAGGTAAATAGTATAGATTTTTAGACCGAAGTGTCGTTCTTTGATATTTTTTTATAGAAAATATGTAGCAAATCATACAACAATAATTGTTGCTCTCATCTTCTCAATTCTTCTTGTCTAGCAAAACTTTATGCATCTTTTACTTTATTTTAATTTTTAGTCTAACTTTAACATGACTAGTCGTAATAACTCTTTAAGTCCTAGGAAAAATATTACGACCCAATGCCTAACACTTTGTTGAACTTAACGCCCTATAGCCTTAGATCATCTTCCATCTAAGAAGCACGGATACGGACACTGGTGTCGTATCCGTACGATACGGACACGACGATACGACAAATTCCTAAAACATAGGATAAGGGTATGGCGAGGACACAACTAATTAAAATAATTACATATATTTTTGTATATATAACAACAACATTAATAATAACAAACAACCAATCAATTTTCAAATTACTAAGACCATAAAAAAAAATCAACTGGTCGCACAAAAAGCAATTTTCAGTATTTAAAACAAGCAGGCAGCAACACACCAACACAAAAGGCAGCAACACAGATGACCAAGACAAAAAAAAATCCCAAAGGCAGCAACACAGTACCAGACCAAAAAAAAAAACCTAAAGGCAACAACATAACAAAAAGATCGAAAATCCTAAAATCCTAAAATTTTCAAATTTTGAAAACCCTAAAATCCTAACCCAATCAAATTAACCTAATCAAAATTTTTGAAAGTCCAGACTCCGCAGTCCACATAGACCAAAAGAGGTAAGAGAGCAGTAGCAGATCTGAAGAAAAAAAAAATTAAGGCAAGAAGAAGAACCTGCAAGGCAGAACGATCGCACTTCGGAGTCGGAGTCGCAGGTTAGTCTACCTTCCTCATCCCTCTCCTTCTTCTTCTCCTCCTCCTCCTTCTTTAGTCCTCTCGATCGATCGTTGTCTCTTCTCTTCTCTTTTTCGGTCGATCGAACGATGTCGAAATGGTCACCGATGCTTTTTCCCTTTTGTTTTTTATTTTTAAGCCAAAATATGTATGACACCACCTATTTTTTTTTGTTTCGGCCCCCTAAGTTTTTAAAATAACAAAAAATACCTCGCCGTATCTTGCCGTGTCCCTCACGTATCCGAGCCGTATTCGAACAAAACACAAAAAAATCACTTTTTAGGACACTTCTACAAGTGTCGGGCACGTATCCGACCGTCGGACAAGCGTATCCGTGTCGGACACGGGTCCGACACTGCCACGACAACCCCCCACCGCGTATCCATGCTTTCTAGTCTTCCATATCTGCCCAAATTTCCCAAAGTGTAAGCAAATCAATTTAATTCCAAGAGACATATATTCTATGCAAGGGAATTTAAAGAATAATAAATCAATCAAATAATCATAAAAATAAATTTAAATCACAACACCACTTTCACAGGTGATCACGAAGCAATAAGCCGTTAAGCCCATAGGTTACCCATAGTGTATGAGTTTTGTCTCGTGAAAGTTTCTAGCGAAGATACCTAGTGGCTGTCGTATACATCATTCAAATCGATTCTCTATGGGCTTTACTGTGGCATGTTTTGTTTTTGAATTCGAAGTTTGATTTTTCGAATGTTTTTCGAAAAATGGGGTTAAAAATTTTCGATCTGGTTGTTTCATCACTTTTCTTCGATTTTGTTTCTGTAAATCACTCCTAAAGGCTGTGAATAGGTGTATTGCATACCGAGTTGTATGATTCTACAATAGTTGAGTTGTTTTTTGGAGAATTCAACTATTTTGGTTGGTTTAGCTGAGCAGCCCTGTCACCGGTGCTTTGTTTATTGCATGCATTCTGGTTTTGTGGGTTTTTTCTTGTTGAATCCTGCTTCTGTGAGTCACTTTCTGCTGTGTATCTCTGGTTTGCACAGTCCCTGTAATTTTCCACTGGTTTTGGTCGTTGTCTCCCATCAGATTTACTGGTTTTGGTCTTTGGTTGTGGTATCTGGTTTTGGTCGGTGACCTTGTTCATGATTTTTCTTGCTGGTTGGCTTCAACAGATTAATGGGCCTATTGGTTTTATTTTGCTGGGTGTCTTTAATAGACTGTTGGGCTTTTCTTTGATATTGGAACCTAGATCAATTGGCATTTACATGGTGTTTGCTGAACTTGGACTATTATTATTTTTTGCCGATTTTGGTTTAGAAACGCAGCTGTTTGGTAAAATTCTGCCAAGTTTTTTTTAAGTGGAGGTGATATACCAACCGACTAGTTTTGAAAATTTGTTTTATTTGTGGGCTTTGAATCACTTGAATTTTGCTGGTTGTTGGACATTGTATTGGGCTTTGGGCATTGTGACTTGGACATTGGGTTAATTAAATTTGTATAGATTTGGTTCAAGTGCTTTGATTGTTGATTATTCGGCTCTCTTTTGTTGCAATTATGGCAAGTCAAAACCCCGACTCCCTGAAGGGAATCAATGAGAAATTATGTATGATTAATGATCAGTTGTAGCAGCGTATCTTATATCAGAATCCTTTATGTTCTTTCCATCTCCTCCTCCATAGGTTCTTTCACTACGGGTCTTTCAGGTATATCTCGAACTATTTGGGTCAAAACTAGTTAGTTAACTGTATTACCCTTTCATAAAAGTCTTGCTGGTTTTCTTGTACCCTTGGATCTTGTTCACTTTGATATATGGGGACATGCTCCTATCCCTACAAAAGGAGGGTTCAAATATTATGTCTCTTTCATTGATGACTATACTCGGTATTGTTGAGTATACCTTATGAAACATCACTCAAAATTCTTTTTTATATTTACTGCTTTTCGTGCCATGATCTGTACTCAATATTCCTTTGTTATTAAATACTTTGGATGTGATCGAGGAGGAGGATACTCATTTAATTCCTTTCGTGATCTGCTACAATCTATCTAATGCACTGTTTGTCAATCTTCATGCATTGACACACTTGAACTGAAAGGTGTTGCAGAATGTAAACACCGACCCATTATGGAGACAACACTCTCTTGCTGTTAATGTCCCAAGTTCTGTCTAGGGGGAAAACACTTCTTACTACAGTTCATCTGATTAACTGTGTTCCCACTATCCTCACTTTCGAAATCTCTCCCTTTGAAAAATTATGTGATAAGCCACTTGATTATTTCTCTTTATATGTGTTTGAATGTGTCTGTTTTGTTTTGCTCCCTAGTACTTTTCGTACTAAACTTTCTGCTTGTTTAGCTTTATGTGTTTTTCTTAGTCATGGTGAGGGTAAAAAAAGATATGGTTGCTATGATCCCATGACACACAAACTCTATGTCTCATGTCATGTTTTCTTGGAGCATATCTTCTCTATTTCATCTAGTGATTCAAACTCGAAAACATCTGATCTTATTTACATTGATCCATTTCTAGCTGAAGTTCCATCTAATACTTATGTGGGTGATATGACTGTGTTTGATATGTCTTCCTCATCTAAATTGCCTGCTAGTCATCCTCTTATTGCATATATTTATGCTCGTAGGAGTCCAGTTGTCTCTTCTGTAGATGCAATGACTTCCTCCCGGTATAGTGTTACTTAATCAGGTTTTGACTGTGGATTGTGTTCCCCACTATCCTCAGTGACCTCGTAAGTGTTCAGATTGGTTTGGTTTCTCTAATTCTTGTTATTTTATTGATTTTTGTTATTTCTTTGCTTCTATTCGCTCTTTGTCTGAGCCTTCTTCTTCTTCTTCTTTATCCCTTTTAGAAACAGGCCACGGATGAGGAACTTGTGGCATTACACTAAATTGGAAGTTGGGAGTTGATGTCGTTGTCCTCTGGCAAACGCACAGTTGGTTGTAAGTTGGTGTGTAAAATTAAGATCAAATTTGATAGTTCTGTCAAACGATACAAAGCACGCTTGTTAGCCAAAGGATTTGCTTAAGAATATGGCATCGACTATGAGGAGAGATTCGCCCCTGTTGCTAAGATGACCACTGTCCGTCTGTAAAGGGATTGTAATGGCTACTATTCATAAATGGAGTCTTTCTCAAATTGATGTGAAAAATGCGATTCTTAATGGAGATTAATTAAAGAGGTCTTTATGGCTCCTTCTCTAGGTTTGCCTCATAATCCTGGTGAGGTGTGCAGACTGCGTAAGACTTTATATGGTCTTAAACAATTCCCTAGAGCATGGTTTATCAAATTTTCTTCTGTCATATGTGATTTGAGTTTTCGTTTTGATAATCATGATTCTGCTATCTTTTTGTGATTCTTTCCCTGAGGTTCTATTATACTTTTATTATATGTTGAGTGTTAAGAGTATTAGAGTAATATGTGTAAATTGTTAATAGTGTTAGGGTAGTATGTGTAATTCATGTTATTGTAAATTAATTATAAATACAATGATATATGAGAACTAGGTCATGCTTTTGACCTCTTGGTTCCTCTTCAATATACTATGTTAATCATTTACACTTAACATGGTATCAGAGCATTTACGATACTAAATATATTCTAAATAAATTAACACTTCATTTGTGTGGTGGTGGTACTGTTACCGTAGTGGTGGTGGTACTATTGTTGTGGTGGTGGTATTGTTGGTCAAAGCCACTATTGTGGTGGTGAAGTCGTTGCTGTGGTGGTGTCGTTGTTGTGGTGTCGCTAGTCGTGGTGGCCTTCTTCACCGCCGTTTGGTGCTCGTCACGGTGGTGGTGTGGTGTTGTGTGTAGTGGTGGTGTGTCGTGGTGGCACAGTCGTGGTTGTGGTGGTGTCGTCGTCGAAGGGTGTCACTGTCGTTTGGAGTTTGTGGTGGTGGTGATGTGTCGTGGTGGTGAGGCGCAGCAGAGGATTAAGGTTTACTGAAACCCTAATCAACGAAGAAGAAGACGAACAGGAGCAGGAGTTCCACGGGTCTGGATATGATCGGGTCAAGCCAGGGTTTTATTTTTTAAAAAACAAAAAAAATCCTGGTTCAGTTCGGTTCAAAGGGTCAAACTGGTGGTTTAGCGGTCCAGAGAGCCAAATCGGTCCGGTTCAGCGGTCTAGAGAGCCAATCCGGTCCGGTTCAGTAGTCTAACCCCTACTTCCAGCCCGGTTTAGTGGTCTAGCCCCGACTTCCAGTTCGGTTCAGTGGTCCGGCCCCTACTTTGGACCCGGTTCAGTGGTCCAGGGATTCTATCTGGTCCGGTTCAGTATTTTAGTAGCCTTATTTCCTCCATTGTTGCACTGCTATGGACCCCAAGCAAGATATCGGGTTCCTTACTCCATCTTTGCCACCTATCTCTACTCCTACGACTATTATCAATGGTCCCATGACCTCTGTTAAACTCAATGGGACCAACAATGCTTTATGGTCCCGATCCGTTCAAGTCTTTCGTCGAGGCAAAGGTTTCAAGAAGTATTTAGTGAACTCGAAACCCAAGGAAGATACTGCTGGGTATGATAAGTGGGAATAAGAGGACGCTCAAATTATTTCTTTATTATTGAATAGCATTGAGCCTAGTATTAGTTTTACTTTGCTCTATCTTGAACTTGCCAAGGAGATATGGGATCACTTGGCCACTATGTATTCTGATACGGGTAATTTTACCCGTGCTTATGAGGTGTGCAAGGAGTACTCTTGGCTGGAATAGAGTACTCTGAGCGTTGAGGATTATTACTCTCATGTTCGGGGAGTCTGTGAGGAGATGAAGACCTATCATCCGTTTATTACTGATGCAGCAGTTTGACAAAAACAACATGAGGACATGAATGTTGTTAGATTTTTGGTTAAACTAAAACCTGAATACGAGGCTATTCGTTCTCAGATTTTGGGTGGTTCTAGTCTTCCCTCACTACTTGAGGTTTTCTCTCGAGTACAACGGGGTCGTAGTGGACCTCATTCCTGTACTCACTGTGGCCGTGGATGACACACTGTTGATTTTTGTTGGGATTTACATGAAAAACCTTCTAGTATTGTGAATCATGCTTTCTATCAGGATGATACCTCTGTTGTTGCTTCCATACCTTGGTCAGTTCCACCTGACACTAGATCGGTTATTATTACACGAGAGGAGTATGCTCAGTTCCTATCCCAACAACAGGTTGCCCCATCTCCCTCCACTGCTACTTTTTTCCAGTTAGGTATTGTTTCCACTTGTTTACTGTCGTCCACTCGCAGTCCCTGAATCATAGACTTTGGTGCTGCTAATTACATGACTGGTGCGTCTGATATTTTTTTACTTATCAGTTTGTTATTTCTACACATAATGTTACTTTTTCTAAAGCTTCAGGTCTCGGGACTACTCACTTTAGTCCTGATGTGTCCTTATCTTCTGTGTTATTTGTTCTTCAGTTTTCTTTTAGTTTACTTTCCATTAGTAAGATTACACGGTCTTTCAATTGTTCTATAATCTTTTATCCTTCTTATTGTGTCTTTCAAGATCTCAAGACGAAGAGAAAGATTGGTACGGGACATGAAACTGGTGGTCTATATTACTTTGATTTTGATTCCCCTACTCTGGCCCTACAGACCTCGTTGTCTTCTTTTGAATGACATTGTAGTCTTGGACATTCTTCTCTCCAGAATCTGAATCGTTATGTTCGAAGTTTGAGTTTTGTGTCGTCTTTGTTTTGTGAAGTTTGTCAACTTAGTAAGCATCACCGTGCGTCATTTCCGTCTAGAGTCCACAGTCGTGTGTCTAGTCCATTTGAGTTGATACACTCTGATGTATGTGGTCTAATCAAGAATATTTCATCTGATAAATATCCTTATTTTGTGTCTTTTGTAGATGACTATTCTCGTGTAATTCAGTTATTTTTGATGCAAGCACGATCTGAATTATTTTTTATATTTGAGACTTTCCGTAAGGAAATCAAAACTCAGTATGGTTGTCGTATACGTATTTTATGTTCTGATAATACTCGGGAATATGAATCTGATCATTTTTCAGCTTAACTTAGTAAAACTGACATTATCCATCAAACTTCATGTGGTTACACATCTCCACAGAACGGTGTTGCTGAACGCAAAAATCGTCATTTGTTAGAAGTTACTCGTGCCTTGTTATTTTAAATGAATATTTCTCGATGTTTTTGGAGTAATGTTGTTCTTACAGCTTGTCACCTTATTAATCGTATGTCATCTTCTGTGTTAAATGGATAAAGTTCATATTCGGTCATTTTTCCTGGTAAATCCTTATTTTTCTTGGCTTCTAAGGTTTTTGGATGTATCTGTTATGTTCACAATTTGGGTTATGAGTTTGATAAACTTGACTCTCGTGCTATCAAATATGTATTTCTTGGTTATTCTCATACACAGAAGGGGTATCGTTGTTATAGTCCTTCTCTGAGACGATACTTGTGTCGATGTCACATTTGAGGAATCTGTTCCATATTTTTCAGCCCTTTCTCAGCCTTTGGATCTAAACTTTGGGTCATTTTTTGTACCATTATCACTTCCATCATCTTTAGACATCCCGCTGTCCACTGTGTTACCATCTATTTTACCTCTTTGTGTGTACTCTTGTCGTTTTCGATCATCGACTGAGGTGCCCGTACTGTCTTCATTGCCGTCTTCTGATCCTAATCCATCAGGTAATTTAGACTCTTTACCTATTGCCCTTCGGAAAGGTACTCGTTCGTGTGTTACTAATCATCCCATTGCTCATTTTGTTTCATATGATGCCTTATCTCCTGTATTCTCTTGTTTTACCTCTCATTTATCCTCTATATCTGTTCCTAAGCATTTACAGGATGCCTTATCTAATCCGGATTGGGGGAAAGTTATGGAGGATGAGATGGATGTCTTACATCATAATGGGACTTGGGATTTCGTTCCTTTACCCCCTGGTAAACGAATTGTTAGTTGTCGTCTGGTGTACACTGTTAAATTTCATCCGGATGGTTCTGTCGAGCGTCTCAAAGCCGGACTTGTTACAAAGGGCTTTACTCAGATCTATGGCGTTGATTATGAGGAGACTTTCTCTCCTGTTTCAAAAATTTCCTTTGTTTGTATCTTGATTTCTTTGGCTACTAATCTTGATTGACCTTTGTTTCAGTTAGATGTCAAGAATATCTTCCTACATAGTGACTTGGTTGAAGAGGTATACATGAAGTAGCCACTTGAGTTTATTGCTCAGGGAGAGTATAGTAAGAGTGTATGTCGGTTAAAGAAATCTTTGTATGGTTTGGAGTAGTCACCGACGGCATGGTTTGGTAAGTTTTCAGATGCAGTTTTAGAGTTTGGTTTGCTTTGATGCTAAACAGATCATCATGTGTTTCATAGACAGACGGATGTTGGATATGTCTTATTGGTGGTCTATGTAGATGAAATTGTGATTACTAGAAATGATTCTAAGGGGATTGCTAAGTTAATAATTTTTTTGCAAGATCGATTTCATACTAAAGATTTGAGAAAACTCAGGTATTTCTTGGGAATTGAAGTGACTCGATCTAAACAAGGTATTTGTCTATCACAGTGAAAATATGTACTTGACATGTTAGAGGAAGTAGGTTTGCTGGGTGGCAGACCGATTGATGTTCCTATGGATCTGAATCAAAAACTATTGATGGGTGATGGTGTATTATTTGAGAATCCAGCTCGGTATCGTAGATTGGTTGGAAAACTCAATTATCTCACTATTACTCGACTGTATATTTCTTAATACAGTCAGTATCGTAAGTCAGTTCATGGGGTGTTCTAGAGTACCACATTGGGAGGTCATTACTCGTATTCTGCGATATCTCAAACGAGCTCCTAGACTTGGATTGATATATCCAGCTAATAGACATCTTAGAGTGGAAGGTTTCTCAGATGTTGATTGGGCTGGCTCTCCTATTGATCAGAGATCAACCACTGGTTATTGTATTTTCTTAGGAGGTAACGTTGTCTCATGAAAAAGTAATAAACAATCTATGGTAGCAAGCTCCAGTGCTGAGGCTGAATGTAGGGCGATGGCGCATACGACGAGTGAGTTGACTTGATTGCTACACTTCCTCCAAAAAATTGGGTTTCCAGTTCAACCTCATTTACAGTTGTTCTGTGACAACCAAACAACTATCCATATCACTGCAAATCCAGTGTTTCACGAGAGAACCAAACATATTGAGGTTGATTATCACTTTATTTGGGACAAAATAATAGCTGTGGAGATTACGACTCCATTTGTGAAATCTGAAGATCAGCTTGCATGTTTACCAAAGCATTGAGTCGTACAAGTCTTACGGCGATTTATTCCAAGCTTGGATTATATGATATATATAGTCCAGCTTCAAGGAGAGTGTTAAGAGTATTAGGGTAATATGTGTAAATTGTTAATAGTGTTAGGATAGTATGTGTAGTTCTTGTTATTGTAAGTTAACTATAAATACAATGATATATGAGAATTAGGTCATGCTTTTGATCTCTTGGTTCCTCTTCAATATACTATGTTAATCCTTTACACTTAACATTGAGAATATGATTATTATCGGTGATGATGTCGCAGGCATTTTGTTCTTAAAGACCTAATTGCAGAACCATTTCTAAATTAAAGATTTAGGTCAGTTTCAGTATTTCTTGGGTATTGAGGTCGCATCTTCTCCTAAGGGTTATCTCCACTCTCAATCCAAGTATGCATATGATATTATACAACGAGCCCATTTATCAAACACTTGGATAGTTGAGACTCACTTAGAGCTAGATGTTCGTTACTCTTCATCTAATGGCATTCCATTATCAGATCATACACTATATCACACTATTGTTGGCACTTTGGTGTGTCTTACTATTACTCGTCCAAACATCTCTTATGCAGTCTATATTGTTAGTCTGTTTGTTACCTCACCTATCACTATTTATTGGGCTGTTCGTCACATTCTTCGTTATCTTTGGGGTACTCTACACCAAAGTCTATTATTTTCCTCCTCTTCTTCATTGGAACTCGGGGGTTATTCTGATGCTGATTGGACTGGTTATGGATCGCAAGTTCACGACTGACTTTTGTCTCTTTCTTGGTGATTTGCTTATTTCTTGGAAGAGTAAAAAGCAAGCTGCAATTGCTCGTTCTTCTGCTGAGGCTGAGTACCGTGCTATGACTTCCACCATAGGAGATTGTATGGTTGTGATGGTTACTTGTTGGTGGAGTGTTATGTTGTATGATGGAATATACTTGCGTAGTTAAAAATGCTTGGTGGAGTCCTATGCATTGTGACAACATAAGTGCAATTTAGATTGTTCACAATTCGGTTTTCCATGTGCGTACAAAACATATTGAGATTGACTATCATTTTGTGCAACATCATCTTCAGCCGAGTGCTATTTCTCTCCCTCTCCTTCCTTTTACTATGTAGTTGGTGGTTTTTTTTTTCCAGGCACAACCCAAAGATGTGTCAGGCACACCACCAAAAAGAGTCGGACATTTACTCAAAATTAAAGTAGATTTTTTAACTATGGGCACGGACAAAAGAGTATTGACGAGTGTTTGTGTTTGACACTGATAGTCACTTGTGTAAGCGTATCCTTGCTTTGTAGATTGCCATAACTAAATATTATTTTACATATTTAAACGTAAGATCATGGTAGAAGAATTTATTTTAAGAAGCTTCACATAGCAAGTTGATTTTCTATATCACATCAATGTGCATGCCGTACAATTCAATTATAATTGGAATCATAACGGTGTGCAAGATGGTGAATGTTGATCTACATAATACATGTCTGTTTATGAATACGTCAAATGCATACCATAATTAATGGTCTTTAAAACAATTTTTTTTATGGAGTTTGGCAACTTTTTGTAGAATTTCTTTCCACTCAACTCACCACTACACCATTCAAATAACAAACTTAAATCCTGCAAGGATGTGGTGAACAATTAAAAGAACAATGCACACTCTTCATAAGAGTTTTGTCACTATCCGGAGGTAACATATAAATGCCTTGTTAATATTTATGATGTGTTGCCTTGAGGATGCCTAAAAACTTAAAATCAACTAGCAAGAAAAGTAATCTCATGAGCAATGTGATGAGCTTAATAAGGCTTTAGTTTTGAAAATTGCTGATGGTTTCAGATTTTGGGAGATATAACAAGCTTATTATCACAGAACTTGGAATTAAGGTAGGTATCAGTTACTTTAATAGGAAAATACTGTAGAGGAACTTTGATATTTGTTAGTGGCTTTGTATAATGTTGAGTTATTCTTGATTGCCTAATTTTGTGAAAGCATTGCATTAACATAATAGCAAGGTAGTGGTAGCCTTGGTATGTATTGCTTGAAAGAAAGGGGGGGGGGGTGTGGAGAAAATTTATGTAGGGTTGGATGATGTGCCATTTACAGCTGCAGTTTTTCTCCTCTGAGGTGGGGTTTTGCTGTGAAAACTTAGTTCCATCTTGGTTACCTTCGCTTTTGTAATTCAATTTGGGTTGTAGGTCATGGACATTTTATTGAGTCTATTGTATGTATGTGTCAAACATATTTCAAGGGTTTTTGATCTTCATATTCTTTAAACTTTGCTACTTTTACGCAATGAAAAAGTAACTGAAATGGTATTGTGTGCTTTGTTGGTATCTTGTATCTGTTCTATCATAATTGTTATCAGTGTAAGCTCAATTGATTCATTATGTATTCGACAACCATGACAAGTGTGTACTAGTGCAGCAACAATATGGGTTACATTTTTATGGGTCCTTCAATGCTATCACATATGAGTCATGTGTCTTTTATGGTGTATGGTAAGCATAATTAGCTATTTTTTTGTTGCAACTATATATTGCATAGGTTTTATTAGTAAATGTGAATCCTAACCAACACAACACCACACCCAATAGCAACTTTCTTTTTCTTGGGGTGGTTTGCTTATTTCGTTTTCATGTTGAAAGTATAGTTCAATTTATTGGCATCATCCGTACTGATAACGATATACGTCCCCCCAAATCCATGTGTTACGGGAATCAATATTGATTGGATACACCTTGGTTTAATTGGTGATACTCGGATTCAACTCGGTTGACTCAGACAAACTCATGACCGACCTGGCCAATTCGCCATGGAATTTTAGAGATCAGTACATGTGAAAAATACAGTGAGAGGACATTGAAAGAATACCGGCAAAATTGAAGCCACTGGGAACAAGTCTTTCCACTGTGAATGAGTAATATGTTCTTCTTTGTTTTTTCTTGTCCTTATCATCCAGCGAAGATCACACACCAGGCACCACTCCTTGATTGCTAGTGATCTTTCATCTCGACTATATTTAGAGTTTCAATCTTGTAGCGATTTTTCTCCTATGATCTCTCTCTCTCTCTCTCTCTCTCTCTTAATTAAGTGAGCGAAAGAGGTGTCTTGTGTTTGAGACTTTGTGTCCTTTGAGTGTAATTAGTTATGATACTATATTTTATGAATGTTTTGCTTTTTTAGCCCTTTTACCATGTAAGTGAGATATCGTTTTTTATATTAATTTTGGTTTAATTGTTTTGTTTTACTTTTAGATGTATCAACAGATTAATTGCTTTATTGCAATTTTTAGTGTATTTTACTATCAATAATGATACTTGGATCTAATTGGGTACTTAATTTGGGACCTAATCTATTGTTGCTATTAGATGGACATTAGATCGAATACAATAGTTGGACCGGCGGTCAAGTCTACCAAAATAGTGGATCAGACCACATACAACATTATGACCCACGATTAGTCCTATTGAAATAATGGTTATGTCCCCAAATTAATTACTCCTTAGAATATATTTTCGATTGCACGCTTACATTTCATTTTTTTTTAATTTTTAATGTGCTTGATAATGTATTTTGAAGGTATGATCTATTAATTCTGTTGTTTATATTTTTTTAAGAATTTTTCATTTGTTTTTAGAGAATTTTTTGGGTCTTTTATTGAGTATTTTGTGCGTATCACAGCTCATATGCTCTGGGATGCCACGACTGAAATGTCTCCGTGTCCTCCTAGTCGATAGCTGGTACCATGGTTTTTAAATCAACTTACAAACCTAGTCTGGATGGAAATCCAATGCAGCCTCTAATGTTCTTCTTCCATTTCCGGCTTTTGTAGTCTTTGATTATCAAACCACTTATGCACTGATTTAGGCGAATACCACCTTGATGTGACTCACGAATTTATGACAAAACTAAAATACCTAACACAACAAAGTAAAAAAGAAAAATAAATGGAAAGTACCCTTTTGTTCATAAGGGGTCCGACAAGTTTTATAATGCCCGTCAACTATTTAACATAATTCTCCTACATTATCTGAACTCAGGACTGGATGCATAAGGTGGAGTTAGGAATGAGAATATAACTTAAAATATTCATGAAAAAAGGAGGGAAAACACCTACAGAAGATATGTAAAGGGGGTAATGGACCATTCCTTGAGTTGTGCGTGTCATCCTTGCGCAGGGGCCATGCTAATCTTCTCTGTATCGTTTCAATTTTATCGGATGTCCCCAAAGGCACATAAAGGGAGGAATGACTTACGCAGTTTAAACATTTTTATAGAAGGCCTATTACTTCTTACGCAGTAATAGAAGATATATTAAGGTCAGATTAATTAAGCTGTTTTAAAAGTTTTATTCACTTAAAATTCCGGTTTCCAAAAATTGTATCCTAAATAGGTATTCAATTGTTTCTGAATTCCTGGTATCCTATGTCAATCTGACTAGGTATTGTGAATAACAGAACTCAAGACAAGCACACTGTGCATCTGGACATAAGCAATTTTAAACCTTAATGTTAATTATAATATAATGATAGTACTAATGACGCTTAAAATTGCTCTTGTTGCTCCATCTGATAATTAGGGCGACTCTGAGTTTTTGTGATTCATAATGGTTCGTTTGCCTTTACCTAAGTTTCTAGTTTCACTTCATGTGACTCAACTTTTGATCTGGCAGGCTCTTAAGATTCAATTTTTTTTCCCTAAAAAGGAAGCTCGCGTTCATTAATACAATGCAATTTTTTAGTGCTTTCTGCATAAAGTAGCTGTCTATTGGAAGATTTTGTTGAAATGATTAAGAAAACATTTGTACACTTTCGTTTGGTTGATGCAAAGAGTCATGATAGTTGTCTAGTCTAAGAGGAATGCTAAGGTGAAGTGTTGAGGAATGAGAATTAATTAATGAAATATGGGATAGAAAGGCAGAATGCTGTACTCTGTAGCCAAACTCATACTTCTATTATGTTTCTTTACATACTTCACCGTAGCTGGCTTTTGCATGGCTTTGAAGAGGCACCCACCAAATGCTGCCAGATGTCATTATTTTATGTACCTTGCAGCTTGTAGGTGCTGTTGTGTACCATCTTTTCTCATAAAAGACCTATTGATGCTCTTTCGAGGTAGCTAGATCATATTTTATTATTTTTACTTAGCAGATCTTTCTTGGGTATGGAGCAGTAGCATGTTGGGAAATGGTAGAATCTACTTTTTGGCATGTCCACTTTAACTTCCAGCCCCTTTTCCTTGGCGTAAAAGGGTAGCAGTTGCAAATTTCTTAAATTTGAGGAGTGCAAGCATGCGCTTGTGAATGTGCCTATATGGGTGTCTGTGTTTATGGGTGAGTTTTGTTAAGTATACATTCATTTCCTTTAGTTAATAAGATCAATTAATCATATTCTTTAATTCTGTTTCAGGTATTTCATTAACCATGGATCAGGTATGCTTTATATTATTCCTCCCTCCCCCCACTCCCTCTTTTTTTAAAGTTGTATTATGTAATGGTTTCTGAAGGTATTCTATATTCTCGATTTCCCTTTTTATGCAGTGGATCGTACTTCGAGATCATATAGATGAAATTGACAAGGCGGTTGCTGAGAAAAATTAGGGTGTCAAGACTTGGGCTAACCACCAATGGAACTGCTAAAGAAAGTTGATAGTGAGCTGATGTAATTTGTCTGGAACAAAGATGAAATTGGGTGGATTCTCCGCGAGGTTATGTATGTATTTCCCAAGAAGGTGATAACTAGCTGCCTTCGGAAAATTTACTCTTGGATAACACCTCACTGTGTGAATTGCCTAGGTATTGTAAGGAACTTTAGTAGTATTCCCTTTTGAGTGGATGTATTACCCTGCTTAACTTGTACTGTCGGTGCATTAGATTAACTTCTCAGGCGATTACTATTTGGAGACCTTATGGCCATTTGCTCAAGCAACATGATAATTGGTGGCTTGGTCCCGATTCCCAACCAATGTCTAAACCGCCATTTTGAAGTTTCTATTCATTCCCATTCGAAGGTCATTTTGAATGACTTCCTCCCCTTGTTGGGTATTATTGCTCGTCTCTTACGAGTAAATCTGTCTGATAAGTGGTTCAGTTGAATTGTGAATGTCCTCTACTAATGTGGCAATGAATATTTATGATCAAATTGATAGGGTGGATGAAAAAAAATAGAAGGATGGAAAATGAGAGTGAAATATTTTCTATTATTCAGGGGAGGAATCATTCATTTCCTCCTTTGTGTTAGTGGGAGGGATGAAAAGTAAGAAATATTGATTTTTTTTTTGTGTTTGGTAAGTTTGGAAAAGTATTTTTTTTAACTTTTTAAAAAATATAAATACATAATATGTAATTGATAAATATGTTAAGATTTAGTGATGTAAAGATTAATTTTCTGTATCTAAAGTAAGTTTATGTTAAGATTTAGTGATGTAAAAGAATAATAGAAAGGAAAAAAATAATAACTATTGGCGTGTCAAATGTAAATTTTACAGCAAAATTATGTGGTGTTACATTATGAATTTTACATATAAGCTTAAGGGGTATTAGAGGAATATTTAAAACATGAGTTGGAGCGTTAAGACGAAGAAGAAGAAGAAGAAACTTGCTAATTTGCTATACATGGGCTGCTGACAACGTCACCTTGTAGGAGCTTGGTGCCACTTTTTTGTCTTAGTTTGACACCTCTTACTTATATTTAGATAAATAATATATATATATAAAATACATAATTATTTTTTTATTTATTTATTTTTTAATTTTAGAGAGATTGATTTTGATAAGTTAGAAGGAAAATTAATTAATTAATTTTTTTTATTTTTTTTCTTACTAAATATAATATTTTATGGTTACCCTTTTTTTATTGTACCAAATGAACTTTATGTTCTTTACCTTTTCTGTGGCGAATGTTGAGATAATAATGTTTGCTGACTCAAGAATTTGATGGGATACTTTTGAATTTGTGTTTGGTCGACCCCATAGTGCAAATTGATTTATTCATTCACATTTGAAATTTCATGCTTTAGGAAATTTTTTTTCCTTATTAGAAGAAAGACAAACTAGGTACAGCCTACTTGTGGTTAGACCTAATCACGTATTACTTTTTATTTTGAAACCTAAACGTAATCCCTTAGGTTCCGTTTCGTAATATTTTTGGTTAAAAAAAAACTGAATCAATTTTCGATTTTCAATTTATAAAAAATGAAAACTGAAAACCTGTTTGATTTATATTTTCTGTTATAAAAAAATGAAAACAGAGACAGAAAACTTATTTGATAAACACTTCTAAATTATTTTATGAACAACTTATTTACACTATACACTAGTTTAACTGTAAAAATAACAGAATATAAAGATAACATATTAAGACATAACATAATTCACAATATTTTGGTTTACATCTCTGCACTTTGACTAAAACAGGAGATCCTTGTGGGGAAGATGAACTAGTAACACCTTTTTTTTTAAAGAGAGAAATTTATTAAATAAATCTCAAGAATTACAAGAATCTAAAAACAAAAAAAAAACTGTTTTAGCAAAAAAACAGAAATTCTGTTATAGAATTCTGTTACCAAATATCAGACAAAACAGTTTAAAATTCCTATACAGTAACTGTATTTCAAATTTCCTCATAACTCAGCTCCAGTCCAGTCTCTTTGATCAGAACACAGGCAGACAGGACCTGTTGCAGAAGCATTCTGCTGATCACAGTTCAGCTCCTGGACCCCCCCAACACAGCATATCTTTAACACTCTGCACAACAACAAGCAGAGGATACAACCCCTCAACCCTTATCATCAAATACCATAGCCTTTTTGTGATCAGACTCCATTCTCATAAACAGCACCAAAGAAAACAACCACCCAATAGTAAGACAAAGGAGCAGAATGTATAATTCATTGTATAGCCCTCACCAAAAGGTTCAACATTTTCCTAGTTATGCTATCACGGACTATAATGAAGGTTTATATGGAATTTATTCAAAATGCATCTAAGGGGCCTTTGTTTGAGAATGGGAATTTGATACCCTCTATGATATTGGGTATTTGATATTCATTGTTTCTCATGAAAGATGTTTACCATACTACATGGGCAAATGTATAACCACAATGGTGAGCTGAAGGATTCCCACATAAATATGTAAACTGAATTGATCCAAGAAATAATAATTAGAAGTACAGTCCACCAGAATATAGGAAAAATTAGCAATAACCCATTTCTTATGAAAATATTTCATTAATTTGTCTAAATTACATGTCTTTCAAACCCTCTATTAGTCCTGACCAAACCCCCCCCCCTCTTTTACTGGAGGCTAAGTAATCCCACTTTTATCTACCAAGCCGGAGACCAATTACGAAAAGTGTTATCCACCTATGAAGGAATGAGTAACATGGTTCTTACATGTTACGCTACATAAATTTATAAGCTCAAATAATATTTTAAAGCATCATATCACCGGGAACAAAAAGTAAAATACAAGTACCCAGTTTCATTTGGTGCATTTAGATCTTTTTTCTTCTTCTGTTTCTTCTTCTTTGTACCATCTTCATCCCCATCTTTGGTTTTTTCCTACTACAAGATGCCTTTGCAGCTGAAGATTCTTTCTTAAGTTTCATTTTAGCAGGTATCTGGATTTACCAAACATGTGTCAGCCTAGTTCTAAAAGTTAGGTAAGTGTGTCCTCAGAGGTAGAACAAGGAATCACAAAGAAATGATTACCCCTTTCTCTTCTCCATTTTCACTAGCATCAGATTCTCCTTCCGCAGAATCATCAGTAGGAGAGCCTCCATCATCTTTGTCAAGAACAAAATCTTCGTCCTTCAACCATGCCAAATAATAGGATAAAATACCCCATATAATGGGGCATAAAGACATGCGAAAAGTTACCAGAGATAACCTAAAAAGCAACTATATATAACCGAAAAAAATAATGAAATTCTCCCTACGGGTTTAATGCCTTCTGCAATCAATAGCCAATGCATGTCAATATAACCCACAAAAGCTAAACAAATATACACATCAGACCAAGATCTGAACATGAATGGAAACGCAAAAAAAACTTGTTTACCTCCTCATCGCTCTCATCCCCACCAGTTTCATTTCTAATCCGCTCAAGATGTGGATCAACAACATTATCACCATCATTCTGCAAAACAGCCGCAATACCATCTGTGCACCAAAAGAAACCCTTGATCTAAGGACTTACCTTGGTGACAGAGACAAGCTGCTGTGAACAACCTTGGTGAGACAGCTTCATCAACAGCTTCAGACGAGAGATGAAGCTGCTGGACGCTTGGAACTCAGCCGCTGGACGCCTAGAACTTCGTTGTTGGAACGCCTCCGCTGAACGAGAGAGACGATGAGATAAGAGTTTAAATATAAGGGCTCGAGGGTCTTTTGGTAGAGGGCTTAATTTGTTCCTAACAAGAGTTGATGGTGAGATCTCATTAAATGACTTCCGCCTGTTTCGGTTTTTTTTTTTAGGAAACGATTTTTTTTCGTTTCCGAAATCTAAAGTTAATTTGAAAACGGTTTTAGTTAAAAAAAATTAAAATAACTACCAAACGAGTTTAAATTTTAGATTTTCAAAAACAATAAAAACAAAAATAAAAAATTTGAAAATCAAACCGTTACCAAACCGACCCTTTAGTTTTCGAGCCAAAGTAAAAATGTGCACGTGCAAATAAATTGTGGTGGGGAGTTTGTACCTCTAAAATTGACGAATACTTAAAAAGCTTTATATATTCATTTCTTCGGTGGTCTGTATACTAACAACTCCTTGTATTCTTCGCCCCGGCAGCCACCACTCCTATTAGATCCACCCTGTACGCCTTCCTGTTGTGAATTACCATGGGGTCAATTTTGCCACAAAATTTGGTCCTTGCGAGGGCTTTAGGTTGCGCATTTTGTCTTGGACAAAATTAGTCGGTAAGTTTTAGACATGATCAAACCAGGCAGACACATCGGCTACAACATAATGTCTTTTAAGTCTTTTATTTCTCAAAACAAGTACAAACGTCTCTGGTTAGGGGGTTTCTTGCAATTTGTACACCCTTTCTCTCTTGGTGTATTTGATGCCACAATTTAGAACAGGTCACGAAGGTCTGTGGTGGTTTTTCCTCAAACCACCATGATGTGTCTTCTATTAGGAATATGTTTATAATTGATTAATTCGGTGAAGGCTTGTTGTAAATCTAAACATAATTTCATGGTCATGATGCTTTAAAAATCATGATCCGTGAGCGCTGAGCAAGAGAGGAGTTCAAGCTACCACGACATATTTACTGTTCGCCAACTACACGTTCAAGTTTAGGAAAAAGGTAATGACTTCAAAGACCTATGACACCCTTTGTTGAATTCATTATGCTTAGGATGATTAGTATTAAAAATGAAATTGGGAAAATCTATAAATGACCGTTGGGTTTTTCAAAGAATTTTTTTTCTAAACCTTAATTGTGTTTTGAAAACATAAAATGAGACATGTATCGGATCCCACTTGACTAAGACCCTTTAGTGCTAAAGGGGACAAGTTTTTGTTTGGTTTTCGGCATTAAAACCAATAGGGATCATATCCTCTGCTCACTTGCTTTCAGCTAGAGCCGCCTTTTAAGTCCTAGGAATAAAATCGAAAAAGACTGACGAGTTGGGTAGTGGAGACCGCCATCTGGCTACTCCAGTAGTCTCTTCTTTGATGCTATGGTTTGAATTTTTTTTTATTCCAGCACCCATTGCCCTCTGATTGCTATCCCGTTGCTCGAGAAGTCGTTCGTAATTTTGGTGTACTTGATCCGCAAGACAAACCCTATTTGAAGGCTATAAATATAGGGAGCTTTTCCATGATATGGTATCTCTTTTGTGAGCTTATTTCTTGCCTCTTAAACCTTGGGAGATCCTTTAACAACTCTAGATCTCTAAATTCAAAGGCTATTCAACTTGGGACTATAATCTAAATTCACACATTAGAGAAGACAATCTTGGTTGAAGATGCACCAAAACTCACTTGATGAAGTGTGCATCCTAAGGATCTTGGCAAAGAAGATTGCTTGAGGCCTAAACGACCCACGCCATGGTGAGTTCAAGTGAAGTAATCCATTACGCCGAAGAAGGAGTTTCGGTAGAGAGATCTATTAAAGAAATAGGGAATCTAACCATGTCACTGGCTGATGTATAAGAATCAAGTACTTGTAGATTGACATTGGGATATTACATTAGGTTTTGGTGAACTTGGTATCGTTCCTCGCAGTTTTTCCTGAAGAGGACTTTTGTGTCAACAAATTGCATGTTTTTTTGTGTATTTTACGTGTACACTTACAATTGATGCACACACGTGGACCATGTGTTTGATGTTTGATTATTTAAATTTCAATTCATTAAAACTTATTTTAGTGATTGTTGCCTTTGATGGGCTTTGCGTCTTGGTGAATTTGAGTGTTAACAATTTTTTTATTTTTATTTTTTTTTAGGAGGGGGAAGGGGAATGGAGAGGAGGACTTGAATCCTTAACCTCAAGAAGACAAATCTTTTACAAGATAATGAGTACCATTGGACCAAATACCCATTGGTAAGTAAGTGTTAACAACTAAATTGACATATCATTATATCAACTAATATGATATGTTTGGATCATTCTTGTTAAAAAGGGTTCTCATTATTAATTAATAAATTAAATTGAGAAAAGGTAATTATGAGAGAATTAGGTTAAAATTTGTCTTTGTCCAATTGTTAAATTTTAATTAACCTTTTCATCCCCTCTCTAGGTAGTGAGTGATTCCATGTGTATAATCGTGAGGGAAGATCAACTGTACGTCACATTTCTTTTAACAATTAGTATCAGAGTGAGTCTCTTTTTAGGATTGCATTTAGGCACGTTGTAGGCATTCGTTGCATATTTGCCTATTTGACCTAGTTGTTGTTGATTGAGAATTCATTATAAGTACCAATTGGTTATCAATGGATGCTCAGAAAAAATGAAGTTCAGTTCTTAGACCACCACTCTTTGATGGGTCTAATTATGTATATTGGAAAGCTCAAATGAGGGCATTTCTAAAATTGGTTGACGAGAAAGTGCGGTTGTATGTGCTTGAGGGTTGAAGCCTTCCCATCATCATTACCATCATCGAAGGTGACGTTTTGATCATTGAACCAAAACCCTTAAAGATTTGGTCTAAAATGAGTACGAGTCTGTAGGGTGGAACTTGAAAGGCTTGAATGCGATTCAATGCCATGACACCAGCGAGTTCCAGAGAATTTTCAATTGTGAGACTTCTAAAGAGGCATGAAACATGTTAGGCATTTTCCACGAAGGAATACATTTAGTGAACATGTCTCATCTCCAAAGATACACTTCTCAGTTTGAGACTTCGAGGATACGGGAGGATGAAACATTTAATAATTTCTATGCTAGATTGAGTGATTTTGTAAATTCATCATTTGCATTGGGTACCAAGTATGATGACTCTGTGATCAAAATGAAAAATCTTGAGATCTCTATTGAAGAGGTTTCATGCTAGGCGTCGGGCTTAGAAGCGAGAGTCAACTTTAAGACGCTGTGAATAGAAGACCTATTTGGGTCTATTTTGACTTCGAGATGAATCTTTTGAGCTCTATTAGAAAAGAGGGAGATGAATCCAAGTCACCTTGTTTGGGAAAAGAGGACCTAGAGGAGTTGACCTCTTATGGTCGAAAGGCAAGTCGAGTAGACCAAAATTTCCCTAGGAAGGAGGGGAAAGTGAGGAGTAAAAAAAATTCTACAAGGGGCTAAGGAAGAGGGGCAAAGACTTTAATGCTACAAGTGTCAAGGGTTTGGACACGTGGCTTGAAAATGCCCTAATTGGAATAGGAAAGATTTTCCCATAGAGAGGAGAAAGGCAATGAGGGACAAAAGAAGCAAAAATGAGTCCGAGTCCACATCGAGTGAGGTGACTTCTTCTCAAAATGAAAAAAAATTCACAACTTTAGCAAGCTCACAAGTGTGAGTGAGAAGTGAGGACCTTGAAAATCTCACCACCTCAACTAAGTTGGAAGTCCCAAGGGCTACCAAAGTGGTTGAGTCACCTAAAGAATAGGTGAGGTGAGGGTGTGGACCTAGGTGCATAGTCATGCATTGCATCTTGTATCCTAGGTTCTTACATTATAAATAATTTTTTCTTTGTTGTTTATTTTTCTTTTTTTATGTTGTTCTTGGAGGAGAGATATGTGTGGATCTTTCCTCACGACTGTACACGCGGATTGCACAACACTACCTAGAAAGGGGTTGAATAGGTTTTTAAACTATAAGCTTGGATAACAACTAAATTAGACCTATTACTACAACAATTACCATTTCTCATAAATATTAATCAATTAGTAGTGAGAACCCCCTTTCAAACACAGACCCCATGAACCCATGAAGATTAGTGTATTGATTTTACCAATGAATCACTCAACACTCAATCCCCTACGGGGATCCTAATCTGATGACCCAAATACTTGATGCACCACAATGGATGATTTAGATAATCAAACAATCATTCAATCAAACACGTAGTATATGTATGTGCTCAAATTGCAAGTGTTTAAGTAAAAATGATAAAGAACACAAACAATATGTTGACAAGGAAATCCTCATAAGGAAAAACAGCGGGGGAACATCTCTCAGGTTTATCAAAACCTAATCTACTATGTCACACCCTATCCTGAAAATAGTGTATATTGTCTATTCCAGTAGAGTGGACCCTACACCTTAACATAAAACTAGAAACCCCAATGCATAACATTTAATAATTCATAACACAAGCACCCCCCTTACTAGGTGCAACTACACATATAGATAGATTTATGCATATGAATATAATTGCCATTTATATTATTCACCAAATTACGTAATCATGACTATTAAAAACTTTATATATCAACTTGACTTTGACATATACAAAACTGTACAACAAAACCCACTTGCCATATCCCCAACCGTCTAGACTCAACAGTTGACCTCCCTCTTCACCTTGTTTCCTGAAACCACAAATTGTGGGGGGGTGAGCACATATGCTCAATGAATTTACACTTTCATATAATGGATAATAACAAGAATATACTTCACATGTTAGTACTATCTCAACACATATAACATAATTCCACAATAAGCCATCATACGTACAATTCGTACTACAAATATCACTTCAGTAATATTAAATGACTAATCACCCACAAACCATCATATTTGAAATTTATGTATGTATATTTGCCACTAAGGCCATAACTTAGCCTTTAAGGCTATATCTGCCTTCAAGGCATAATTCCGCCACTAAGGCTCAATCTGCTACTAAAGCTATAACACTGTCACTAAAAACATTTGCCTCTAAGGCTATACTAGCCACAAAGTCTTTTCACCTTCCAATAAGGCTGTTTATCATACACATTGCCATCACCATACAGTCCACACATCCATTCATTAACAATAAATTAGCATTTGCCAAGGCTATATTCACCGCTAAAGACAACATAGCATGTTCATATTGCTATCTCAAAGTCAATAATCAACATATTCATACATTACTAAAACATTGGCATACTTTCATCATTATCAATTGTATGAAATAGCACACTCACCTCAAAGAACTCAACAACTGGGTAATGTCATTCTCAACCTCCAGGTAGAGCTGAAATAGTTGGAGTCACCTCTGAACCTAGCACACATCATGCCAATAGATTCATTATTCAAATATGTCTCGTGAATTCATTGAAAATGCATGACCATGTCCCCATGATAATTCCTTCACTATGCATGTCTGCAGTGCTTCAGAATGTTTTAATGATGATTTGGAAATGATTGAGGTAAAGCTAAACAGTTCAAGTTGATTTTTGAACTCATAATGATTGATTATCTATCTTTAATGCATTTCAAACTCATGTTCTTGTTTTCAATATTCAATTAACATTTTTAGATTACTTGGATAGCAAGAAAACCAAGTAATCCTAATTTCCCCATGCAAGTCTTATTCACACTCCATTTTAAATCCAAACCTAGGTATTTTCATGCTAAAATATCTAGAGTTCATCACAATTAGCTTTTATAATATTTACTCACACTTTAACTCACTAACCCATGAAGGAAAATTTCCATAAAGTAACTTGCTCGAGCCTATAAAGTGACACCCTCTTTTAACCTCCTTTTTTTTGTAGGATTTTACTAATAGACCAACTTGACCTAGCTGTGTTCGTTTGGTAATTTCTCAAGCTACGCTTAGCGTATTACTATAAGGCCAATTTAGTTTTAAAGTAGACTTGTTAGAATTTCTAAAGATAGGTCACGGGCTCAAAACAACAATCCGAAGACCCTGTTCCGATTATTTTAGTAGGAAATCGAATTCTAAATATTACAACCACTCCTCTACTTTCACTTAACTTTAAACTAACGCAAGTATTTTCTCTGAGGTACCCAGGTGCTCTGCCATATGCCAATGGAAATATATATGTTTCTAGTTTCCAACCCAACAAACGGTGTGTCGTTTCAAGTTTCCTAGAGTGAGTTCTAGTCATTTTCTTGTAAGGTATCCAGGCTGCCTGTGAAAAACGAATTCCATTTTGAGCTTCTTGACAAGTATGTAACCCCATCCAAACTCACTCAAATTCACTCTAAAGTTTGTACCCATGCATTCAGAATGCACACACACATATGTATATATATACAAAGCATAACATCAGTTTAGGTCAATACACATGCACGAATTTGATGACTTACTTATAACCCATTAAACAAGCTTAGCAAGTGCCCTCCTTATAGTTTTAACATTACCACACCTATCACAATCCCACAAATCAGGTTCCATAGTCTCTCTTAAATTTAAAAATAACAAAAGAAAAAAAAAGTTACTTTATTTACCTTTCAGTAAGCTTTAAGTCTCCAGCCATTTTTCCTCCACAAGCACAACTTGACCTCAGTATTCAATTCAAGAGGAAACAAAGAAACAAGGTGGGTTTGCTTTAAACCATGATCAGCCGTAACGAATGCTAAGGATGATGTTTTAGAATTGTATAGTACACTGAAGGCTGCAAGAGAATGGCCCAATGTGATAAGCATGAAAGGGGACAGAATTTAATAATATATAGATAAATAAGTACTCAAGTCTTACACCTTTAATACTCCAAAGTTCATCTTGAAAGACATTAACTATTTACACAACACCCAATTATGAGAGCACCTAAGATAACCCACAAGTGATAAACATCCAACCATACGTCAAATAGAAAGAAATCCAAGTACCAACATCGAACATAAAACCATTATCAGAGTTACATCCCAAAACCTAAATAGAAGTATTATTCCTAAAATTTAACTAACTAAAGCATGTTTATTACATCATAAAAACCGAAGTATTCAAAATCCCTCAAATAGAACAACTTTTCTAAATTTATGCCTCGGGATCCATGTCACCATCAACATCGGCATCCCAGTTTACTTGATCCTCTAGTCCAAGATCCTCCTCGATCCCAAAATTTAAAAAATATTAATTGTAAGGGGTGAGCACTAAGGTTGATAGCAACATCCGTCCAAATCCGAACAAGGTTTGAAAATAATATCAAACTGGTTGTTCTCCATTTACAAAATAACATATATAACTTTTGAAGTAAAACAATGATATTTATAAGATCTCAAGTTTACATGGAACACAGTAAAATAAATAAGAAATAAGACCAACTTTCAATCAGTAAACTATTACCAACAATGTATCTCATATATGTAAGCTTGATTACAGTGAATCTACACATCGAGAATATCTTATCCCATAAAACACTACCTCCTCAACATTACCCACCGCAGGGCAAGACACTTCTGGAAGGGAGTATACCGATGCATAGGTAGGAACAAATCCTTCATAGGATTATGGTATACCAACCCTTAACCTCAATCCGCCGTGAACGAATAGTGTTTTGAAACTCCGTGAGGAACCAATCCACTATGAGTGATAGAAAACCATGGAACCCCTCAAGGTCCTATACAATGTCTAAGCACTCCACAATATCCAGTCAAAGGTAACCCACATGCATCAACCATCCATACAAGACATAATATTCCAAACCAATTCACCACATCACATATATTCCAAACATCATAATTTCACAAATGTTTTTCCAATGGAACAATTCAAGAAACATGCAAGAGATCATCAAGAAATATAATTTTATTGCTCAAAATCAAACCCTATACTTATTAAATCATGAACAATGGAGTATCATATGGAAAGCTTATATTTCTTGAAAACTAGGGGTTTGATAACAAGAATGCTAGTTTTATGGCTACAATTTAGGATCCAAAAATTACATATATATTAACCCTAACATCAATGAATGAGTTTACGAAGAAACCCCCACCTTTAATACACAGTTTGATGCAAACTCTAGTGTCTTCGATCCATTTCCAACTTAAAAATCCCTCCTAATCTTGTTTTCTCTCCCTCTCTAGATTTTTCTAGGGTTAAAAGTTGCTAAAACTTACCTAGGGGGCATCCTTAGGGTATTTATAGGGTCAAAATCTAAACAGGAACCGCGAGTCTGATCGCTATTAAAATTACACTGGCGTTCAAAGGAAATATTGGCATTTGAACGTGACTTGGCATTCGAATATCGCAAACTTCCAATATCTCAATTTTTGTCAAACACCAAAGTACTATAACTAACTGACGTTTGAATGTGGTTTGCGTTTGAACGTGAACCTAGTTTCCTGCTTCAATGTTTACTCCAATTTTGACCTACTTAAAAGTCGATTATTGACATCTTTGTGAAATATACTTTTGCAACAATTGGGATGTAGTGTCTCTTGTCAAAATTTTAGGTCAATCAAATGTCAAACTAAAAAGTTATGGATAAATTACCTAGGAAACATCTAGTTATTCTCCTATTAACTTATCCCAAATATGCTTCTCCAGATTCAAATCACTCTTAATGCACCATATATCCCCATTCCTAAACCATTTATTATTCATGCAACATAAAATACACAATATGCATTATTAAAAACATGGGGGTTTACAAAGCACCCCCTAAAATAAAGTTTCATCCTTGAAACTCACCTCATGTTGTGAACAAGTAGGGGTACTTTGCTCGCATTTGTAACTGCAGTTCCCACGTAGCTTCATATACTTTGTGGTGTTGCTATAATACCTTCACCAATAAAACCACCTTGTTGCGAAACACTTTCTCCTTGCTATTGAAAATCTCACCAACAACTCGTCATAAGTTACTCCTTCTTGAATTTCAATTCCTTCCAAATCTACTACATGTGACATGTCAGGTTCACACTTTCGGAGCATTGACACATGGAATATATCGTGTACTCCTAACAACTGTGTTGGAAGTTGGAATTGATATATCGTCTTTCCCACAACTTGAACTAATTCAAAAGTTTCCATGGGAAGCCAACTTTCCTTTCTTCCCAAAGCGCATTACTCCTTTCGTAGGTGATACCTTCAAGTACCCGTGGTCACCCAAAATGAAGTCCGACAACCTTCTTCTCTTATCCACATAACTCTTTTGTCGACTTTCGGTGGTGCGTAAAATCTCTCAAATTAGTTGGACCTTCTTAGTGCTTTCCCTCACTATTTTCGACCCAAATAGACTACTCTCCCTAATTTCTACCCAACTCATTGGTGATTGACCCAACCTACTATACAATGCTTCATAAGGAGGTATTCCGACACTAACTTGATAGTTATTGTTATAGGAAAACTCCACTAGTGGAAAATGTTCACTCCAGCTACCCTTGAAATCTAAACACATACGCTCAACATATTCTCAACAATTTAAATTACACTCTTTGATTGGCCATCCGTTTGAGGATGAAAGTTAGTGCTGAAGTGTAAGTTCATTTCTAAAGATCTCTGTAAACTTTGCCAAAATCAGGCCATAAACCTACTATCATGATCTGACACAATGGATAGAGACAATGGATAGAGACACTTCATGGAGCCTTACTATCTCATGAATATACAATTGACTCCAAGTCACCAATGTATCCCTTTAGTGTTCAAAAATACTAACACACACAAGAGGTTTAGAAACAAATTTCTTTCAAGAACAATTAAGAGTCATACTCAGATCAATTACTATTTTATTTTAACATTAATCACCCTAAGACTAATAAATTAAACTAAGAGTTCTTAGATCTCTAAGGTCATTACATTTGTCCTAAGTATGGAGGTCCATTAGAGAGTTCATTTGGTGTAACTTGAACCATGATCTTCTTCCATCCATTTGATGCTTTTGGATCTTCATTGGTATAGCATCATGACTACGGAATATGTTGAGATTTACAAGGACTTCTAAAAGTTAGTAGTTGAATTATTATGACATTAAGGTTTTAGAAAATAAGAGGGAAAAAGAGAAAAAAAGATTAGGAAAAGTGTATCTTGTATTAGGTTAAACAACTACACCAACATATATATAGTCATACAGTGCAAAATACTAAACTACCCTTATTCTAGTACTAATTCATAGCATAACACTCCCCCTCAGGTTGGTGCATAGATATCTTTCATGCCTAACTTGAAAATAATGGGGTGAAAAACCTGTCTACTAAGTCCCTTTGTAAAGATATAGCCAACTGATTCTCTGATTTTACAAAAGGCATGCAAATCAAACCGTTGTTTAATTTCTCCTTAATAAAATGTTGGACAATGTCAACATGTTTTGTTCAACATGATTGAACTAGATTGTGGACAATATCGATAGAAACCTTGTTGTCACAGTATAACTTCATAGTTCCATCATTAGAAAACCGCAGCTCTCCCAATAATGTTCAGAGACACAAAAGCTCACAAACCACATGAGCCATAGTGATGAGTGCGGAATATTGTATATTTAACATCCTTATTACATCCATTTTAACTTGTTTCTATAATGCATTATTGGAAATTAGTTTAAATTGGAGATTAATAGAGAATTGTATGAACGATAAATACAAGATTTTTATCACTTTCCAATGCATTAGGAACAATGGAAGAGAAGGAACTCAAGAAAGAAGGGGTCAAAAATGCGGAACGTAGAAATGTCAAAGACAGTAGTGAGGTACTAGTACCTGAGCTTAATGGAATTTAGGTACTGATACGTGGTACCTTAGGTACTGATACTTGACACTGTACCTCAAAGTTTTGAAATCGAAGAAATGAAGGAGGTTCTGATACCCCCATCACTTGGTACTAGTTCCTAAGCCTACTACCATTGAGGTACTGGTACCTCATCACTTGGTACCGGTACCTAAAGCCCCGAACTTTCAGATTACCTTCTGCATGACTCCACGAGCTACAAGGGCCCACTTTTGTTTTTATTTAATCAATATTTTGAACATTTCAACACTCCACCACAACCTCCTAACCTCTACATTCAACCTATATGCATGAAAAAGTGGAGGGAGTAATGACGAGATAAGAGGAGAGAGAGAGGTTGAAAAAGGAAGGGGCCATCCTTTTTAACTAACTTTGGAAGTCTTTTTGGATAACCTCTCCCCAAAGCAACCTATCTCACCACATTCTAGAGTAAAGAGAGGGGGATTGATGAAATTTACACTTGAATTTTGACATTACATTCAGATTTTAGAGTGAGAAGCTCCAAAAAAGAAGAAAGTAGTTCTAGAGAGAGAAAGTTAGGGTTTTTACATTTTTCTTACTCATTTTCATTCTTGTAAGTTCCTAAGGCTTGTAATCTTCATTTCTACACTCGATATACCTTCCATTTCCTAGTATGCATGTTTTTCATTAGAGTTCTTCCACACCCAATGTTTTAAGAGATTTCCATTTTCAATATTTGAGCTTGTATGTGTTGAGTTTTATGTTCTTAGTGTTTGATAGAAACTTTAAGTTTGCGTATTTCTTGCTTTGATTAGTTTAAATTAGTATTTAATTACTTAGCAATGTTTTCCATGTTCTTTAGCATTTATATTCTATGTATGGACGGCCAGGACAATGGTCGGCGAAATCCAAGGAAGGATTTCCATGTGGGTATAGAAAAATCAATTCTCACACACATTGCCTTGTAGTGTAGTGTGTTGAATTTAACTAGATAGATTGCAATGAATAGATTTGTATACATTTGATGCACTGTAGATTTGTCACGGGGAATGCTTATTGTCCCTTCAAATTTATACAAATTTATCTTCCTACGAATCAATTCAACACCAATACACACATTTGGTAATTCTTGATTTTTAATTCCTATCTTCCGATTGAACAAAAACACTTTTGAGTTAAATTGAGTTATAAATGGGTTTGATTAACCATACCCGGTGGAAAGATTTCCGAAGATTAGCCAACCTTTTTATTTATAAATTTTCAACCCTGAATCTCACGATTCAAATACATCTTCAAAGAAATAATTTTCAATTTTTATTTTCAAAATCACTTTCAAAATCCTAGTCTTGACCTTCCATGAGGAAACGACCTCGAAACTTTTTCCGAATTAAAACACGACATGTAAGCCTCCGTGTGTTTGGGGATAAACTTTTGCACTACCACAATCTTGAGGGCACACCACTTTTGGGCATTCACATACATTCGACCATAAACCCTCAAACAAAACACCACACTCGTGAGACGAGGGGACAAATAAATATCAAACATTGTTGACGCTGTTGCCGGGGAAAGAACAAGTGCCAACCAATTGAAGGTGATTCGGACCAACGGAGGTACGCCTCATAATTTTCATCACGGGCTGAGGTACGTTGTGCCTTTGTATATAATTGTCTGTAATATTCAATTATAGTTAGTCATTTTTAGTTATTTGTAGTTAGTATATTTGCATGTGGGGAGATGATAACCAAAATTGACTAGTTAGATGTAACCAAGGACCAAACATGAACATAAATCAAGACCCTCCAAAAGATGTCGGAGATAATTTTGGGATGATGGTGCTAACAATCCAAGGGGTAGGGGAGTACAAAACCCCTGATCCTCCAGCGAGATTAATGAGAGATTATCTCTAACCCACACGAAGCACCACCCCTATCATGCATATTGTTACCTATGCAAGTGTACGATTTTCTTGTCAAACTAGGAATGTTACAAAAACTTTTATAATTACATGGCATGGAACGAGAAAATCCTTACTTACATATTAAGGAATTTGAGGAAATAGTTGGAACCTTCATTTCAAATCATTTAATGGAAGATATGACACGTATGAAATTATTTTCCTTTTCTCTCAAGGATTAAGCAAAAACTTGAAACGACGCTCGATAAGTTCTTGAACCCAAATGTTATTTGATTTTTTAAACAAGTTCTTTCCAATGCCCAAGACCACTGCTTTGAAAAAATAAATTCAAAACTTTTTTGAGAAACCAAATGAGCAGCTTTATCAGAGTTGGGAAATATATAAGGATTTGTTGCTCTCCATTCCACATCATGGATTTGAACCGTGGCACCTGGCTAGTTTCTTTTACGAAGGAATTACGCTAGGACATTGATAGTTCATTGACATGATGTGCAATGGGGAATTCTTCAACAAGGACCCCAATGAAGCTCTAGAGTACTTTGATACTTTGACAGAGAATGCTCAATCTTGAGAAATTAGTGATCCTGCCGATGCACCAAGGTCCTTTACGGGAACTCAACCAAGTGGGGGTAGGCTATATAACTTGCATAACCAATAAGATTTGCTTGCTAAAATTGCAAAGTTGTCTCGCAAGGTGGAAGACTTAGAGATCAATAGGAGGCATGAAGTGTCAAATGTGAGAAAGGCTGAGGAATTTTGTTCAATTTGTGAGAGTGTTGAGCACTCCATTTTGGAGTGTCCAAACATTTCAACACTTAAGGAAGTGTATCATGAGCAAGTGTATGCATTCAATCAAACTAGACAGTCGTATTCTCTACAATCTAACACATACAATCTAGGATGGAGCTCCCACCCAAATTTTAGTTAGAAGAATGACAATCCTACACCTCATGGACCCACTTCATTCCCACCTCTTATCCCACCAAAGAAAAACCAAATGTTTAATAGTCATGGTCCATCTTCTAGCTCTCAATATCAAAGGTCTAATCCATAAGGGCTTTCTCAAAACCCGTCTCAACATGGACAACCTAATCCACCCACATATCAACCTCCTTATAAGAGGAATTTGGAGGACATCATGCATCAATTCATTCAAAGTCAAACCCATAACCAATAACCAAAATGCTGCAGCTTTTAATGACATCTGGACATAAATTACCAAGTTGACCAAGAGAACCCCAATGGTCAACATGTGATCTAGTCGTTTGATACCACTAAATTTTTTTTTGAGCAACTCAAGGTTGTCACCACTGTTAGGAGTGGAAATGAAATTAATAAAACCATTATACCTAAGGTCTCACCAAAGACCACTTTGAAAAATGAAAAAGAGACCAAGGGTAACTATAGAGAGGGTGAACAACTTGAGAAGCCCAAGGTTGTCGATTTGACTATGAATGATTGTTCTATTCCTACCCCTATCCTCACTGGTTGAGGACACCTACTAAGATTTCTAATTATTCTGATATTCTTGAGATGTTTAAGCAAGTGAAGATCAATACTCCTCTCCTTGATGCCCTCAAGTGCAAAGATATTAAAACACTTATGCACTGTGTAGAGAAAGTTGAATGTGCACAATAAAACATTCCTCACCGAGCAAATAGACTCCATAAAGAGGACAAACACCCCATCCAAGTTCAAGGATCCTGGTTGCCATACCATTTCCATCATCATTAGGAATTGTTGTATGGAACAAGCATTGCTAGACTTGGGGGCGAGTGTCAACCTTCTAACAATCTCGGTGCACCCACAACTATAACTAAAGGAGTTGAAACTAACCTTCATCACTTTTTCTTTAGTGGATCATATTGTGAGAACACCAAGGGGAGTAGTAGAGGATGTGTTGGTTCAAGTGGACAAATTTTATTTTTCTATTGATTTCATTGTGCTTGACACTCCCCCCGTTGTTAATCCTACTCAAAAATTCTAGTCATTCTAGGTAGACCTTTTCTTGCAACTTCTATTGCCGTGACCAATTGCAGGAACGGTCTAATGAAGCTAGCATTTGGAAATATTACAATAGATCTTAATGTATTTAACCTATGCAAGCAACCGGGGGATGATGAGAAAATTCATGAAGTCAATAGGATTGACACATTAGTGGAGCATCACATGGACTTATTGTACAATAAAATTTGAAGGAGAAAAATTTGTTGAGAATTTGGAACCAGAAATTGTGCAAGGGGTGGGAACTTAGACCCCTACATTTGAAAATTTGCCTCCACATGAGAAGAAATTTTTTTCATCCACTGTTCAACCACCAACTTTGGAGTTAAATCCATTACCATCCACACTTAAATATGTATTCTTGGGAGAGAATCAAATATTTCTTGTAAAACTAGGAAAAATTAAAATTTTATTAAAAATGGAAAAACGGTAATTAGCCATTACGGTATGGGTTAAAAAATAAAATTTTTCTAGAACTCAAATAATGAAATGGACTCTATCGTTGGATTCATCTAGTGAAATCTAGTTATCCGGTCAATTTTCATCGAATTCTGAGACAGTCAGATTTTTTGTGTTTTATGATGCGATCAGACGTTGCGTGACTAAAATAAATGTGATTAAATTTTAATCATAAAACCTGAGAAATAATTTAAAATTAGTTGAAAAATACATTAATCTCAACATGGGACAAGATTTAATCGATTCAGGACAAAATTGACGTTTGACTCATTGTTAGCAATACAATTAGAGAGAGAAAAGAAAAGAGATAAGAGGAAAAAATCTCTCCCACTTCTTCATCTTCTTTCCCTTGATCTGCCAAGATCCAGCCGTTGGATTGTTTTGGGCCAAGAATTAAAGTTGTTCTACACAAGGGAGCCATGTATCCATGCCAGCAATCGCGGTTTTCTCTAAAATCTCAAAGACGTAAATTTTAGGATACAACTTGATTTGGAGTCTTTGGGGTTTCTTCTACTCAAATATACACTACAAGAGATAGGGTTCCTTTCATATCTATGCTTATTTCCAACCTAGGGTTGAAATATGAAATGAGTAGGGTGTTAGAGATGAATTTTCATGTATAACACATTCCTAATGTTGTTAGAATATGAAAAATGGGTATGAGAAAGGTTAAAACCAATTCTTGTATGATTTGAGTTTGATGAAATTGCTTAATATGAATTTCATGAATAATGTGTTGTTTGAGCATGCTATGTGTTTACATAATGTTGCCTACTAAGGGTTTGATAAAATACTTAGAAACCCAAGTATGTTATTTGAATTTCAAATGCTATAACATGCTTAGTTATGGCATGAAATATTAATATATGTTTTATGATATATTTAACATTGAGGAATTTGAAAATGTTTACGAGAAATGAATATGTTCGTTATATGCCTTATGACATGATGAGCATGTGGTATAAATTTCAATTATACAATTTGAATGCATAATAACAAGAAATACAATAGTACATTCCATTTTCATATGCATGGGTAGCATCACATTCGTGGACATTTGACATGAGTGTGGGTGTGTGCATATTTTTGATCAAACACCATCCTTGGTGGGTTGATACATGAGCTTGGGAAGGTTGGACCTAAGTTCGACTGAGTCGCACGGGTTTGCATTGAATAAATGTGTCAGTGTTAGGAAGAAAGGCTAAATTCTCTCTCAGGTGCAAGATCCAGAAATTTTGGATATGCATTCCTGCTGGTATTGAGCCCATAAAGTGTGTTGGGGTATGCGGAACCATTGGTGGAAGTCCATAGATGTCGTGTTGGCTGGGTGATCAGTGGAGGAAGTCCATAAATACCTACCCCAAGAAAGACACAAGTATTTATAAAATGGTCATTGGATGTCTAACATCAATGGCAAGGGCTTGGAAAGGTTGGATGCATACGCATGATATGACATGTGTTAAGAGAGCCGGTGGAGGGCTCAGATTTACATTGCATGTGTGAGTTTTAGCTCATGACATGACATATAATTGTAACATTCATTTATGAAAATTATGTGTTTGAATGGATGCTTGATGTGATGACTTGTATGTGACATTTCATATGTATTTGGGTTGGAGAGTAGCGTCCTTAAGAAATAATCTATTAAGCGTGACTCACCCTTTATGGAGATATATTTCAGGTATTGGACATGCTTAGTCGGGCGGCCTCACTTGGGCCCGTGTTGATGACAAAGCCAGGTTGGGGCTCTTAAATTACCTTTTGTAATCCCATGTATAATTTGATTTGGCCTTGTGTAAATTATGTAAAAAGCTTGTATTTTTGACAAAGGCATGTAATGTGACATTATTCTTTTGTAAAACAAATGAATGGAATGGGTGTTGTATGAGTTATAGGGTTAAAAGTTGGATTTTGGGGAGTTTGGAGAAAATATGGGTTTGAGGTATTGGTACCTCACAAGTTCTTGACATTTAGAGAGCTCAAGTATCGGTACCTAGGCTCACAGGTACCAGTACCCAGTTGACAGTGGGCTAAAGTATCAGTAATTAGGTTCACAACTATCGGTACTACATCTTATAGGTACTAATTAACCCTAAAAGAATGCAGAATCGAATTAGGGTTTAAGGCTAATAGTGTGTGTTAATTGAATTAAAATGATTAATTTGAAAAATATTATACCTAATGCTTAATTTGTATATTTTGTAGGGGTTATGTATAATTATCAGAAATTGGAAGGACGGAAGTGTGAAAGGCGAACAGGAGAGGGACATAAACGTAAAATCAGAAAAAAGCTCACGATCTAGATGGTGAAACACCATCCCAATGGTGACCACAATCCACAAGGTCAGCAAAGGAGGCTCCATCCATAAAAACTAGAGGCTTAGCACCATTCGAACGGTGGCTAAACTGCCTTAAGCTATTCTTTTCTCCTATTGGTCCAAAAGAGCGATAGAAGAACCCGACTGGCTGCCTCAGGTGTCTGTCGTCCCTGACCCCTCCTGGTGCCTATAAATAGGAGAGTTCAGTTATTTTTCAGGGGATTTTGCCAGAGCCAAAGAAGAAGAAATCCAGCCCCAAACACTCCTTAAGCCAAAAACTCTCTTCTTCTACATTTTTTTTACATCTTTTTTACTTTGAGGGTTGAACCTCTCCCACTTTTATGCCCTATCTAGTAATAAGAGTGAGGGTATTTCAATTATTCCTTGCGAAATAATTACTTGTGTTTGTTTTAAATTTGTGTTATATTGTAATGAGATTATCTCACCCTTCTTGCTCGTCTATAGCAATGAAGTGTGAGTAGTTTGTTTATACTCTTTACTAAAGGTTGAAGACATGTATAGTATTGTTTGTATTGTGAAAATGCCAATGTCTTATCTATGCTTTAATGTTTATACCTCCCTTAATTGATGGACGATTATTATTATTATTTTCATTGTGTCATATTACCATATGCTCATGGTTATGAATATCGAGCTAAACCTATTTCTATATACCAATTCATCTTTAAGTTATTACGCACTTCATGTATGATACAATAACGCATGTGGTTGAGTTTTATGTAACAGTTGGGAGATTGGTTATAGACGGATTAAATCTCACCATAACTAATGTTTTTGATTCAATGCATAAACTAGAACTCCGTCTTCATTAAATTATTGATCTGCCGATTGAATAGCTAAAGTAAACCTTTTGAATGGTTCACCTTCGGGTTTACTAGGTTTATTTGGTTGTTGTACGACACATAGACCTTCCAGCTAATCAATTGTTGTGATACGATTCAGTTATACATCAAATCTACTAGCTAACTTTCTAGTAAAATGGAAGTTAGTTATTGTAAGCTGGCATTTTCATAGTCAAGCAATAAAATGCATATTTTAATCAAAAGTGTAGTTTAATTATTTCATTTATCAATTCTAAGTTCACACTACAAGTTAGTGTAAGGCACACTACGTGCACGACAATCTTACCTTTTATATTTTGAATTCCAACAGATAGCTTTCCGTGGATTTGACCTCAGACTTAACCGAGTAATACTACAATTTAACCACTTATACTTTGGTGTACGATTTAACTTAGATTAGGTACCAGTACCCGGTAACCAGAAGGCTCAGGTACTAGTACCTCTTCCCAAAAACTAAAATTTTAAATGTAACAATGTCGAGCCTTCGCATCTTAAGCTCCTTTCTTTGGATGATGCAAATGATTAAATATTAAGTCCTAAACCTTGTGGTTTGGACCTTGAAATGGTCGTATGAATAATAAATGAATAGGCCATATGTTGGGTAGTACTTATGTGTAAAGAAGACTCTGCTTGAATTCTGTTTTGTTACGATTTTGGTGAATGGGATGTAACGATGTGGTATCAGATTATACGGTAATCTAGGTATTTCACGGGTTGATGGGTGATCCACGGATTAAAAAATGACCCTTAGATTTTGGGGCGTCACTTTTTTAATGTTGATAAGCTCTTCATTAGAGCTAGAGCAAGAGGAAGAACTGTTAAGAGTCTTGAGGAAGCATAAATGAGTGATTGGACTATGGCCAACATCAAGGGAATTAGCCCTCTCATTTGCACTCACATAATATATCTTGAAGAGGACGCCAAGCCATCTCAACAACCATAAAGCTGACTCAATCCAATAATGAAGGATGTGGTTAGAGATAAAGTGCTCAAACTACTTGCTATGGGAATTTTTTTTTTGCGATTGCCGATAGTAAATGGGTTCATCCCATACAAGTATTACCAAAATAATCGGGAGTAACGGTGGTGGCCAATTAGGAGAATGAGTTGATCCTAACTCGGGTGGTCACCAGTTGGAGAGTTTGTATAGATTATCGAAAGCTAAACTCATGCACTCGCAAGGATCATTTTTCACTACCATTCCTTGATCAAGTGTTGGAAAGGGTAGTAGGACATCTATTTTATTGCTTCTTAGATGGCTACTCTGGCTATAATCAAATAGAGATTGCCTCAGAAGATCAAGGAAAGACTACATTCACTTACCCCTTTGGAAAGGGTAATAGGACATCTATTCTGTTGCTTCTTAGATGCCATTTGGGCTATGCAATGCCTTGGGACTTTTCAAAGGTGTATGATGGGGATATTTAGTGACATGGTGAAAAAGATTATGAAATTTTTCATGGACGACTTCTCGGGAAGGATGTTTGGGAAACTTGGAGAGAGTATTAGAGAGATGCGAAGAGAAGAATTTGGTGCTTAACTAGAAAAAGTGTCATTTCATGGTGACTCAAAGGATTGTGTTGGGTCACATTGTGGCTACAAAGGGAATAAACGTGGACAAGTCTAAAGTGGAAGCAATTTTCAATCTACCTACTCCCAAGATAGTCAAAGACGTTTGGTCGTTTCTCGGCCATGTAGGTTTTATCATCGTTTCTTGGCCATGCAAGTTTTTATTGTCGTTTCATTAAAGATTTTAGTGCACTGGCAAAACCCTTGACAAATTTGCTTGTAAAGGATGTACCATTTGTGTGGTTGAATGATTCTTAGACATCTTTCAAAAAACTTTAAAGTATGCTAATCTCACCTCCAATCATGAAATCACCCAATTGGGAACTCCTGTTTGAGCTCATGTGCTACGCGAGTGATTACACGATCGACACAGTTCTAGGTCAAAGGGAAGATAAAAAACCTCATGTCATAAACTACGCTAGCAAAATCCTAAATGAAGCTCAAATAAACTACACCACCACTAAAAAAGAGTTGTTAGCCGTAGTGTTTTTTTTTTTTGGATAAATTCAGGTTAGATATCATTGGTTTGCCTATAGTTGTCTATACTGATAACTCTTCTTTGAAGTATCTGTTGTCTAAGCAAGATGTCAAACCGAGACTCATTAGGTGGATCCTCCTCCTTCAAGAATTCCATTTGATCAATAAAGACAAGAAGTTGAGAATGTGGTGGCGGGCCATTTATCACGGCTTGTTGTCCAAGACATAAAAGAGCACATCCCTATTTCTGACTCTTTCTCATATTCTATCTATTCAGTTTGTCCATGGTATGCTAATATTTATAATTTTCGTACCACAAGACAAATGCCCTCACACTGGAGCCCGAAAGACAAGAGAAAATTCATGGTAGAGATGAAGTACTTTTACTTCGACAATCCACACCTATTCAAGTATTGCCCTGACCAAGTCACGAGGAGATCCATACCAGACAATGAACAATGTGATTTCTATCCCTTCTGCTATTCCAAAGCATGTGGCATACACTTCTCTTCTAAGAAAATTTTAGCGAAGATTTTACAAAGTGGTTTTTACTGTCGATATTGTTTAAAGATTGTGTTTCATTTTTAAAATAAAGTGATAGCTATCAAAGGTTAGGGAGTATGACTGGTAGGAACATGATGCCCCTTACTCCCATTTTTGTCATCGAAATTTTTGATTGTTGAAAAATTGATTTCATGGGTCCATTCCCTATGTCCTATGGCTACCTTTACATACTCCTGGTAGTTGATTACATGTCCAAGTGGATAGAAACAATCTCGACCAAGACCAATGACCACCGGGTTGTGGTTAAGTTCTTAAAAAAATAATCTATCTAGGTTTGGGATGCCTCGAGCAGTGACAAGTGTTGGTGGTTTGCATTTTTGCAGTAGTTCACTGCTTTATTAATGCATAAATATAGCATAACACACAAGGTGTCTACCGCATATCACTCACAGACTAATGGCGAAGCCGAGTTGGCCAATAAAGAGATAAAGAACTTATATAAGAAGACGGTTAACCCTAACTGAAAGGATTGATCACTTAGATTGAATGATGCTTTATGGGCTTATCGCACCACTTATAAGACCATTCTTGGTATGTCTCTCTATAAGTTAGTCTATGGCAAGGCCTATCACTTGCCAGTGGAGATAGAGCACAGAACATATTGGGCTATAAAAACTTGGAATTTCAATCTAAGCTTAGCTGGGAATCATAGGAAGTTGGAGATAAATGAGTAGAAAGAAATCCATTGAGATGTATACGAGAGCTCTAGAATTCACAAAGAAAGGCTAAAATCTTTTATGACAAATTCATTGTAAGGAAAACATTCAAACCCGATAAAAAGTGCTCTTGTATAATTGTAAACCCCCATATTCTTATCGTTATATAGTAACGTAATTATGCTATTGAACTTCTAATATTTATAATGATGTATGTATGAATTATGTGGATTGTAGGATTATAAATATCTATGCTAGTTGAGGTAATAAGTTATGTGGTAGAAGTTGGAAGTATTCCGGAGTGAAAGCACAATTAGGGAGAATTTGAATTGGAGGAAGTTTTGATACTATCCCAATGTTTTGATCATATATTTTTATTTTGAGGTCCATTTAATCTGAAATTTTGATAGTAGATAGTATACTTCTAGGGCTACAAAAGAGTATTTCACAAAAATTTTTGAAAACGACCTCTAAATAGGTGAAAACTTCATTGGAAGTTACAGCAAAAACTGAGATGACGTTCGAACATGAAAGTATGTTCGAACGTTAAAGTCCGTTCAAATGAATGTTCGTTCCAGTACTCTGTATGATGGAAGAAAAAAGTATTGGGAGCTTGTCTGATGGAAATGAAAAAGTATTGGAAGCAACCAACGTTTGAACGTAAAACAACAATTTGCATTAGTAACATTCGAACATTAAATGACGTTCGAACGTGATTGATGAATCAGAACATCAGATTTAGGTCGGCCGAGATATTTTCTTCCTCTATAAATACATAAAGCCGCCTCTTTCAGCCTCCAAACACCATTTACAACCCTAGAAAGACTTGAGAAATAAGAAAGGAAGGGGGAGAAACACAAGATCAAAGGAAATTTTTATCTTGAAGTAAATCAAAACCTCAAGTTCTTCAATAATTCTAAGGAAGAAGAAGGTAGGGGATTTCTTCCACTCATATTCATTGATACTTAGACTTATATATATACATGTTTTGACTCTTAATCATAAATATTTGTTATGTATTTCTTGTTTCTTGATTGTTCTTGCAAATCTTACCATGTTAGATGGAAGTTATATCTTGATGTCCATTAAACTTTTGTTCTTGACATCCAAACACTATTTTTTCAAGAAGCATGAATTTTTCTTCTTGTTGTTCTTGATTCATAAACTTGATATTGATTTGTGTTTGATTTCAAGACTTGATATTCATTGTTCTTGATCTCTCTACTTGATAAATCATTTATTCTTGATTTCTCTACTCGATAATCATTGTTCTTGATCTCTCTACTGATAAATCAATTGTTCTTGATTTCTTTACTTGATATTTAATTATTCTTGCTTTCAAAAACTCTAGTGTTTATTGGAACCATAAAACTAGATCTTTTAATGATCTCATACTTATTGTTCTTGAGAGGTTATATTTGAAAAATACCTATGAAATTGGGGATTTTTCAAGTACTTTTGATTTAAGAAATTGGTTGGTATTATATATCTTGTATGTATGTTTGGATGGACACGGGTGACCGTTGACTGGATATCGTAGAGTGGGATAGATGTGTTTCCTATTCCATGCGAGTTTAAACATTCCCTATCACTCGTAGTGGGTTTGGTACCTTGCGAGGACCAGACCACTATTTCTCTCATGGGTACCGTGGCTAGAGGTTAGTATACTATTCCTGGGTTGGATTTCGTAACTGCCATTGTGATGGTACACGCCCTTCCTAAAGTTGATATTCTTGCGAAGATTATGTGTGTGAATATGGGCCAGGATATTCTCAATGTATGCATTCATGCGAGATCTTACATAATACCTGAGATACAGATATACAAATTGTTGGCTATGGTTCATTGTTGAAATTGGTTGATTATGGCCAATGGTACATGATTTCTACAAGAATTTGTTAGAAGTATGGGATTCCACCAAAACTTGCAGGAAATGGTGAGTCATTGGAAATTGCTTATTAGTGGTACTCTTCATTTAATAGATTGTTATTGCGTTAACTGGAGATTTGTTTAAATGTCACTGTTTTCTTTCAAAAGTTATATATGATATTTTGAAAGGTGAGACCACCCTGTTTACATGTTTTTACAAACCTTGTTCGAGTTTGGGAGGATGTTGCTACAGAGCTTAGTGCTCACCCCTTACAAATAATATTGATTTTTAGATTTTGGTTTAGAGGAAGATATGGGAGTAGATGAGCAGGTATCTTGGGAAGCTCAAGGGGATGAAAGCGTGGATTCCGAGGGGTGGACTATAGTGGCTCTCTTTATGTCATATACTAGGAGATACATTTTCAGACATTGTTGGAACGATATTATGTTTATTCCGCTGCAAAACGATACTTGGTTTTAAGATATAATTGTCATAGTTTGACATATTCTTTTGGATGATAATTTAGACTCTATGTATGATGAATGAAACTTTCTGTATTTATGGATTTTATTAGTTGCTTTCATGGCATGAATGGTTTAAATAGTAATGCCGTCTAAGGTAAATTTTGGGACGTTACAATAATTCCTGCGTCTCCATTTTCCAAGGGAAACTTCGATCTCAATGGGATAACCCCAACATTGTCAAGGTGGATAGAAAGACATTCAAGGTCAATGGTCAAAGACTTAAACCATTCTTTGAGAGTTTTGAACTTCAAGAAGTCGAGGAGGAGTTGGTTGATCCAATCTACCCAGATCTTGTTGAGGCATAGTTGTTTAGAAAATATTAGTGTACAGTTGTTTTTCTTGGTACTTTATTTTACTAGTTAAATTACTGACTTACTTTCTATTGTACATATTGTTTTCATTTTTTTGTAGCTAATAGTGTTTCTTTTAAAGTTCAATGCGAGGCGTTTTCTTACCCTTCTTGTATTTAAATTTATCTCATCTCATTGCATTTTTTTTGTTATATTGAGGGCAATGCTTAGTTTAAGTTTGGGGGGGGGGTGAGGTGTGCTATTTGCATGATACACTATTTTGTTGATGATATCATTGAAAAAAATTTGATGAAATTTAAAATTTTTTTGAAAAAAAATATATAAAAATCCAATATTAAATTATATTTTTCCTCCTAATTTTTTCGGAACCTGTGTTTGCTTGACCTTGAACTTGAACTTTTAACATATGGGTGCACCATAGAAGTTTATCCTATGCTTAAGTATCACATGCATGTCTTCATCCAAACTCAACAAAAGTGCACTATGAAAGTGTAATTTTTTGCAATTTTCTGAAGGAGATTCACATCTTATAGAGCTTGACATAAATAACGGAGATGAAAGAAATACCCTTGTAAGCCATTGTGTCATTCCTTTTTGGAGGGTTAACTTACATGTACTCAAAAGAAAAATCTTTCAAATTCAATTATGTTCAATAATCTCATTATTTTTTCCTTGATTAGTGTGCAAAATGATAGTTAATTGACTTAATCTAAAATTCATAGTAGTACTTGGCCATGTATCTTTGAGAAATGATTTTAGGCCTTTTTTGACCGACCTTGAGCCTTAGCCTTTCCCTTCAAAATATTGTCTCTAGTTGCCATGATTGAGCTGTAAATGAACACATTTCGTTTTCTTTACCACATTTTGTACCAAGCCACGTTGAATTTGTTTATCCTACCTTGGCTATCCCGAGATGAACAATGATTATTTTGAAGACAGGATGATGTGATGGTGAGAAATGAAAATAAAGGGATGATTGTAACACCCCACATTTTCTTTTATATATGTATATAAATATATAAAAACTACTTGTGGTAAAAGTGTGGATATGTGTAGTGATAAGTGTTTTAATTCGATAGGTTAGAAAAGTAGAAATTTCGAATGTCAGTGTAAATCATAGTTAAAGCTAGTTTAGCTAGTGAATGGGTGACATGAATTGTAAAAAAACTTCTAGCAACTATGGTTGGGGTACAAATGTATGTTGTGAAAGTTTGGGTTGGTTTTGGAAGGGTTTAGGATGAATTGGAAATGAAAAACAAAGGAAAAAGGCAAAACTGGGCAAAACCATACCGGTACAGCCTACCGGTACAGTATTGTAGCGGTACAGTGTACCGGAACACTTTGGTCCAGAGAGTTCAGCCTATTGGTACAGCCTACCGGTACAGTGTACCGGTACAGCCGAAAGAAAAATCTGAACGTTTAATGTCGCGATCTTGGTCTAATTTTTGCCCTATAAATACCTTATGTCGCCTCCTTTGGCTCTATTTCGACCCCTCCAACCTTAGAAACCCTAAGAGAGAAAGAAAGGAGAAAAAGAGAGGAAGAAAAGGAGAGAGAAACACTTGCTTTGAAGGAATTCATACCTTAGAGTACATCAAAACCTAACTTTTCAAGAACAAAAGGTAGGAGTTTTCTCTCACTCACTTACATTGAGGCTAGGGCCTATATATATGTAATATTTTCACTTTAAAATTGTACATGTAGGCTATATAATTTTTGTTTCTTAATACCCTTGTGACTATTACCATGATTTAAACAATATCATTGTTTGATTAACCCTTGAATCATTTCCCTTGAGTAAAAACCCTAGATTTCAAGGGAGATGAACTTTTCTCTAAATTGTTCCAAATTATTGATTTCAAAACCTTAGTGTTTCATATCGAACCATGAAATGATGCTATTGTGATCTCATGTACTTTTCTTGGTTGGTTGTGAAATTGTTGCATAATATATTTTGGGATCTTAGATAAATGCTTGTAAATTGGG